>OFHU01000390.1:600000-803232 GCA_900245905.1 Lacerta viridis | reverse complement strand
ATCTCGCATGGAACCAGAAGCACCAAAGGGACTCAGTAGTCGCAAGTCGTTAATCATTTTATTACTAAACAACAAACAAACCCGAGCACCGTATATGCCAGAGCAATTAAACTGAACCTTGAAGAAATCAAACTATAATAAACCCAACATATGGTTGGATTACAGGTAGGAGCCGTGTTGGTCTGCCATAGTCAAAACAAAATAAAATAAAATAAAAAAAATTCCTTCCAGAGGATCTTTTTTTTTATGTTGGATTGTTACAAGAAAAGAGGGGACAATTGGGAGGAGTGGTTCCGCGTGGAAAAGATGCTGGAAAAGGACAATGGACAGAGGGGGAATAGGGTGAAGTGTATTAAGTGCACCAATTTAAATGGTCTGTTATGGTTAATCTTGAAACCGGAGGGTTAAGACATTATTGTTTTATTTTATTTCATTTAAGAAAAAGGGATATTTTGAAATTTTATGTTCATTAGCAGGAAAAAAAGCAACAAGTATAAGGATAGAAGAAGTTTATATAGATTTGATATAAGAATAAATTTTTAAGATTTAAAGATTTGTTACCAAACTATTATGATTAAGATGATTGTTAGACTGGAATCTTTTTTAATGAATTTAAATTTTTAGAGAGAGATGTCTATTAAAGTAGAATTTGGAATTAAAACCGAAGGAGAGAGGCAGGGGAAGTGCAACTGCCAAGATCGGAACTAGGGAATTTTCTTTTACGCGTGTAAAACAAGAAGAAGAATTTGTGGCTACGTTTTGTATTTGTTTTATATATGTAGGTGTGGGTGTGGGTTTATGCTTTGGTTATTTGAAAATGCCAATAAATTCTTATTAAAAAAAAAATTCCTTTCCAGTAGCACTTAAGAGACCAAACTAAGTTTGGTTCTCTTTGGGGTTGCATGCACCCTTCTTCAGAGTGCATGCACCCCTTCTTCAGATGGGTTTTGGGAGTGCACCCTGATCTGTAATACATAAGCACCCATAATTTTAAAAAAAAAAATTCTTTTTTGCCCAGGAGTTGCTGAAAATTTAAATCTGTTGCTTGGAGTTTAAGCAAACCCAGCGTGGGACAGGTGGGCAGGAAGGACAGAAAATACCTGACCTGCAATTAACAAAGGGTTTTCCTTCCAGAGAAAGCACCATGACCCTCAACCCACCTGTACAACCCAATGACATTTATCAAGATGACTTAATTCAGCCCCATCCAGCTCCCGCAGCCGTCGGAATTGGTACATTCCGGTGAAAAAATGGACCACGCTGAAACTTGCTGCATCACGCTATGAGGGTATGAACAAGCGTCTATATTAGCAAAATGCCTCTGCTTCCTCTTTTCATCTGCCTATATTCGATTACCCGCAGAGATTTGGGAAGAAAAAGGCCGTGATTTTCAGCCTGGCACAGTAAACGGCTCTGGTTGGCAGAAACCTGATTGTCTTGAACTGGCGGGCAAGAGGAGAAAAAGTCATATTGTTTAAGGCCACAAAAGGATGGGTTTCTCTTTTTTTAAGACGAGAAGAAAGGCTTACCGAAACTGCTATTCTTCTGTTCCATAAGCCAAAGGACCCTCGTCTGTTATTTGCTAGCTCTCTAAAAACAGAACAAAAACCCTAGTTAAGGCAGCACCTTTGAAAAAAAATATTAATTAGAGCCAGACTCCATTTTCCTACCAAAGCAATGCATGGAAAGGAATACCTCGCCACACACTGCCTTGCATTCAGAAAATGGAGGGCTGACCAGCACAGAGGCAATTGGCTATTAATAGCAGCTTTCCACGTCCCCTCTGTCATATTTCTGCCGTGCCGCCGGAAGGTGGCACAAGGCTTGGCTGGCGGATTCAAAGAAAACGGCCAGCTTATTTAGAAGGGTACCAGACCTCGCTGCCATCCCGGGCAGCTGGTTACAGATCTCTTGCAAAGCTGCAGGGTCTAAGGTAGAAGGGGGCTGTTTGGGCGCTTTTTTTAAGGGGGATTGACGACTGTTTGCAGCAATGGCGAGGTGGCCAATCTAAACGTGTTTTCAAAGCTCCGGCTTCCATTTTTTGTATTTTTAAGTATCTAGACCTTCATGGATGGCACGTTTGAAACGTCGTGCAAAAAAAAAAAATAAAAAGAGATAATCCTCAGTGCAAAACATCTTTCTTGTCTGCCTGTAAGATATTCTCATGGTCTTTTCTGTTCTATTAATTAAAACATAAATGCTGAGCTCTCTTTTTATTTGGGAACAACTAAACCATCTTCATGTAAGGAGAAATCCCATTACAGATTTTTAAAAATTATCAAGCTGGGGGGGATGAATTAAAACCTTGGCCCCAAATAAGTTTAACTGGGGGCGGAGGGGGGGGCAATAAACCAGCCCAAATGGAAAACTCTTAAAATGTTTCCAAAAAGATGCTCAAATCGACTCTGTTGAAGCTTCTTCAAAGGAAGAATGTGCCACAGGTGTTAGGAGATACGCCCCCCCGGGATGCTTCTCTTGGTGCCCCCCCCCATATACAGAAAGGCTTGAGATAATCATGAACCAATTGTCCCTGCCCTTATTAGGTTGCCAGACGTATCAGAACCCCACGGGTACGACAAAGGGATGATATTGAAATAAGCATTGAAAAACGGCGTTATCGAAAAAGTTGCGATAGTTAAAAAACAGAGAGGAACTTACGTGGATGATAACAAAACCAAGGTGGTGTACCTCGAGGATTGCAGCAATGGGAAGAAAATTGATGAAATAAAACAACACACAAAATGGAACGGTAAGCTTCTAGGATACTATTCTCAGTGCTCGGGAAGGTGAAAGAGAGTCAGGAAAGCCGGCGTGCTTTTTCACACTTGTGCATTTGTTCCTGTTGTTGAGCCCCTTTTGGTCCCAACGGTTTCGGGGGCCAAAGGCATTGCAGCTGAATCTATGGGGCCCCATCAGGACATTAAGAATCTTGCCCTTCGAAATAGCATGCCCATTATATTTGAGGAACAGTCAAAGAAGGTCCCATTGAAAGAGTAATTTAATGTGGACCCCTTCAAAATGTCTTATCTAAGGAGTTCGGGGATATGGCGGCTGTGGCAGGGCACCGTCATTGAAAATGGCGTCGCTCTTTCCTAAAGGGAATTATTATTTTTTGCCTCCTTGGTGCATAAACTAGCCGTTGCAAAAAAGCAGGACGGAAGGAAACAAGGCCTGTTCATAAACATTGCTGTCATTCCGCTTCCGAAATGCATGCATAAATAAAAATAACCACGCACCAAAAACACTGGAAAGTTATTCTATGATCACTTCAAAATATGCAAAGTGCTGCACTTTCTGCACCCTGGCCTAATTCTGCGCTTTTAATTTATTCTGCTTCTAGGAAGGAACAGGGACATTGGTCCCTGAGCTCTAGAAGATGTCTCTCAATTCACTCTCTTTTCAAACGCTAAGATTTAGCAGTGCACTGCTGCTACCCACTTATTTCAGCGCCTGTCTTAAGGCTGGAAACTTGCTAAGTGTTGTGACGAAAGAAGAGAAGACACAGCTGAATTTTGTTGAACTTGACAGGGCCACCATTCCAAGCCCATTTCTTGCCACGTGGCAATCACCAGATCAGTGATCTGCTTAGTTTGAGGGTCGCCCTCCCTATTTTGTTACCCCACAAAGTAGGAAATGGATGGGAAGGGGGTCCTTGCAGTACCCTCACCACCTAGGTGGAGAATCAGCAGCAAAAGTGCCCTCTTTTCCACCAATCCCTGCACCCACAGGACAAACACCTTTCAAATGGCCTTTGGGGATCCCAATCTCTGGCCCATACGGCTCATGTAACCCAGCAGGCATTTATATAGTTCTAACTGCGACTGGCCTTGCAAGAGCGGCCCTAAACCGAGCCTCGCACCGTTTACATTTTTTACTAGAAGCCCCCCACGATCTACCGAAAGAACTGTAAATTTATAGCACCGGAGCGGGCATAGTCAGGAACTATGCGGCACCGTGCGGATGCCGCTGGGACCACAACTCCCAAACAACATCTAAAGCAGTGGGTGGCCGAACTTGCTTCTCCAGCTGCTTGGGGACTACAACTCCCATCATCCCTAGCTAACAGGACAAGTGGTTCAGGGCGTGAATGGGAATTGTAAGTCCCAAACAGCTGGAGCGGCCAAGATTGGCCATCACTGTGTTGCAAGTTCCCCAAACCAGGCATTGCCATCTTTCACTGCATCCTCTTGCCTCAACTAATAAAAATCTTTAAAAAATTAAAATAAAAAAAAACCCAAGGTAGGGGGGCCCTTGCAAGAATGGTCCACTGAAGGAAACGTTTATATATATATTTTTGCAAGAACTTTTTGGGCAACCAGCAAGAATAGGAATTTGGTCAGGACAGTGTCCCTGACAGTCATGCACTGCGCTACACCCACCTGAGTTATAATTATGATTATTTATATAGCACTATGAACAGGCATGGCATTCCAACCTCTGCTTAAAAACTTCCAAGGAAGGAGAGTCCCACAGCCTCCCAGGGGAGGCCGTTCTACTGTCAACAGCTTTTACTGTCAGAAAGTTCTTCCTGATGTTTAGTCGGAGTCAGGACCACTGGTCCATCTACCTCAGTATTGTTCTACCCTGGCAGGCAGCGTCTCTCATAGAGGTTTCAGGTTCGGGAGCCTTCCCCACATTTATCTGGAATGCCGGAGAACTGAACCTCTGACCTTCTTGCAAGATGCTCCAACGCTGAGCTAGGCACCCTCGCCAAGGGAAGCTGCCTTTATATTGACTCAAACCAAAGATCCACCTGACTCCAATATGTCTGGCAGCAGCTCCAATTTCAAACTTGAAGTTGACCACCTGGGGAAGGCAACGGAAGAGTGTGAAAGAAATGGAGGGTAAAACAGGGTGAGAATATTGTCAGCTGCATGAGCCAGCAGATGGTAGGAGAATTAAGGAAAGCGGGTTTAAAAGCCCAGAAATAGGACACGCAAGCTGAGGATGCTCAGTTAACAACAACCACTCTTGGGTGGTCTGTCTTACCATTCCATCCCCATTTCCTCCATGGAAGGAAGAAGACTCCCTTCCCATCCGTTCTGCCTTTTGCCTCCTTGGGAAATATAGGAAGGGGAAAGAGTAGGGCAGAGGGAGATTCCTTCTCATTGACCCCCCCTCCCCTGGAGAAAGGACTGTAGAGTAGAGAAGTGGAGAGGATTCAGGAGGGGATTTTCCTTCTTCCTCGTGTTCATCTCATCTCCCTCCCCTATGATCTCTCTGTTTTGCCATTTTAAAGAGGCACCACTGAGGCTAAATGGAAACACCTGGTGCCACCAATTTATTCATGGGCTCAGATCAAACGCTTACTCCCTTCCTTCCCACTACGAATAAAGGATGCTGCTTTTTGCAAGCTGGTGCGTTTTAATGCTGAACAAAGCGAGGACATAGCCATGTGTCCAGAACGGAAGGATCGAGAAAAGGAAATTTATCCATTGATAAAGGAATTCAGCGAAACTCGAAACATATCCACAAAAACCTGCTTCCTTGAGCAATCGGTCCTCAATGATATGCACTTTAAGTTAGCAGGAGGTTTTATGATGCTGGCTGTTTACTGAGTATTCATTCCGGATTGAGGGACGCAGGTGGCGCTGTGGTCTAAAAACCACAGAGCCTAGGGCTTGCCGATCAGAAGGTCAGCGGTTCAAATCCCCACGACGGGATGGCTTCCCCGTTGCTCGGTCCAAACAGCTCCTGCCCACCCTAGCAGTTCAAAAGAGTCAAGGCAAGTAGATAAATAGGTACCACTCCGGCGGAAAGTGTAAACGGCGTTTCAGTGCGGCTGCTCTGGTTCAGCCAGAAGCGGCTTAGTCAGCTGGCCACATGACCCGGAACGCTGGTAACGCCGGCTCCTCGGCAATAAAGTGAGATCGAGCACCGCAACCCCAGAGTCGTCCGCGACTGGACACTAACGTCAGGGGTCCCTTTACCTATTTTTATCATTCTGAATTGAAGCTTAATTCCCAGCATCTTCAGGTGGGGCTGCGAAAAACAGACTTCCGACTCAAAACCTGGAGAGATGCTGTCAGTCAGTGTGTAGACAATGCTGAGCTAGATAGACCAATGGGCTGACTCAGCAAAAGGCAGCTTCTAGCACCCTAAACATACCACCTACTAGTGAATTATCAAAGCAACCATGTTGGTCCATTGAGGGACAAACTGGGAGAGAGCAATTTGTGATTCCTTTATGAAGACCAAGTTGGAAATCCCAATGTTCTAGACAAGCTTTTAGTTTCCGGAGCGGTTTTTTTAAAGACTGGATGTTAAGCAAAGCAATATAAAGAGGGTCAGAGGAGGAAAAAAGGTGGGTTCAATGGAACAAGTCAAGTAGGATGCTCTGTTTATAAGAAACGGCAATCTCTCCATCTGAGGGTGGCGCAAGAGAGGTTTCTGGTGGCCTAGGCTCATTGTCCAGGGTCCAAGTATGCTTTTTTAGAAAGCAGAAAAAAAAGAGAGCAGCGGATACCAGTCTGGCCAAGTAACTTAGACAGTCTAAGACCCTCAATTCTTGTGTATCAGAAAACAGCCAGCGTTGTGAAATGGTTCAGAGTGTTGCACCCTGGGAGACCAGGGTTCAACTCTGCTCTGGGTGATCTCGAGACAGCCTAGCCTACCTCAAAGGGATGTTATGAAGACAAAGTGGATTGAGGGAGGATCATATAAGCTGCTTTTGAGCAACTTGGGGGGCAGCAAGCCGGATACCGTAGTAAGGTAATAACTAATAACAAAATACAGATTCACTCAACAACTGGAGCTGGTTCTGACATCATGCTGTGAAAGGCTCCCCATCATCCACCCCCCACCCCCCGGAAGAATCTCAAGTGGGGACCATTAGAAAATGAGACACATCTGCCCTACACCAGTTAAGATAGTAACCACTTATCTTGCAGGAGTTAGCCAGGCAAAGTAACATCTGGCCCATTTTTTGAGGATCTCCTACAGAATTTTCAGCACCGGCTGGTGTTTTCTGGCCTCTTCTGGCTTAAATCTGAAGTGTAGCTATGCCCTAATTCAGGCCCATATTTATTTGGCGCAGCTACCAAAGACTGTAACAGGCTCTGTCTCCTGGGCCTCTTGCCCTCAAAGAACAGCTGAGCCTAAGACAGAGATGGGGACCAGGTATTTCCGGGAATTGCTGTAGCTCAGTGGAACAGCACTGGCTTGTCATGCAGAAGGTCCTTGGTTCAAATCCTGGCAGAACTGGGAAACAACCCCTGCCTCAAGCCCTAGACAATACTGATCTAAACAAGCAAGGTATTTATTCGGCACGAGTTGTTCCTAAGTTGCTTGACTATATCCACAACATCCTTTAACAGTCATTGCTTCCCTCAAGGAATCCTGGGAAATGTAGCCTGCACACGGCGCTGGGAACTATAGCTCTGTGGAGGATCTCCTAATCACCCTCAGCAACCATAACAGGCAGCACCAGGAACGTGCAACACAGCAACTCTGGGCATGTGCAGAATGCGTTCCCCTCTCCAATGAGCAACTACAGTCCACTCTCTCTAAACTGACGGCAGTCAGAATTTCCAGATCTGGGAGCGCGACAGCAGACACAGGTCACTGCCCCAGAATTGAGTTGGAGAGACCAGTTGATTATTAAGGGTGCTGGGAATTGTATTTTCTATATGGGTAAACTACAGTTCCCAGGATTCTCGTGGGGGGGGGAGGTGTCCCTAGATGAGCGTTTAGTTCAAGATCAGGGTCTGGCTGGTCACCGAATCTAAAGGAAAGGGGGAAATTATATTGGAAAGCAATCTCGCAGGCTTCTCCCTTTCTAGAGCTGCTTCTGCAAGGCTCTCAGAAGAGGGAGGCCTTCTGCATCGCTGCTATTTCATCCTTTTAACTGGAATACCAGAGATTGAAATTAGGGGATTCTGAACCCAAAGCACACGGTCTATACTACCGAGCACCCAGCTGACACATTATGCTGTGTTATGGGTCAAGTTCATCAGGAGAGCAGCGATTGGAAGATTCTGCATTTCAGCAGAGAGCTAAACTTAAACCTTCTGGCCTTTTCCACCACTATGATTGGGCTGACACTGGGTGCAGAATCTCATGGCTTTATTTGCAAAAAAAAACAACAAAAAAAACAACCTAGGTGCAAAAATAAGTTTGAAAGTAAGTGTGGGGGGGATGATTTGGAACTGAGCTTTAGAGTCCTACACAACTGTTTTCCTGATACCCCTCCCTCAAACAGAATGAATAATCAAAAAAAGTAAAGAAATGTACATTAAATTATGCAAAATAATTTTGCAAATTGGCACAATTCACAATTTTGCTGCTTTTGGTGCAAAGTTGAGGTTTCCTAGGCAAAAGTTTTCCCCTTCATCATTATTATTATTATTAAAGAGTTGAGGTTTATTACTATTATTATTATTAATTCAGGGGGTGGCGATTTTGCCAAACATTATCACAAGCGTTAGCCTCAGAAAAAGACAAAAAGAAACATGGTTTCCAACCTACATTGCTCATGCAAAGAAAAGGGGACCTAGGACCATAAACTGAAATATCATCAACACAAATGTGCTATATGTTCAGGTGTGGCCGGGTAGCAACACCAAAGGAAGATGGGGTGGGGCAGTTTACTGTTGCGGGGGGCTTTCTATTGTCACCCCCTTCCCTGCTTGGGCCTATCTTGTTCGGATATCGAATCGGAAAGTTGCGAGAGGGGAGCATAGCTTCCTTTTTCTTGATTGGGAAACGGCCATAGCTGTTAACTTTCCCTTTTTTTGCAGTGGGAAACAGCGCTGGAATAAGGAATTTCCTGCAAAAAAGGGGAAAGCTGACAGCTATGGAGGGAGGCAGGCCAGGAAAATATATTGTGGTATCGTGGTGGAAGTCAGAAAAGAACCTATGAAAAAGCACAGGAGACAATACACAGCAAATATTCTTCTAGGCGTGGGAAGCGGCTGCTCCTTTTCCATCTCGTACTCTAGTTCCAGAGAGAGAGAAAAAGGAAGGGCAAACTCGAAGGTCAAACTGTACGCATGTGTGCCTTTGAGCCTTACCTCCGCGGCTTCCTTCTCGAATTTCTCAATGGTCCTTTTGTCGATGCCCCCACATTTGTAGATGAGGTGGCCGGTGGTGGTGGATTTCCCGGAGTCCACATGTCCAATGACAACAATGTTGATATGGGTCTTCTCCTTCCCCATCTTTCCTCTCCTCGGGGATCTGTGATCGGAGTGGATGGAGAGCTCAGCAGCGGCTGCTGTGACCGGAGGCGAGGCGGCTGCTGCAAAGAACAGTGCGGAAAAGAGGAGGAGATCAGGAGTGTCGCCAGGAGCAACAGGAGCACAACACAACAGCCAGACACGCAACTGCCACAGAGACTTTTCCAGTGTGTGTGTGTGTATATATATATTTATTTGCATCTTTGTCTGGGTGTTTCCTGTCGCAAAGTTAAGCCTGTGCTTTAGGCATCAGATCTTTCGCCGGATAAACAGCAGCAGAATGTAGGCCAGACAGGAGGAGGATTTTCTGTCTGCCATGGGAGAAATCCGCACTGACTCTGGGTGGGAAAAGGAACCTGTTTTGTTTTGTTTGTGTTTTTTCCTTCTGGGTCTTCCACCGCCCCACTGACACCAGCGGCAACCCCCGTTGCACTGCAAGCCGGAGATGCCTGCACAACCTCCTTCTTGCCCCAATTTATTTTTTTTTAAAGAACTGGTAGCCTCTCCTAAAAACCCCTTTCCCAAATAAGCTATGTCTGGTTCCACCACGCTTGCGCGCACAAAGTGTGCCTTCATTCCCACGCACGCCAGGTACGATAACTCCAAGAACCCCTTCCCTGCACCTAATCCCGTGGACTACGCTTTTCCTAAGCAACGGAAAGCAGAGAGGTTTTCCTCCGTACGGGGCATTCAGATCCACCTTAGGAAATTTCCCAGTAAGCTCATCTTCGGAAAGGACAATATGGTGCCCAGAAATGGAAAGAGACAGAAATAGCTGTTCGGTGTGCTTCCCTAGAGCGGCTAAACTGGAATCTGGCCGCGCGTGGAAGGATCAAGCGGTAAGGGGGAGGGGAGGGGAGGGAGATCTCAGCTTTCCCCCCATAACTCCAAGATGTAGCAGAGGCAGATCTGGAAATCTTAGGTCAACAGAAGCCAAGGGTGTGGGGGGGGGGGAGTCTGCGTTTTCAGCTTTCGAAACCTTTTCACAAAGCTGCGCTGCATCGCCCCAAAATAAAAGAGACAATTAAAAGCCCGATTTTCACACGCTCTTGCTCCTATGCTGGTTCTTTAAAAGGGGGGGGTTGAAATCCACCTGCCTCTCTTGCTGTAGCAAAACATACCCCCCCCAAATGCTCAGGGTTATAATTTGGGAATATGGACTCTTGACGCTTGCAAGCAGGCTATGCAAATCGCACACCCCTCAGCTCGCCCAAGTTGCAAAATGTATCTCAGTGCATAAGCCACCATATCTGGTTCTAGAAGCCTCTATGTGCATGCAACATTAAAAAAAAACCCTGCCATTTTCTGCTGCTCCTTTCTGTCAAACTGAGCACGGATATTTTATCTATCTCCCGCTTTTGGGTTGTGATGGGGTGGGGTGGGGGGAAAGGGGGTGTATCTCAAGGTTGTCCCTGCCACTCTTTTGTCACACGCCGCCCACATGAGGGATTTGATCAGCTAGGAAAGGCATGCAGCTCTCAGCCACATCATCCCCCCCCTCACCCGCCTTTTGCAAGGGGTTATTTTTAAAACCGAATGACCCAACCTATCTCAGATCCCCTGCAGAGCTAAAAACGCCGCGCAAATCCCTGCAGAGCTAAAGCGAAATAAATTCTGAGAAAACGCAATGCAAACCTGCTACATCCCCCCCCTTTTTCCCTTTCGCTGATCTCTCCCAACACACACCTCCTCCTCCCCCCAACAACAACAAAACCCCACCTAATTAAAAAAAAAATCTAGGGTAATTATTATGATGATTATTTGCAAATCATATAATCTGGCCAGGGATATGGTGGCAAGGTCAACCGGTGCGACACAGGGAGGGTTTTTGCACCGCTCTCTCCAACCCCCCACCTTGTTCCCCCCACCTCTAAAAAAAAAGAGGGGGGTTCAATTTCTAAATGCGAAGGCCTTAAATGTGTAGAAGGGGGTGTCGACACGAGACAATAAAACCGGGCCGGGGGGGGGCGGGTTGGAATGACTGTGCAAATTAGCGAGCTGCTTGGAAACAAGACAAAAAAAACAGGATCCGGACCCCAGCAGCGACCCACCCCCAGGAGTCCGATCAACGGGGGGGGGGGGCGCTTGGGTCTCGGATGCTCCTGGCCGGCTTAACTGCCTTAGGGGTCGCGCGCCCTGGAACCCGCGCGCGCGCTCTCCCGGACCCGCTTCCACAATATCACCTGCGCAACTTGGGGGGGGGGGGGGGAGGGGGGTTTTTTTGGGGGGGGGGTGATTACAGATAAGAGACAGACGATTCCAGACGAGACATTGCAATGGGGAAGGGTTGGGTGGGAAAAGCGCAGTTTGCAAAGAGCCACCGCCGCCTCGCCTCGCCAAACAAATAAACGCCCGTTATTATTTCTCTTCCTTTGCAAAAAACAAACAAAAAGCCCAGCCTTTTTTTTTCCTTTTTCTGCAATACGTTTAAAGCACCAACACCCCCCCCAAGCTTCAGTAATTTTTTTTAAAAGGCTGCAGCCCACACTTTCCTCGCTGCACCTGTTCCAGCCCCCTCCCCATTTTTGCAAAGGTATCTCTCCCTCCCCCCCCCAAAAAAAGAAATAAATAAAAATGGAGAGGGGGGTTTGGAAATAATGGTGCGTTGTCCTTCGGCAGCAAGCAAGCTTTCAAGACGCTCTTACCGGCAGCTGTGGTCTCAGACAGCAGGGGCTGCCAGCTTCGGCTCGGGCGGCTTTATTTCCCCGGGAGGGGGTCCACCTATTGACGGCGACGGCGCAATGCAGTCACCGCCCCCCCTCCTCCTCCTCCGGCTGCCGCTGCTGCTCTTCCCCCCTCCCCTCCGCACTACAGCATTGCGGTACAGAGCCGGAGAAGGGAGAGGGCGGAGGGTGGTGGATGGAGGAAAAAGGAGGAGGAGGGACGAGAGAGAAGAGGCTGCGGGGGAGGGAGGAGGGGATGCAGCAGGTGGAAGGATGGATGGATGGAGAAAGAGAGAAAGGAAAAGGTGGAGGGAGTAGGAGAAGGAGGGAAGAGGAATTAATGCGGGAACAGGGCGTGATATGAAGCAGCGTTAGGACGCCCGCCCGTTCATCCCCGTTACAATGCAATTCTGGGCTGCATCAATAGGAGTATAGCGTCTAGATCAAGGGAAGTAATAGTACCACTGTATTCCGCTCTGGTCAGACCTCACCTGGAATACTGTGTCCAGTTCTGGGCACCACAGTTCAAGAAGGATACTGACAAGCTGGAACGTGTCCAGAAGAGGGCAACCAAAATGGTCAAAGGCCTGGAAACAATGCCTTATGAGGAACGGCTTAGGGAGCTGGGTATGTTTAGCCTGGAGAAGAGAAGGTTAAGGGGTGATATGATAGCCATGTTCAAATATATAAAAGGATGTCATATAGAGGAGGGTGAAAGGTTGTTTTCTGCTGCTCCAGAGAAGCGGACACGGGGCAATGGATTCAAACTACAAGAAAGAAGATTCCACCTAAACATTAGGAAGAACTTCCTGACAGTAAGAGCTGTTCGCAGTGGAATTTGCTGCCAAGGAGTGTGGTGGAGTCTCCTTCTTTGGAGGTCTTTAAGCGGAGGCTTGACAGCCATCTGTCAGGAATGCTTTGATGGTGTTTCCTGCTTGGCAGGGGGTTGGACTGGATGGCCCTTGTGGTCTCTTCCAACTCTAGGATTCTAGGATTCTATGAATTGCATAGTATTATCTGGGGGGCGTTTGTTCCCTTAGCTTCCATTTAGGAATCGCCCCCCATGAAATCTCTCAAAGCAATTTCACACGGTTAACAAAGCCATTCCATACAACACATGTGAAAATGAGCCCAACCCCACACGTAGCAACAATTCAAAATGATTTCATACAGGAAAGCTATGAAAACAAACGCAATTCCACATGTAGCAATTCCACTCAAAATGATTTCACATAGGGAAAAGCTGGAAGCGCACGCGAGCGAGAGTGTAAAAACGATTTCAAGTGCAAAAACTGAAAGCGAGCAGCACACTTCCGTGTCTAGAGAGAATTTAAAATGATTTCGTGCAGTAACACAATGCAACACACACACACACACACATTAACAAAAACAATTGGAATCAATGCCATTCATACAAACAATTGAAAACCATTTCATATGTAAAAACATGTTGAATAAAAATGCGGACTGGAACAGAGGTTATAGTGGTACCATCCCAGGAAGCTGAATGTTGGATGGTTCAGGACAGACAAAATAAAGAGCAAAAAGTGAATAAGCTCAGTCCGTAGAGCAGGAGGCCCGTAACCTCAGGGCCGTGAGTTCGAGCCCCACGTTGGGCAAAAAGATTCCTGCACTGCAGGGGGTTGGACTAGATGACCCTTGGGGAACCCTTTCATCTTGACAATTCTATGATTCTAAGTACTTTTTCCTCTGTGAAACATGTAGAATTCACTCGAGAGAGAGAGAGGCAGTGATGGCGACCAACTCGGGTGGCTTTTAAAGAAAGGATGAGATAAAGTCACGGAGAAGGAGGCTACAAACCACAAGGGCTGTGTGTTCTTCCTCCTTCACTGTGCTGGAGGCCTGGTATGCCTCTGAGCAGCAGTTGCTTTGAACCCAGGGCCTTCCTTCTGCATGCAGGACAGATGCACCTCCACTGAGCTACAGCTCTCTCCCAACATATTCAGTTTCTCCAACCTTTCCTTACAGGGATAGTTTCCGATAAAACCTGACCGCCTTCACTGCCCTGAACTCATTCCAACTTGTCTATAGTCTTCTCGGACAGCTGAACTTGATTAGGTTGGACTAATCCGACCGTAAACTTTGGTTCTATTCATTTAGCCTAAAATTGCAATAACCTTCTTTCCCCCCTTTTTTCTTTTTTGCTGTTGCATCAGGCCGATGACTCACGTTCCCCTTCTGATCAGCAGAACCACATATGGAAGACTCAGAGTAGAGATCTTTCCAGATTATTTTCACATAAGGAACAGGTGACATACACAAATGAAGAATTTAAATCGGGGTGGTCGACACAGCACAGTCAAAATAGATCACAACTCCCATAATCCTGAATCACTTGCCGTGCTGGCTTGGTCTGACGAGAGTTTCCACCCAGCAATGTCTAAAGGACTCCATAAGGACTATCCCTGACTCAGATAAATTTAATGGCATATGGAATTCATTTTTACAATGTTTTGGTTTGTAATTACGGTCATACATAACATTTATCCTCCCCCAAAAAAATCTGGGTTTCACTGAATTGCTCGGCCATAGTATATTCAGCGTCTTATTTGTACTAAAAGTGAACACATTTATAATGATGATGATAATAATAATAATAATAATAATAATAATAATAATAATTATTTATACCCCGCCCATCTGGCTGGGCCTCCCCAGCCACTCTGGGCAGCTTCCAACACAATATTAAAATACAATAATTCATCAGATATTAAAAGCTTCCCTAAACAGGGCTGCCTTAAGATGTCTTCTAAAAGTCTGGTAGTTGTTGTTCTCTTTGACATCTGGTGGGATGGCGTTCCACAGGGCGGGTGCCACTACCGAGAAGGCTCTCTGTCTGGTTCCCTGTAGCTTGGCTTCTCGTAATGAGCAGCAGCCCAGTCAGTCTCAGGGTCATGGGTTCGAGTCCCACATTAGGCAAGAGATTCTTGCATTTGCAGGGGGTTGGACTAGATGACCCCTGTGGTCCCTTCCAACTCTACAATTCTAGGATTCTACACTATTGTGGTGAGCTAACAGCAGGCTGTGCAGGGGTCTCAAAGTCTGCACAGGCACAAAAGGGGTGAGGGAATAATGAATTTAAAATTAAACACACACACACAGAGAGAGAGAGAGAGAGAGAGAGAGAGAGAGAGAGAGAGAGAGAGAAAGAGCAAAGCATGTTTACTGACCACAATTTCCAAAGTGGTTTAGCAATCGACCCCTCTTCCCAGGGAATTCTGGGAATTGTAACTCTGTGAGGGGAATAGGTCACCACCTTAGAGCTTTCAGCACCCTGAAGAAACTACACTTCCCAGAATGCTTTGGGGAGCCATGCCTGCTTAAAGTCGTATGACATTGATTTATGTCTAGATTCAGCCCATTAAATCATTTACATAGTGCCATCATCGTAGAGTCATAAAATCATAGAGTTGGAAGAGACCACAAGGGCCATCCAGTCCAACCCCCTGCCAAGCAGGAAACACCATCAAAGCATTCCTGACAGATGGCTGTCAAGCCTCCGCTTAAAGACCTCCAAAGAAGGAGACTCCACCACACTCCTTGGTAGCAAATTCCACTGCCGAACAGCTCTCACTGTCAGGAAGTTCTTCCTAATGTTTAGGTGGAATCTTCTTTCTTGTAGTTTGAATCCATTGCCCGTGTCCGCTTCTCTGGAGCAGCAGAAAACAACCTTTCTCCCTCCTCTATATGACATCCTTTTATATATTTGAACATGGCTATCATATCACCCCTTAACCTTCTCTTCTCCAGGCTAAACATACCCAGCTCCCTAAGCCGTTCCTCATAAGGCATCGTTTCCAGGCCTTTGGACCATTTTGGTTGCCCTCCTCTGGACACGTTCCAGCTTGTCAGTATCCTTCTTGAACTGTGGTGCCTTCTTGAACTGGTGCTTTAAAGAACAACATAAGCAAACAAAAGGGGTGGGGAGGAAAGGAAGGAAGGAAGGAAGGAAAGAAGAAAAGAAGGAAGGAAGGAAGGAAGGAAGAAGAAAGAAAGAGAAGAGAAGGAAGGAAGGAAGGAAGGAAGGAAGGAAGGAAGGAAGGAAGGAAGGAAGGGTGCCGGACTGGGGCTTACCCTCTTTGAGCTCACAATTTAAATAGAACTGGAACAAAAAATGTTTCTCAAATTGAAAATCCAGCATCATTTCCTAATTTGGCCTTAAAGCCAGGGACCATGTTTTTTGGATTGTGTTTTTGAACTCCACCTTTGAAAAATAGTGATACACTTCTTGAAAACATTTAATATCTTAGTGCTGAATCGCACAGAACTCTTGCGCATATTTTTTAAAAAGGAGCTAGTTGTACTCAGACCAGACTCACTGAAGTTAATGGACACAACCAACTTAGGCGCACTCATTTCCGTGGGTCTGCTCTGAGTGCAACAACACCTCCGAAAATCCGGTATTATCTGTAACCAGGAATGTTGACATTTTCATTCAGATTTGGAGAACATGAAAGAAAAAAGAAACACACCTTAGTGAATATCGTTGCTTTCTGCCTCTGGATATATATGCAAACCCACCTGTTAAATGTATGAGCCCAGGGAAAACATTGGACTGCCAAGCAGAAGTTTAAGCACATGCATTGTCCAGGATTGCTAGCAGGACTGAATCAGACCCACACAGCCGTTCCTCTTGTTTTAACAATGAAACTCTGCCTGACAGCCTTGACAGTGCTATAAATAGCAGAGAACCCAGTTAAAATGCAGCCCTCAGACCAGATTAATCCGGACCTGTTTTAGCTGTGTGATATGCTTTCCTTTTTAATCAAATGTTTCTGGATCATTCATGCATGTGCAGCTGGCCACCCCCAAGCTAGTCGAGTCAGTCTTGGATATTATTTTTAGCATACCTCATCTCTGCCCTTCTCTGTCTGGTGCTGGGCAGTTCCACAGGGCAGATGCTACAGAGAGCACTGAAGTCTGTCGTTTTTACGTTACTACAGAAATGCACATTGTGAGATTGCCGGAGAGGAGGAGGAGGAAAGGACCGACTTCTTGCTCTCTTCATCCCTGCCCATCCTGACTGGTGAAAGCCAGCCAGGAGGGGTTGGCCAGATGGGTCCAGGGCATGATGAACGCATCTTCCTGCGGGGTTGGGGGGGTTGGGCTTGATGACCCTTGGAGTCCCTTCCAACTCTACGATTCCTGTGCTGGCTGCCCTTAAAACAGGCAGTAGCGTGCTCACTCCCGAAGAGAGCCACCTCAGATCCTCTGGTTTATAACAATTACCACCTGGTCGCAAATGTCCCTTTATTGGGTACGGTGACGAAGAGGGCAGTGACCTGGGCTCGTTTGCATCTGGGTTCGGGTTCAGGTTCAGTTTGGTGACTGAATCAGCCTTGGTCACCCTAGTGCAAGGGTCAGCAAACTTTTTCAGCAGGGGGCCGGTCCACTGTCCCTCAGACCTTGTGGGGGGCCGGACTATATTTTGAAAAAAAAAAATGAACAAATTCCTATGCCCCACAAATAACCCAGAGATGCATTTTAAATAAAAGCACACATTCTACTCATGTAAAAACACGCTGATTCCTGGACCATCCGCGGGCCGGATTTAGAAGGCGATTGGGCCGGATCTGGCCCCTGGGCCTTAGTTTGCCTACCCATGTCCTAGTGGGTGACCTGTATCGAGAATGGGACATGGTATCCGCTTGGACTGGGTTTGTGGGATGGGTATCAGGAGCCCTGTTTTACAGAGGTTCCACTCCTACCTAGAGGGCCAAGGACAAATCTAAAAAAAATGTAGTATAAACACCGCGAACTGGGAAATACTGGCCTGCGAGCGCTCCAGTTGGAGAACAGCCTTTAACAAAGGTGTCATGGATTTTGAAGATGCTTAAAGTCAGGACAAAAGGGAGAAATGTGCTAAGAGGAAGGCATGCTTGGCAAACCCTCAACATGATCAGCTCCCTGCCGGAAACCAATGTCCCCACTGTGGAAGGACGTGTGGATCCAGAATTGGCCTCCAAAGTCACTTACGGACTCACAGTTAAAACTGTGTTTATGGAAGACAATCTTACTCGGCTATGAGTGATTGATCGCCAAAGAAGAAGAAGAAGAGGGTCATATCCAGAGAATATCATCACAGAATTATAGATTTAGGGGCCCCAGGGTCATCTAGTCCAACCCCCCGCAATGCAGGAATTTCAGCTGACACAGCTGTTAAGTTGTAGGGAAAGATGGGCAAAGGACACAACTCTTTTAAATCAACAGCTCTTTATTACAGCAGTTAGAACTGCTCCTTGTGTGTCTGACAACAGCATAGCCTTTATATAATACTAAGTAACTTGTAACAGTAACAAATTCCAACTAACTAACCAATCAGAGAACGACAGCTTTCAATCCTTCATTTGCATACTGGTGGCCCTGAGTGAGAACTGCAGCCAATCTTAATGCATAACAGCATCCATGACAGATAGCCGTTATTAAGAGATTGTGTTTTATGTCCAGAGGATCCCCGAGACTGAATGAAATATTGAGTGGGGGGCACATAAGCCCCACCCTGCATAATCATTGCAAGATTGATTATGCACACCATTTGAACGGCAATGCCCATCAGCTTTTTGTGGGGGCAGCCCCCTCAAATGGTTTTTGGGGGGGGAGGGGGCAAAGGGACCTCAGCCTCTAGAAGTTGGCTCCTCTGGTTTAGAGTATGTGATCTGCATATTCAAGGGGTAGATCTGCCCCATGCATTTGAAGGACACCCAAAAGACATGTAATGCACTTGGCACACACCCCAAGAATCATGGGAGCTGTAGTTTATTAAGGGCATTTGGAATTGTAGTTCCGGGGGGGGGATAACACTTCCCAGGATTCTTTGGGGAAAGCCATGTGTGCTGGGATGTGCCCAAGTTCCCGGGTCCAACCCCTGGTATCTATATATCTCTATCTTAGCTTGGACCCCATTGCTTTTAAGCAGACCTACCGTATTGGCAAGAATATAAGCCTTACTCCCCCCCAAAAAAAAAAATTCCAACCGTGAAAAGTTAATGTGTGGCATAAATTCACAAAAATTACAAAAATAGGCTTTGACGATATCGCTGCTGAAACAGACATACGGTAAAAACGGAACACACAAAAAACGCTTTGTTCATTTGCCATTTGCGAGTCTGAGTGCCTGCGGAGTTGTAGCAATTGAAGAGCGACTTGCGATTCTAGCAATTGTACAGTAACTTTTGCTGGCTTGCAAGATCAAAGGCTTAAATTGGCTCGGAGTTAACAATTCTACCAACCGCAGCGATTTTCAGCCTGTAACCCAATTTTAAGGCGGCGGCTTATATTCGGGTATTGTCTTCTGTTTTTGTTTTCCCTCCTTGAATTTTAAAGGTGAGGCTTATTTGCAGGTACAGCTTATATTCGGGCCGATACGGTACGTTGGACTCCAGAAATCTAGGGGTGGAGTTCATTGCCCACAGGTGCTATGGGAGGGGAAGAAGGAGAGGGGAATTCTGGAATATTTGGAGTGGCTGAAATCTCTGCGCTTTGCTGATGCCCTCGAACTGGAGTCAGGGATTTAAAAATAAACCCTGATGTGCAGGGGACAGGCAGGAAAACTCGAGCCAGCTGGGTGCTATATTTAATGCCGGCCGCCTCTCGCCTGTCAAGTTACCCTGTCCTTGCTGCAGGGTGCTTTGAACTGCAGGGAAAGCTTCATTCATGAAGCTAAGCCCCAGTGTAAGGTGCTGAGATTTCTGACCCCAATCTTTCAAAGACATGAGCATGCAGTGACCTGCGTTTCTTTACTCTTTCATTCATAATCTTAATATCATACGGAAAACACTTTGCGAGGGCAACTGCACTGAAGGGACCTGAGGAAATGTGGGTGGATGAGAAGGATCACAATTATCAACAGTCTGGAAACCAAGCCTTATGAAGAACGGTTGAAGGAGCTGCGTATGTTTAGTCTGGAAAAGAGGAGATATGATTGTTGTTGTTTAGTCATGTCCGACTCTTCGTGACTCCATGGACCAGAGCACACCAGGCACTCCTGTCTTCCACTGCCTCCCGCAGTTTGGTCAAACTCATGTTGGTAGCTTCGAGAACACTGTCCAACCATCTCGTCCTCTGTCGTCCCCTTCTCCTTGTGCCCTCCATCTTTCCCAACATCAGGGTCTTTTCCAGGGAGTCTTCTCTTCTCATGAGGTGGCCAAAGTATTGGAGCCTCAGCTTCAGGATCTGTCCTTCCAGTGAGCACTCAGGGCTGATTTCCTTCAGAATGGATAGGTTTGATCTTCTTGCAGTCCATGGGACTCTCAAGAGTCTCCTCCAGCACCATAATTCAAAAGCATCAATTCTTCAGCAATCAGCCTTCTTTATGGTCCAGCTCTCACTTCCATACATCACTACTGGGAAAACCATAGCTTTCACTATACGGACTTCAAATATCTTAAGGTCTGTCACTTGTTTTCTCCTGCTCCGGAGGGCAGGTCTTGAACCAATGGCTTCAAGTTACAAGAAGGGAGATTCCGAATAAACGTCAGGAAGAACTTTCAGAAAGTAAGAGGTGTTCACCAGTGGATCGGTCTCAATCGGGAGGTAGTGGACTCTACTTCCTTGGAGGTTTTCAAGCAGAGGTTGGATGGCCATCTGTCATGGATGCTTTAGCTGAGATTCCTGCATTGCAGGGGGTTGGACTAGATGATCCTTGGGTTCCCTTCCAGCTCTGCAGTTCTTTGGCTCGTCTAGTCCAGCATCCTGTTCTCACAGCGGCCAACCAGATGCCTGCGGGAAGCCCGCAAACGGAAACTGAGCACAACAGCACTCTCTGCTGCTGCGGTTTCCAGCAACTGGGATTCAGAAGCGTCGCTCCTCCTGCCGGGGAAGCAGAGCATAGCCTCCATCATGGCTAGAAGCCGTTCGTCCTCCATGAATTTCTCGAATCCTCTTCCAAAGCGATCCAAGATGGCGGCCATCATTGCCTCCTGTGGGATTGAGTTCCAAAGATTAACAAGAAGAAGCAGCACACAGTCACCGGCGGCATTATAATGCAGTGCAAAAATGAACTTGCCAGGCTAAGAGACAGGGGCAGATGCTAGACAAGATCTTTAACACAACAAACCAGAGAGGCTATAAAGAATGCTATAAAGACTATAAAGAGGCTATAAAGTCTTGTGCCTTCTATTTTCTCAGGAATTCATGCTGACCTCCCTTTAAAACCTTGGGTAATTCTCTTTTCAGTTGCAGCTAGACTGGTTGTAACACAGGGAAGGAAGGCTGTTTTCTGCTGTTCATGTGAGCTGTTGCTATAAGAAAGCTTTCCTCTTAGGTGCCTAGGGAAAAAACCAACCCATTGTCTTCAGACAGAGTGGTTCTCGTGCTTTTTTCTTTGGGCCACACTTTCAGAATAAAAATTTGCTTGCCCTACACCTATTTTTTCCCATTGATAATAAAGATATTGGAAAATAAAAATAAACGACTCCTGGTGATGTTTGATTTATAACATAGTACACAACTACAAATGAGGACGCGGGTGGCGCTGTGGTCTAAACCACAGAGCCTAGGGCTTGCCGATCAGAAGGTCGGCAGTTCGAATCCCTGCGACGGGGTGAGCTCCCGTTGTTCGGTCCCAGCTCCTGCCCACCTAGCAGTTCGAAAGCATGTCAAAGTGCAAGTAGATAAATAGGTACCGCTCTGGCGGGAAGGTAAATGGCGTTTCTGTGCACTGCTCTGGTTCACCAGAAGCGGCTTAGTCATGCTGGCCACATGACCGGAAGCTGTACGCCGGCTCCCTCGGCCAGTAAAGCGAGATGAGCGCCGCAACCCCAGAGTCGTCCGACTGGACCTAATGTTCAGGGGTCCCTTTACCTTTACCTTTACACAACTAAAAATAATCCTTTAAAATGTGATACTACACTGAATTGTTTCAATGGTCTTCCTGCCATATTTGCAGCCATCCTCTGGCAAATGTGACATCCAATGGCTTCAAGTTACAAGAAAGGAGACTCTGGCTAAACATCAGGAAGAACTTTCTGACAGTAAGAGCTGTTTTACTGTGGAACAGTCAATGCCAGGAGATTGTGGACTCTCCTTCCTTGGAGGTTTTTAAACAGAGGTTGGGTAGTCACCTGCCATGGATGCTTTAGCTGAGATTCCTGCATTGCAGGGGTTGGACTAGATGACACTCGGTGTCCCTTCCAATTCTACAATTCTACGACATATGACTTTGTTGGGCTGATTTATGCAAATCTAGGCTGCAATCCTACCCATTGAACTCAATGGGGCAGGTAGTTCTGAATACACATGTATAGGATTACACTGTCAACAAAGTACTTGACTAGCAGGACAATCCTAAGCATGATTTCGTTTTCGTTTAAAAATACATCTGCCAGTTTTTGCAGATATTTTCCCTCTCTTTATTGTACACTTGTCTTCAGCCAATTGCGTAGAAGGTGGGCAGGAAGCCTCGATGTGTAGGTGCTGTCACAGCAAAAGATGAATGGAGCTTACTCCCGAGTAAGTGAGTTGCTGCACATCTCATAAATGTGATAAATCCAAGTAGTATGGGAAACAGCCCCACTAGAAAAACTAACCAGTAACCTGAAACTGACACGGGGACAAACAGAAGAAGACACCTTCACCCCGGTATGGTTCCCCTTCATCACACACACAGCCCAACAAGACAATGACAAAAATCTACCGACAGCATACAAATCAATATGGCTAACCTGATCCAAAACACCCACCAACCCCACTCACACAGGAAACCAAAGATCACCACAGCCAACCATAAATGAACAATCACACCCTACGCCAATCCCGACCTCTCTCATCACCAAAGAAACACAAGCGAACAGCAGAACCTACACAATCAATGCTGACACCAAACCCAACATATATCAAGGAAAATAGAAACATCGTCACCCCCCCTCACCCATCCCACCCACCTCTTTCCCCCCTTTTCTCCCTAATGTCTCAACAACCAAATCTGATTTGTAAAAATGTTACATGGTAAAAATAAGAGAGAGACATTGCACACACTTTTGTAAATCAAGAAAATCTTCATTATTATTATTTTTTTTTTACAAAAATGTGATAAATCAGCTTAGATCGCATTAATTTGGTGGCACATCTAAGAACCAATGCATGCTGTTGGATCTTGTAACTGTCAAAGCCACAGTCCTCTGGCTTCACAGACAAAGAGCCTCACTATGGAGTGTGTGCCTTGTGTGTCAGTTAAGAACCGCCAAAACAGGGTGGTTTGTTTTTCTTTCTTTTGTGTCTGAATCTTGCAAGCAACAGTTTATTTTACTTTGACGTGTCTCCGCTCTTCAGGTCGCACAGATGATGTGAATCTGGGCAGAGAGAGAGAGAATACTCTCCCGCCTTCTCCCCCCACCCCCTGCAAGTATGCTGTTGCAATCAGATGAAATTCACGTGCTTCCCGACATGACGTAATAATCCCATCTTCCCCAAACAGACTCTCTCTTTCTGCACTTTAACACCTCACAGCTTGACCCTGTAGGATAAAACCCAGTTGCCACGAACCTCCACTTCACACTCTCCCCTTGTTACTAAGTGAATTTCTAATCAGGTGTTCTGGGTCAAATTTCAATCCACCCCACCTGTCCCTCTGAGGTCCGTCTGTGATGTCAATCCCCTTTTATTTATAATCTGGGAATCTCTTAGTAACGGGAGTTTTCCTGTCCAGCGGCCGTGGCCGGTTATATCCTCCGCTCTGGGCTTCAGGGGTTAAACTCTTCTTTGCCTACAGTTCGGGGTCTCTCTTTCATTAGATCAGTGTTTTTCAACCACTGTTCCGCGGCACACTAGTGTGCCGCGAGATGTTGCCTGGTGTGCCGTGGGAAAATTACTTTATATATAGTCAATATAGGCACAGAGTTAAATTTTTTAACATTTTCTAATGGTGGTGTGCCTCGTGATTTTTTTCATGAAACAAGTGTGCCTTTGCCCAAAAAAGGTTGAAAAACACTGTATTAGATCCCTCACTATATCAGTTAGCTAAGCCCTCTTAGCAACTCTGTGGCAATACGAAGGTTTCCGCCAGCTAGCAGGTCAGTTTTGTCTTTTCCCTGAGTTCACCTCCTCATGAGCATACATAACTCGCTGGACCAAATAAACGACGATACTTTCTTAGCTCAACAATAACAAGTCTTTATTTCTTTCAGAACATAACGGTTTCAGTAATGCAATCGTTTATAAGCTTAGTTTCATAACAGTGTAAACTCTTTCTTTCAGCATCATATACACATCTTCAACCTATCCTAACCACTATCCTGGCCCCACACCCTCCTTCTTCCAGTCACCACTCCCTCCCTCTCTCTTCTCCACTCCCAAAATGGCCCGTTCCCTCCTTTTAAACCGGGGATCGCCCCGCCCCCAAAGGATGAACTGTCCATCAAAAAATGAAGGTGGCTTAACCCTTTCGGTGCTGGGCTGTCATACCTCCTCCATCTTGAGGGCCAATCCGTCCATGGGCGTACCGAGGCAGGGGCAGGGGGGGGCAGATGCCCCCCCCTAGGAGCAAGCTGCCCTCCCCCCCCAGAAGCAAAAATGATCAGTCGTCTCCTGGGTCTGGCTTAAAAAGCAGCGCTACTACCATTGCTGAGTGCTTGTTCGCTGAGACTGAGCAAAGAGGGAAGTGTGAGATCTCCCTGATTTCCCCCCCCCCAAGCTTCCTTATCAGTCTCCAGAAGTTTTCACCCACCTTAGACTGCTTGATAAGAAGCAGGCTACTCTGTGACCTATTAACGCCTAATCCCAGTTGATAGCCCTCTGTGACCTATTAACGCCTAATCCCAGTTGATGGCCCTGGTCGCTAAAACTGACTCCTGCCCCTCCCCCTCGCCCCCACCCTCCATGGTTGTATGATCTCTGGAAGGGAAGACGGAGCTTTCTCTGTGCTGCTGTTTTGATCCACAGCAATCTTTTTGTGAGTGACTTTACCCGCTTATCCATTGCCTTTAACCCCCCCCACCGCCTTTTTTTAACCCCTAAGAAAAGTGTTTGGATGATTTTTCAAATCTAAATTAAAACTAAACAAAGTCTACCTAACTGGTAGTAAACAAACACACATGGTTCGGTGTGCTTGTGTGTTGATGTACTTTCTATTGCTGGATTGATGACTGGAGTATAAATACAGGTGGGTAGCCGTGTTGGTCTGCCATAGTCAAAACAAAATAAAAAAAAAATTCCTTCCAGTAGCACCTTAGAGACCAACTAAGTTTGTTCTTGGTATGAGCTTTTGTGTGCATGCACACTTGTTCAGATACACTGAAACAAAAGTCAACAGACCCTTATAGTATGCTACTGGAAGGATTTTTTTGTTTTATTTTGTTTTGGAGTATAAATAAGCAGTGATGTTTTCCTGTGCTTTTCAAACAACTCACTTCTTTGCATTTCAGAATACATATTGTCACTTAATGGTTAACACTTGCTTGCATGCAAGTAATTAAAGTAAATTATAAGCTATTTAGTCATAAAGTGTTAGTGTTCTGATATGCTGCTGCATGGAAGAGGTGTGAGCTGCTATGTCTCCTTGCTTTCAGATTCTTATAAAGTAGTTGAGAAGTAAAGGAATATATGAAGAGATGCCAACTTATGTGACCAACATATGTGCATACTGCACCTGTGAAACTTATATTATGGTTCCTAGCAATTTCACTGGTTGAGTTCTCAAATTGTCAAAACCTCATAGGAAAAGCCTGTGTGAATAAATTGGCCCATAAAATCTATGTGTAAGATTGGCTTAATTATCCTAACAGGAGTTATAATTTTTTTACTGTTTAATATTTTGTTTTGAGGTGGAATGTGCTGCTGTTTGTGAGACCAAAAGTATTTTTTGGGGTGGGTAGGGGCCTGCTTTAAATAAGAGTTACCTTAAAAGGCTAACAAATTTAGTATGGTGCAAGCCAGTGGTGTCCAAACTTTTTTCAAAGAGGGCCAGATTTGATGAAGTGAAGGGCCGTGAGGGCTGACCAAAGGGCCGACCAAAGTTGTTAACCTTTTCTAGGGTTGAAGTTGTTGAGGTTTTTAAAGGAATTTACCCCAAACTGCCACAGGGGCTGGATTAAACCAACTGGTGGGCCGAATTAGGTCCCTGAAATGGACTTCGGACATGCCTGGCTGAAATTTCAATTCAGTGGAGCTGAATAAATAAATAAATAAAACCTCCCCTCCATTTGGAACTCCCTGCCTATTGCAGCAAAGCACGTGCCTTTGCTAGACTCTTTTCAGGCACCTGCTAAAAGCATTCTTCCTTAGGCAAGCATACCTAGATGCTTAGGAAGTTGAAGTAATCTTAATCTTCATATTTTTAAATCAATTATTTCAGAAGGTCTAGTCCCTAAAAAAAGCTCAACAACTAAAAATGAACCGAACCCCTAAAAAACGGGCATTCCTCATCCCCAAAAAAGGTCAAAACTTTGAGCTGATCCCCAAAAAATGGGGGTAGATCACTGCCAGATTTTAATTCTGAAAGTAGACCACAGTCTCTTGGGAGTTGGCCACCCCTGGTATAAGACATGTAACTAGAATAATTTTTTTTAAAAAAAATCAAGCAAATAATTATAATAACTACCGTAATAAAGCACTGCTATAATTATATATAATTTTCCTAAAATTTTGGTTTCATTCGCCTTTCCGTGCTGAAATGTCACAACCTGAACGACCATGGCTTGCCCCCCCTAGTTTTGATCCTGGGTACGCCCCTGAATCCGTCACACCAGTTACAGCATCACTCCACTTCAGCAAACACTGCATTTGTCCTTGCTGTAGAACTGCTACCATTTCATAGAACTGTAGTGTTGGGAGGGACCCCGAGGGTCATCTAGCCCAGCCCCCTGCGATACAGGAATCTCAGCTAAAGCATCCATGATAAGATGGCCATTAAACCTCTGATTAAAAACCTCTAAGGAAGGAGAGTCAACCACCTTCCGAAGAAGTCCATTCCACTGTCCAACGGCTCTTTCTTTCAGATAGTTCTTCCTGATATTTAGTCGGAATCTCCTTTCTGGTAACTGCCACTGGTTCGAGTCCTACCCTTTGATTCACCTCAGAGCACCTGAAGAATCCAGAAGCTGAAATGATTAGGTATCTCTGTTTCATCAGCCGATTTAATAAATATATGCTATTCGATGCTTAGCTATATCACTGGGTGACCTTGGGCCAGCCACTTCCTCTCAGCCTAACCTACCTCACAGGGCTGTTGTAGAGGATTAAATTGGGGGGGGGAGCCACGTACACCACCATGAGCTCCTTGGGAGGAAAAGGTGGGATATAAATGCAATAAGTAAAAATAAAATAAAATAAAATAAATGTATTGAATACACACACACACAAAAAAACCCCCCAATCTTTTCCTGCATTGCAGGGGGTTGGACTAGATGACCCTTGGTTCCCTTCCAACTCCATAATGCTATGATTCTATGAAATATACATATATATTGTTGGAAAATGCCAAGGGCTTCATCAGTTCGCTTGGCAGTCTTTGGAAAGCAGCGATGCTGCTCAGTGTCGCCATGGCAACCAGCTGCATCCCTGAGCAACCACTCTCGCTGGGATTCCTGCTACCTATTATTGTCGAGCCACATCACAGAAATGGAGCCATCAGAGAGGAAGAAACAGCGTTTTCATCCTGTGCTGGAAGCTGTCTCAGGTGCACAAGCGAGACCGCTTCTCAGCCCAAAGAGGCGAGGGGAACTGGACCCATGTGGCAAACATCCTCTGAGCACCTTGGAAACTCTAGAGAAAGCCGAAGACAAATGAAAGTGCTGGTGCTGATATATTACCCATCCTTCACCATAACGCCCAAAAGAAGGGTCACAGCAATTAAAATTACATTTTAAAACTCGGTTTTAAGTATTCAGTAGTAGGATTGTTATAGCAGGGCTGGTGGCATGGGCCGCCCCCCCCTCCAACTTTATTGTGTCATCAGATTTTGTAGACAACTAACCCCTTCATCAGATGCTGCAAACCGTACATCACAATAACTACAGGTAGAGATGGTGCTATGGTAGAGTTAAACAGGTAGAGTTAAAGCTATGGTTTTCCCAGTAGTAATGTACGGAAGTGAGAGCTGGACCATAAAGAAGACTGATCGCCGAAGAATTGATGCTTTTGAATTATGGTGCTGGAGGAGACTCTTGAGAGTCCCATGGACTGCAAGAAGATCAAACCTATCCATTCTTGAAGGAAATCAGCCCTGAGTGCTCACTGGAAGGACAGATCCTGAAGCTGAGGCTCCAGTACTTTGGCCACCTCATGAGAAGAGAAGACTCCCTGGAAAAGACCCTGATGTTGGGAAAGATGGAGGGCACAAGGAGAAGGGGACGACAGAGGACGAGATGGCTGGACAGTGTTCTTGAAACGACTAGCATGAGTGTGGCCAAATTGCGGGAGGCAGTGAAAGACAGGTGTGCCTGGCATGCTCTGGTCCATGGGGTCACGAAGAATCGGACACAACTAAACGACTAAACACAACAAGAGATGGTGCATTGCAAACTGGGGCTGCTGTTTTGCATCCCGCTACCAGGGGAATTTGATTGACTGTAAGTTATTGCATTCTAGTTTTAAACAACAATAAACTGTTCATTTTCGCATTTCCCATCCTGGGACCTCTGGGTGAGCAGCTGGTTATAAATGTCAGAATGAATTTGGGTAGTTTTTAAAGTGACACAGAGATCTCAGTTGCTTCATCAGGACAACCTTATGGGGATTTGTTGGTCAAGTATTGATTCGTCGGCACAAGGGTTCCCAAACTGGGATAGTGGTCTACGTTAATGTTTGGATAACATTTTGATTCAAGATAGTGGACCGAAATATGACTTGGCCATGACTTCACCCAATTTTTGGCATGACGGATCCAAACTCACAAATTGCATTCTCCATTTAAAAACCACAATCTGTTTTTGCTTTTACAAATTTCCGGGCAATTACCCACTAGTCATCTAATATTATGTATTGCTTATTAGTTTGAATTGTATGCCTAAACCTATTTTAACTATTTTGTTTTGTATTTGCAGTATATTGTATGTTGCTGTGTAACATAATATTATAGATTGTAGGTCACACTGAGTCGTGGTTTTTTTTGGGTTTTTTTTGAGGAACCAATTAATAATAATAATAAGTAGCAGTAAACTGCCCCGTAGAAGTTTGACAAAGGGTAATATATAATCATGGGTTGTAAACAGCTTAATGGACCCAACATGCTTTTTATTTGAAATCTTTAACATAATATTTTGGTTTTCTGTTAATTATGTTGCTTTGACTGTGTACTCTATGTTTGACTTTCTTCAGATTGTTTTATTGATGTTTTAATATTCTGTAAACCGCTTTGAGATTTTTCTTAAAAATCTAAAGCGGTAGAGAAATGAAATGAAATGAAATGAAATGAAATAAATATCCAATCGCCTACAGAAACCTTGAGTTGGAAGGGACCTCAAAGGTCTTCTACTCCAACCCTGCGACCACATAGGTAGAAATGCCGAAACTTAATCCATCAGCATCACACAGCAGCCTCAATCAACTCCCTGGGGCTCCAGCACCCTAAGGAAGCCCACCTGATGCTTAATCTGAATTCCCTCCTCCCAAAAAATCTGGCCCAGTGTTCCAAGCAATACGAGGTGGACAGATTTAGCCGTGTTTTCTTAGTACCAAGCTTGGTGTTGTAATGTTACCTGCTTTTCAGGTGTCACCTGGCTGGCGTACAGTCTGCATCGCCCTCTGAAGTCATGATATAATGCAGGGGTCAGCCAACTTTTTCATCAGGGGGCTGGTCCGCTGTCCCTCGGACCTTGTGGGGGGCCGGACTATATTTTGGAAAATATAAATACACTGCAAGATGGTCACGCAGCTGCCTCCAGGGGGAACGCACTCTGCACGCGCTCAGGAGCACATCGCCGGCGTTGTTGACAAGCAGCAGCCGCTCCATCGGCCCGCCCCTGCGGAGCTCCCAGGCGGCTTGCACCACGCGCTGCGGCCCGTCGTCCGAGGCCAGGTCAGCGGGCAGGCTGCGCATCAGCAGCAGTGCCGAGCCAGGCACCAGGCGGGGGGCCAGCAGGGGTGCCAAGCTCCGGCTGAAGCCCCACAATGTGCCCGTCACAATGCCCATGGCATAGCTCAGACCCGCCAGCCGGTCTCTCCGTCCATGGTCACGCCAATCCTAAACCGTGCCAGCGTCGTGGAAGTGGAAGTCAGTCCGTGGCTTCTTTTCAAGGAAACGCCGCACCGGTTTAGCTCAGTGCAGGGACTGACCGAGCAGGCGGCAGGGTCCGCGGGCCGGATTTACAAGCCTGGTGGGCTGCATATGGCCCCCGGGCCGTAGTTTGTCAACCACTGATATACGTAATGTCTTATTTTAAAAGCTTTCTCCCGGTGTGTTGTACCAGTGCTCCACCAGGGGGTGGTGTCTCCCCGGAAGAAAGCTGCAATCTTCGCCCAGTCCCTGTGGGATGGCCAAAGAGCTCTGCAAGAGAAAAGAGGGTGAAGTGAGGCCCTTGGCTTGGCTAATGTGTTATGCGTCACAGTTTGTAGGCACACCCAGTCTCCGAAGATATGACCCATCTCTGAATCATGTGGGCTGACTACTTACGTCCAGGCAAGAGGGCTTAGGAAAATGACCTTAAAACGGGAGTGTCAAGGCAGACCGGGCAGAGACAGCAACATTGTCCTGGATAATATCTGCTCCCTTCGTATATAAAAGAGAGGATGTTGGGGTGTCGCTCCTGGAGGGTGAAAGTTGCCAATGACTTGCTCCAGTGCCGGATTTGCGTATAAGCTAAACAAAGCTATAGCTTAGGGCCCCACACTCTTGGGGGCACCAAAAAAATTTAAAGGAAAAAAAACCTGGATGTACATTTCCAAAATATAAGATAAAAAAACAAATAAAATAAAACCTACATACAGCAACAGTGTTTTGTTGTGTAGGCTCCTATGATGTAAGTAATGGGCCCCGCCTGCTAGCCTGCTCCCTAAAATATCACTGGTTTGCTCATTTCTATATATAGGGTGCCTACATTCTGCATGGACTTTGCATTCTGCATGGACTTTTCAACAATTACTTTGATAAAATACATATTTTGTTATGTGCAAATGGCTTTAGATACCTATTAGGTCCATAAATTACCATATAGCATATATTCAACACAAAAAACAGCGACAATTTGTTGTTGACAAAGGACAGCTGGACATATAAAGGGCCCCATTACCTTCAGTAGCTTAGGGCCTCATCAAACCTAAATCCGGCCCTGCTTACTTCCATAAAAGCAGGGTGCATGCTTAACAAGCAAGCCTGGTGGACTGTCATAGGGTTGTTGGGTAGAAAGGTTGCTGAGAGGTTTTTTTTCTCTTTTTTTTGGAAAAGCTGTTGAGCTTCTTTAGCAAAATCACCAAAAATAATAATAATGTTTTTCAGCGGTTTTTATGGCTCCAAAACGGGTACTGATGCCAGCTGCAGTATTCTAGATATACTGTATCTAGATTGCCGGAAGAAACATCAACAACCTCAGATATGCTGATGACACAACCTTGATGGCAGAAAGTGAGGAGGAATTAAAGAACCTTTTAATGAGGGTGAAAGAGGAGAGCGCAAAATATGGTCTGAAGCTCAACATAAAAAAAACTAAGATCATGGCCACTGGTCCCATCACCTCCTGGCAAATAGAAGGGGAAGAAATGGAGGCAGTGAGAGATTTTACTTTCTTGGGCTCCATGATCACTGCAGATGGTGACAGCAGTCACGAAATTAGAAGACGCCTGCTTCTTGGAGAAAAGCAATGACAAACCTAGACAGCATCTTAAAAAGCAGAGACATCACCTTGCCGACAAAGGTCCGTATAGTTAAAGCTATGGTTTTCCCAGTAGTAATGTATGGAAGTGAGAGCTGGACCATAAAGAAGGCTGATCGCCGAAGAATTGATGCTTTTGAATTATGGTGCTGGAGGAGACTCTTGAGAGTCCCATGGACTGCAAGAAGATCAAACTTATCCATCCTTAAAGAAATCAGCCCTGAGTGCTCACTGGAAGGACAGATCCTGAAGTTGAGGCTCCAGTACTTTGGCCACCTCATGAGAAGAGAAGACTCCCTAGAAAAGACCCTGATGTTGGGAAAGATGGAGGGCACAAGGAGAAGGGGACGACAGAGGATGAGATGGTTGGACAGTGTTCTTCGAAGCTACTAACATGAGTTTGGCCAAACTGCGAGAGGCAGTGAAGGATAGGCGTGCCTGGCGTGCTCTGGTCCATGGGGTCACGAAGAGTCGGACACGACTGAACAACTGAACAACAACAAGCAGTGTTTTGTTTTGTTTTTTAAAGAGGGGACCTCAAGTGTACGCAGTACAGGCATATCTGTTTGTTGTTTAAAAAGCGTGGCACTTACTGTTAACAACTTCATGGTGAGTACCAGCTGTCTTGCCGACGTGCAATGAACGATGGTTGAAAAAGTGATTAATAAATCCTCGGTGATAATAATAATAATTCTCTCCTTATTGGGTGTTGTCAGGAAGCATAGCTGGGACCTTGGTGGTAGAGAGAGCTCGTCTTGCTGCCCCCACCAGCCCCACTTCCCAGAATGCATTGGAAGCGAGAAAACATGGCTGGTGGTGTTGCTCCAAAAGCAATTCCAGAAAGTGTAGCTGGTGGGAAACTCTGGAGAGAGAGCTTTGTTCCACTGTGGGGGTTTTTCTTTCTGGTGACTGGGAGCGGCTGCTGAGACCACATAACACCGGTCTTGAAAGACCTACATTGGCTCCCAGTACGTTTCCGAGCACAATTCAAAGTGTTGGTGCTGACCTTTAAAGCCCTAAATGGCCTCAGGCCCAGTATACCTGAAGGAGCGTCTCCACCCCCATCGTTCTGCCCGGACACTGAGGTCCAGCTCTGAGGGACCTGTGAGAAGCCAAGTTACAGGGAACCAGGCAGAGGGCCTTCTCGGTAGTGGCACCCGCCCTGTGGAACGCCCTCCCACCAGATGTCAAAGAGAAAAACAACTACCAGACTTTTAGAAGACATCTGAAGGCAGCCCTGTTTAGGGAAGCTTTTAATGTTTAATAGATTATTTTAATAATCTGGGGAAACCCAGCCAGATGGGCAGGGTATAATATAATAAATGAAGAAGAAGAAGAAGAAGAAGAAGAAGAAGAAGAAGAAGAAGAAGAAGAAGAAGAAGAAGAAGTTAAAATAGCAAGCAAAAAAAGGGGGGAGCAGGAATCCTCAGGCCACTTTACAGTATAAGGTTAAGGCAATTACACCACCACCAGTACATTTACTTTGTTTTTTCTTCTCCCCCATCCCCCACGATGGTGAAAAAATGAAAATTTCAACACCGCTCTAGTATTACTTTACCAGAAGTTAGTTTTCCTACTTTGATCCTGGCAAACGCAGGCCGGATGTTTTTTGTTTATGAGACGTGGTTTTCCCTTGCTCAGTGATGCAACGTGCCGCAGCCCAGAGTCATAAAACTCCCGGAAGAAATAAGCTCAGAGCGGTTTACAGAAGGTCTCTCCCTCGAGAAGGCAACGTTTATCAGAAGGCCGCTTTGAATGCTTGCGAAAGATCCTTGCAAATCCCCACGTCTCACCTAGGACCAAGATACAGACAGTGCTTGGAACGAACTAGTTCAGAAATCTCCGAACTGCAACAGAAAGCAGTCCTTATGACTGAGAGCCAATGTGGTAGATTGGTTAGAGTCTCTCACTAGGACCTGTGATAAAAGGTAAAGGTAAAGGGACCCCTGACTGTTAGGTCCAGTCACGGATGACTCTGGGGTTGCGGCACTCATCTCGCTTTACTGGCCGAGGGAGCCGGCGTACAGCTTCCGGGTCATGTGGCCAGCATGACTAAGCTGCTTCTGGCGAACCAGAGCAGCACACGGAAACGCCGTTTACCTTCCCGCCAGAGCAGTACCTATTTATCTACTTGCACTGCGTGCTTTCGAACTGCTAGGTGGGCAGGAGCAGGACCGAGCAACGGGAGCTCACCCTGTCGCGGGGATTCGAACCGCCGACCTTCCGATCGGCAAGCCCTAGGCTCTGTGGTTCAACCCACAGCGCCACCCGTGTCCCTAGGACCTGCGATACCAGGATTCAAATCCCTACTCGGCTATGAAACTCTCTGTGTGAGATGGGCCAGTCGCTGCCTCACAGCCTACCCTACAGGGTTGTTCTGGGGATTAAATGAGGAGGACAACCACCGACACCGCCTTGAGATCCTTCGAGCTCGGTTCCTTTTTAAAATGAACTTGATTCCTGCATTGCAGGGGGTTGGACTAGATGAGCCCTGGGGTCCCTTCCATGATTCTATTCTATTATTCTGTTCTATCCACCAGGATCCAAATTGCCTGCTTGCAATTTGGGCCTGTTTGCATGACTGAAATTTGCCGGGTCGGGGAAAGCGACTCTGCAAAAGCAAGAGATAACTAATTGGGTTGTTTTGCTTTCAAGTCCCATGCATGTCATATTATGATGATTAATGTACCCTTTCATGTCCTGGCAGGGCCCAGAGTTTATCCAGTTCTCCAGCTCGACACAATTTGTTACCCTCTCTCGATGAGGGTTCTTTGTGTGTGTTTGCAGGCATGTGCCAAGTACATGGTGTTACTTGAGACGTTTCATTTCCTTGATGTTTACCAGACTTATTGATTAAAAAAAAAAAAGGTAGCTGCAAAACCAAGACAGGGACCCTGAAGCTCTTCTTAGCAATGCATGAATCTCTTGCCTCAAGGTGGGACTTGAACTCATAGCCCTTGAGATTAAGAGCCTCATGTTCTACCAACTGAGCTATCCCACTTGACGTTAATGAGGAAGGGGAGATGCTTTGTGGCTCGTGGACAAGACCTGCCCTGGAGGTCAAAACACCCGCCCCTTATTTATTTTGAGATTTCCGTCCCCCTTTTCAGAAAAACCAGGAGGGGCTCTAGCTCAGGCTTCCTCAACCTCGGCCCTCCAGATGTTTTGAGACTACAATTCCCATCATCCCTGACCACTGGTCCTGCTAGCTAGGGATCATGGGAGTTGTAGGCCAAAAACATATGGAGGGCTGAGTTTGAAGAAAGCCTGCTCTAGCTCAATGGCAGAGCCCCTGAAATGCATGCAGGAGGTCCCTGTTTCAATCTCTGGCATCTCCAGGTAAGCCTGGGAGAGAAACCTCTGCCCTCCATCTGAAACCCTGGAGAGCAGCTGCCAGCCAGAGTGCACTGTACTGAGCTGCATGGACCAGTGACATGAATGAGCACACACCATGCATTTAAAGCACATTATTTCCATCTACGAACCCTGGGAACTATAGTTTGTTGAGGGCACTGGGAACTGTATCTGTGTGAGGGGTGAACTACAATTCCCAGGTTTCTTTGCAGAGCCAGATGAGGCAATGGTCTGAGAAAGGCAGCATTTGTGGGCCTGTGCGCAGTGAAGCAGCAGGAGGAAGCAGGAAATAAAACAGACCAGAGAAGCCTGTTATTTGGGGTGAAATTAGGCCTCAGATGTGATACAACAGAACAGCTGGCACTGAATGTGACTCCCCTCCTCTCCAAAAATCTGCCGGAACAAAGAGGACTTAACTTGGTGTTGCCTGAACAAATAGAAAGGTATCAGTACTGTAATGTTTTGTTTTGTTTTCTGGCAGCAAAAAGATAAGGGCGGTAAGTCCCAGGAGAAAATGTTCCACAACTGGCCCTCACACCTGCCTTGCCTTGGTCTGCAAAAGCAGCTCCTCCTCCGAAGGTGAACTTGACACCCAGGCCGACTGATATGGAGGGCGTATTCCTGCATTGCAGGGGGTTGAACTAGATGACCCTTTGGGGTCCCTTCCAAATCTAGTGTTTTCTGATTCTGATTCGCAGAAGAGAAAGCACTGGCATTTTGAACTGTACCTCAAAATAAGGTGTCCATGTGTTCTGTTTTTTTTTCAGAGGATAGTCCCAGAATCCTGGGAACTGCAGTTTAAGGGTGCCCGGAAGCATAGCTGGGGGGGGGGTAAACTACAACTCCCAGGATTCCAACAGCATGCCAAGGATGTCACGGTTTTTCAGCAGTCTTTCCTAATGAGTCCAAGGCCATGTTCACACAATGCACCCCCGGAAAAAAAAAACAAAGAATCCTGGGAACTGTAGTTTACCCCACTGTTCCGAGCACCTTTAACGAACCACATTTCCCAGGATTTTTTGGGGGGGGGAGCCTAGTTCTTTTCATTTATGCTTATTAACGGAAGCTGCAGTCGTGGTTTCCTTCCCCATTTCGCACGTAACGTGTGCCTCCGCCTGGAGTTGCGCGTAAACGGCGTTTGTCCTATTGTTCGCTCGGAAAAGGCGAGGAGGGCAGACGCCGCAGTCCAGCCCAGCCCAGCTCGTGTGTTTCACCCCGATTAGCTCATCCGACCCTCCTCTCCGCCCCGTTTTGGGGATGGAGGCGTCACCTGAGCTGACGTAGCCAGGCTGGCCGACCCTATATAAAGCGCCGCAGCGGCAGTCCCAGCCCTTAAATCCATATACGCCTCTGTGTTTTTTTGTGGACGTGGAGTGTACTCCCAATATCTCCTTTGCAAATGGGCTCCGTCGCCTAGCGTTTATCCCCCTGAGCCAGGTCACTTGTGGTCTGAAGCCGCTGGGATTTTGCTGAGCGCAGCGTTAAGTCTTAAAGGTAAAAACCCCTTTTCCTCTCTCTCTCTCTTCCTTTCTTTCTCTGGCCGCCATGTAGCAACGCTATTCTCGCTCGAAGATCTGTGAGCTTCCGCTGTTTAATTTTCTTTAAAAAGCATATTCATCTTGGGGGCATGAGCGTTGCGCGTAATTGCGTGGATTTAAATTTAAATCCTTTAAATCGCTTGCATGCTGTTTTTATTTATTTCTCTCTACCCCCCCTCCGAAAATTCAGCCTGCTGAAGCCTGAGGGGGGGAAAACACTTCACAGGGAAGCTTCGCTGGCTTACCTTTTGTAGGTTTTGTAATTTGTTTTTATTTGAAAGATAGTAACACTCCCGCTTAAGCGCCGTCTGATTTTTAAACCCTCTGGCAAGTGAAAGGTGGGGTGGGGGGGGGAAGCTTAGGTTTGCAATTTGGCTAAGCACGCTTGCTGGAGAGGCTCGGTTCGAAATACACGGCGACTCAGAAAATCCCACTGAGGTCAGTGCGATTTGATCGCATGTAAGCGGCGCTTAATTAGTTTGCAACAGAAGCCCTTATTGGAGGCGGTGGCGAGACGTAGTTCCGAGCAGGACCCGGCTGTAAAAGTGCTGGAGAAGTTGTGAAATTCGAAAACGCCGATCTGTTTTTGGCTATAGCCAGCGCCTCGGGTTATGGCGGCTTGCTCGACTGCTGCGAGGGGGGGGGGCGCCGGGGGCCAGGAAGCGACCTTTGCTTTATAGCTCCTGCCAACTTTTAAAATGTGTTGATGTACTGAAAATTGGGAGGAATGTGCAGATTTCGATCGTTCAAGTAGTTAAGGGAATCGCTTCGGGAAAGGGGAGATTGTTTTGGTAAACCGTAAGGGCGTGATTGTTTACTTACTGAACGGTGCATCCGCTGTATACAAAAAAGAGTGAACGTTCTACCCTCTTGATGAACGTTCTACTCTTTTGATGAACGTTCCATTCCCGGGTCTCGGCGTTCCATTCCCGGGTCTCAACGTTCCTTTCGGGTCTCCGCCCTTTCTCGTGCCCTGCCGACCACCGCCTTATTGGGAGGGGGGCAGCTTGGACTGGAAACCTTTTAATTTTATTACCTGTACCCCAGTTGCCACCGCTCGGGCGGTAGTTTTCTTTGCGTTTTCTCTTCCGCTGGTGGAACTTAATATTTATCCGTCCGCTCCTTTTCAAGTCGCCGCCTTTCGCTGCCTGACAGCTGTGCAGCAATCCTGCCTGCATGTGGTGGTTTTGTGGCCATATTGGCTGAGAGCAAACACTCGGGGCACCGACGCCAAAATTCGGCTCATTGTTCGAGCTTTTGCATGATTTCTTTATACATCTGTTCCCCCCCCCCCCGCTTCCTCCTGCATCTCCCGAAGTGCTGTTTCAGCGCACAAAAGCGACACGCGCCCAGCTTGTGTCTTTCGACTGCAAAGGCTGGGGTTTCAGGAAGGAGGTTTCTATATATGTGTAGGTTGCAGACGCAGCAGCGAGCCAGTTCAGTCCGGATTTGGGCTGCTTGGCTGTGGAAGACTTCCCCCACCCGCTAAACGCGCGCACACACACAAAAGAGAGATGAGAACATTATGTAGAAAGGCACAAAGGAAGGGAGGATCTGTCCACCCGATCTCCTGAGTCAATTGAATGTGGTGTTCAGTTCCCCCTAACCCGCAAAAATCTCAATTATTTTACTTGAGATGGGGGGAAAGAGTTTATCGTGTGCTGAGTGCATTTTGTAGCCCACAATCTTTCCACTTGAAAGGAACTGGGAATGCGGGAGTCTCTTCTGACAAAAGAGAGAGCAGGATTGTGTGTGTGTGTGTGTGTGTAAACTAGTACAAACCAGATCTGATTTCCTGTTGGTGGTTTTGACTCATTTAATGCCATGTGTCCTCTGCTCTTTACCAAAACAATAGACCAGGGGTGGCCAACTCCCAAGAGACTGCGATCTACTCACATAGTTAAAAACTGGCAGTGATCTACCCCCTTTTTGGGGTTCAGGTCAAAGTTGTTGAGCTTTTTTTTAGGAAGGAGGAAGATTTGGGGGGTTGGGTCAAAGTTGTTGAGTTTTTTCAGGGAGGAGGTAAAATGTTGAGCTTTTTTTAGGGGAGCCACAGTTGTTCAGCTTCTTTGGGGGGACAATGATCTACCAGTGATCTACCGCAGATCCAGTGATCTACCGGTAGATCACGATCTACCTGTTGGACATGCCTGCAATAGACTAATAATGTTCCATGTTAATCTCTTGATAGTTTACATGCAAAAACCCCTAAAGTTAAAAAGGGGGTGTGGGTTCAAATTAAAGGAGATTTCTACTCTTGCAGAGAATGGCTTTTGTTGGCTTAAGAGAAGTTTCGCTTATTCAAATCAATGTCTGGGACCACTTCTAGGAGAACCCAGTGGGGCTTCTTAATGGCCAAAGTCACAGGGACAGACTTGACCCCTCGCCCAAATGGTGCACCCCCTTTTTTAACTTTTTCGGTTTGTTTGTGTGTTCTACATATATATATTACTCTGCTTTCAAGTTGGCTGTACAAAAATGTTAAACAATAGAAACCTCATACCTATATAATAAAATCCGCAACACAACAAAACATTGTTCTCTACAAGTGAGGGAATAATGCTCTTTCAGTCCTTTGGAAAAAGTAAAGCCCTGCATTTGGGGGAGGGGGGCTAAGGGGGTGCCAAAACAACCCAAACTAAAGTTTTTAAACTTGTTATCTTAGTCTGATTTGTGTGAGTCCTCCATGCAGAAAAAAACTTTGGCTGGGGCTGTTGGGAGTTGTAGTCCAGGCATAGGCAAACTCTGCCCTCCAGATGTTTTGGGACTACAACTCCCATCATCCCTAGCTAACAGGACCAGTGGTCAGAGATGATGGGAGTTGTAGCCCCAAAACATCTGGAGGGCTGAGTTTGCCTATGCCTGTTGTAGTCCAACAAGGTTGGGAAAGGGGTTCCAATGAGTGAAATTATATAGAAATATTACATTCTAGCACTAGCACATTTTCTTTGGTCATATTTACAGTATAGGCTTCCACAAGAATAATGTCACATCAACACCATAAAGCACATGGCTTCTCCCCAAAGATTGTTGGGAACTGTAGTTTTCCCCGCAGGGCTACAATTTCCTGCACCCTTAACAAACTACAATTCCCAGGATTCTTTGGGGGGAGCCATGTGGTTTAAATGTTTTAGTGTGGCTGAGCCCCCACTTCCTCCACTAAATGCAAACTGGTAAATCACGAGGTGGCATGGGGTATTACTACAAAAATCCTATCATCACCACACCCTTGAGTTAGGTTCAGGGCCTGAATTTGTATCCAAGCTTGGAATGTTCAGATGTTTTTTATACGTACCAGATCTCACTCCACTATCTAAGTGTTTGAGAGGGAACTACGAAGCAAGCCAGCCAAGATTAGCCTACTGTTTACTCTTTTGTGCACACCAGACTAATTTTTCTCCTGAGTTGCCCAATGTGTTTTGACCGTTCCTGTTAGATAGTCCAGACCTGATGAAAAGGTTGCTAGGAACTGGTAGCTCCTGCCTCTTGAAAAATAAGTTAGCAAAATACTAAATGCAGACAAAAGTGTCAGTTTAATTCTATACCCGAAATATTGGTTGGCAGATTCAAATTGTCACGTAAAATTCGATATTGAAGTTAGATAAGTGATAGTTATAGATGAAGTAATGTTAAGATTATTAAATAAGAGAAGTTGATTTGTGTATTAATATGAGAATAGAAAAAGGTAAAGAAATTACTAAAGATGATTTACAAGGGAGGCAGACGGAGAGGGCGTGAGGAAGTCAACTTACAATGTATTAAAAGGTTAGATAGATATAAATAATTGTTTTTATTAGTCTTATTTGTTTTGTATATTGTAATTTTTTTTCCTTTTTTGTTGTATGTGTAGTTTGTTTGTGTTTTGTTAAAAAACCAATAAATTTTTGAAGAAAAAAACAAATTGTCATGTAAAATTCATCCCTGCTGCTTCGTGATCTTGTTCTCTCTTCCCCATGTTATTTGCACACTTTGCAGCTGATCTTTGCTTCTCGGCACAGGCAGGAAATGTGGATAAATTATTATTATTTATTGAATTTATATACTGCCCTGTACCCGGGGGGGGGGTCTCAGGGTGGTTCACAGAATAAAATCAAGATAGAAAAACCACAAGATACCTAATAACAATAAAAACAACAGACCAATAGAGGAGGGTTTGGTAACAGGCACAGGTGCAAAACCAGGCCGAACTGACAACTGTTTCTTCCCTCATGGAAGCTGGATTACAGGCAGCTTATTTCTTCCCCCAGCAGTTGGCTGTTGTGAGCCTGTCTGCTTTCGGAGGCTTGGCTGTGCCAAGTGTGTTCTGGAGTTTCGCTTCGGTCTCTGCCCACGTGCCATCTCCAACAATGCTTGCCGTTTTGTTGTGGAATGTGCTGCCGCAGCATGAAACCTCTGGCGAGCACTCCTGGAAAAAGGCTGCTCAAAGAGGTTCTTGTGTAACAAACCAACTTTGAGAAAACCATGCCATGCAGAACTGGAGGCAGGGACTCTTCTCATGCGCTATAGACCAGTACAGACCCGGTTTACCCCATGCCCTGCAAACTTGCCACGGGGCCAGGTGCGCAAACAGATCAGATCACTCACTGAGCAGCCTGGAACGAATATTGCTGCGTTTCCAATTCAGGTGCAAACTTAACCCACACTGCTCTAGCCAGTTAGCAATGCTGGGATGTGGTGAAATGTTCAGTGCCCTCCAGGGATGGGGAACTTCAGACGCTCCAGATTTTGTTGAGCGCCCGCTCTCCCATCGGTCCCAGCCAGCTTGGTCAGGGATGATGGGAGTTGTAGTCTAGCTGCAAGCAGAATACCACAGGTTCTTGGTCCCCACCTGGCTCACATAGTTTGGGCAGACAGCTTCTTGCATCTTGAGCAGAGCTCACACAGGTGGTCTTTGCATGGTGTGGGTGTTTGTGTGTGGCTATAGCCAACTGATGCCTTTTGAAAAGCATGGAAGCGAACCTTGCCCTTTGAAGCGGCCTGTACTGGCCTGGGACTGAGGGGGAATTGTAACCCCAAAAATGCAGAGGGCACCGGGTTGCTTGGCATCTGTCTGTCTCGGGAGGAGTTCATCTTTGGGGGTGAGAGCAAGCTGTTGGACGGTTGCAGCGCCTGCTGTGGCTGTAGAGACCGATAGGGGAGAGACATGTTTTGCTGCAGCTGGGGCAGAGGAAGGCGTCCGGTTGTGATGCTGCGGATGCCACCATGGCCTTTCTCTTCCCTTGCGCTCGCCTTTCCGCACCAGGTTGGGGTCTCGCTTTACTACGGCTACTTCCCGCACCCTGACGACAGGCTCTTGTTTTGTCTCCCAGGGTTTACAACTTGCACAAGAACGAAGACGAAGAAACATGGCAGCAATCCCATCAAGCGGCTCGCTTGTGGCAACCCACGACTACTACCGAAGTAAGAACGGGGAAGGGGTGCGAGTTGTGCAGAGTAAGCTCCAGAGGGAACCCTTGGAGTCTCCGGGAGGACCTTTTGTTGTGGGGCTGGGAGATACTTGTGCTTCATGCCTCGTAACAGTCAGTGCTGTAGTTCCAGATCAGGGTTTCCCAGACTCGAGTCTCCAGCTGTTTTTTTTTACTACAACTCACATCATCCCTAGCTAGCAGGAGCAGTGGTCAGGGATGATAGGAATTATAGTTCCAAAGCAGCTGGACTACTCTAATGCGGGGGTCAGCAAACTTTTTCAGCAGGGGGCCAGTCCACTGTCCCTCAGACCTTGTGGGGGGCCAGACTATATTTTGGGGGGGGGAAATGAACGAATTCCTATGCCCCACAAATAACCCAGAGATGCATTTTAAATAAAAGCACACATTCTACTCATGTAAAAACACATTCTTCCCAGACTGTAAACACACTGATTCCCGGACTGACCGCGGGCCAGATTTAGAAGGCAATTGAGCCGGATCCGGCCCCCGGGCCTTAGTTTGCCTACCCACGCTCTAATGGTTAGGGTGTTGGGCTGTGACTGGGGAGACCAGAGTTCGAATTCCCACTCAGCCCTGGGACAACTTGGGCTAGTCACTGCTGCTTAGCCTAACCTACCTCGCAGGGTCGTTGTGAGGATGAAATGGGGAGAACCATGTATGCCAGCCACCTTGATGGAGCTCCTTAGATGAAAAAGGTGATATATAAATGCAACTGATCATGATGATGATGATAGTAATAATAAAGGTGTGGAATGAAGTAAAATTAAAGAAGAATAAAAAGAGGGGAAAACAATATGCACAAATAAAACTGATGATAACAGTAAATCACCATCAGTTCATGCTTTTTGTAAAGGACCTTTTTATCTTAGAAGAAGAAGAATAAAAAGACCCCTTTTCATGGGCTATTTTATTGCAAGACCACAGTGCTGTAGGCCTCCTGGTTCTTTCTTAATAGCCCCCCAGGGTGTTCGGAGCCCAGCGCCCACAAATGGATAGAAGCTGGCTAGAAAAGATTCTCCTTGCATTCACCACAATCATGTGCGGATAGCTTGTGGGAGCCAGAGTGAGTCTGGGGCAGGGAATAAGTGGAGGGAGAAGACATCTGCTTGCCGGCTTCTCCAAACCCCTCTGGGTATCTTGAATTACGCTGCTCGCCAGGGGCCTTGAGCTCGCGGGCGCCACTTCTCAATTCAGCATCCTCCCAGCATTTTGTTCCCTTCGAGGGAACCTTCCTAAACGTTCTTGCAGAGGGAGAAGGCGCTGCGTTGGAGCCGAGCCCCCATAAAAGGTCAGCTCCAACGGTTCTGCTAAACAAAGCCTGTGTTTTTTTTGGACGGGAGGCTGAATGTCCTCTTTTGTCTCTCTCTGGGCTCCGAGCCCAGTGTGCTCCTCTAAAAGTGTAGCTGGGCTGCTGCTGCCGCAGGAGAAACCAGTAAGGGAAAGTGCGCTCCTTGGAGAGGTGGGGTCTCCTCTCTGCTCCAGTTCTGAGAACTGCAGTTCTTTAGCCAGCGAGAGTTTTGAGAGCAGCTGCTGTTTGGTTCTGCAAGCCAAACGCTCCGCAAGGATCTGGATTCCCGTTGCTTTGACCATTGCTTCCAGTGGAAGTCCTTGCTAGAGACAAAAGTAGTGTCTGGTCTCTCCCTCCTTCCTGGTTTCAGAAGGTCTTCCCATGAAACACAGCACTGGGGTTGGATTTAAAGCACTAGTCAGTAAGACTTGATTTAAATCATATATATATATATATATATATATATATATATATATATATATATATATATTTACAGAAAGGTGCATTCTTGCTGGTATAATCTTAATATTTACAACGAGAAGGTTTCATTTTTTGGAATAATAAATTTTCAGAGTAGTTTTTACAGTTATATCAAAAATTACTGATTTGGTTATACTATTAGAAATACATTGACAGATAATTATGAAATTATTGTGAGGTTTAATAAGTTAACTGTTTATATTTGGACAACTTTTCTGCTGTACTTTATTGGAAGGAGAAAAAAATCATTTCCTTAATAACAATTTAAACAATTTATTTAACTAAAACAATAACATTATAGCATATGTATCCATGTTCGTTAACTGATGTGGTTAAACAATTCTTTTTTTAAAAAAAACAACAACCTAAGACTGAGTTTTAGCACACATGAAAAACTTAAACAAATCCTTATTTCCTGATGAATAGCCTTTGGACTATAATGTAACTTAAATAGAAAACTGTATTTAGAAAGATTTTTCCTCCAAAAGCATTTTATTTTAAAAATCTAATTTAAATTTTAAAAAAATCAATTTTTTTTAAAAAACATAAATCATAGATTTTTTTATCCACCCTGGGTTGGACCCACTCCATATTTTTAATGCGGCTCCTCTCAAAGAATCATGGGAGCTTTATCTATGTATCTGAAGAAGTGTGCATGCACACGAAAGCTCATACCTAGAACAAACTTAGTTGGTCTCTAAGGCGCTACTGGAAGGAATTTTTTATTTTGTTTTGTTTTGACTATGGCAGACCAACACGGCTACCTACCTGTAAATGGGAGCTGCAGTTTACCCCTCGCAGAACTACAATTCCCAGCACCCTCGTGAAGCGGCTCTGACACGGATGTTCACGCCGTGCACGTTGGGAGTAGGACTGGGCGATATATCATGTGTCTGTCTGCTATGCAAAAACCACAAGTGTGGAAAAAGCTGTGAAGACAGACAATGCTTCTACGTAGCTCCGTCCTTATTTCAGACCTCGTGAAACACTGGTGTGTCATGAATAGCTGGCGATATGTCACGATGTTGAAGCCCAGATACGGCCCGGCCCCGGTTGGGAGCATGGGGAGAGCTCCGCTGCGGTTTGCGTTATTCCTGCGCGTTTCCCGGCTGCAGCAGGAACTGTGGCGCGTGGCGATCTAATGGGGCGAAATCATGTCTTGTCTTGCAGGGCGTCTGGGTTCCACTTCCAGCAACAGCTCCTGTGGAAGTGCAGAGTACGGGGAAGTCATCCCTCACCACCCAGGTCAGTATCTTTGCTTCTGAAGGTGTCGCCTTTGCTGGGGACGGTCCCTGGGTTGCCTGCAAGTTCGTTTTAGGATGCATATTCCTTTTCTCTGGAGTGCTGGCTCGGACCACGGTGCCTCGCTCTTTGGCCTCTGCTCTTGACAGGTGTGGGAGCAGAGGCAGTTTTAGGGCATCTTATCAGTTCACCGGGTGCCCAGGGACCACTTGCCCAGCTTTGGGGAAAAGGGGTGGCAAGTTCTGGCAAGGTCCTAGAGTCCTCCTTCCTAAAGCCTGGCAAGCATTTGCTGGGCTTTGGGAAGGACGAAGGTGGGCTCTAGGACTCTGCCAGAGCCTTATACCTCCTTCCCAGCTTTGGGAAGGGCAGCAAATTTTGGTCTTGTGCATATCATCAAGGTCTGCCCTTGGTGGGAGTCCTATGGCCAGGGGCGATGGAAGTTTTAATTCAACAACATCAGAAGGGCATGGCTTCCTCGTCCTTGATATTTTAATGTATTTTAATATTTGTTGGAAGCCGCCCAGAGTGGCTGGGGAGATCCAGCCAGATGGGCGGGGTACAGATAATAAATTATTAAATTATTATTGTTGCACGTTCAGGGCTCTCGTGGAACTTGGGTCCAGGATAGCTTAAGGACCGCTTGAGCTCTTGTATCTCAGATAAGTCTCTGAGATCAACCAGATCAGGGCTGTTAGTAGAAGCCCAGCAGGCTTCCACTAGAAGCCAGGCATTTTGTGTCTCTGTTCGCATTCCTGTGGAGCACTCTTCCAGCAGAGATTCATAAAGCCATCCTTGGTTTTCCGCTTCTGCTGAATACTTTTTCATGCCCACGGGCAAATGCTGCTATTTAAAACCTTTTGAGTAGCCGGAAATTTTAACGATTGCTTTGTTTCTGGTTTTATATTTTGTCAAGTGCATATTGTTGTACAACACCCTGAGATAGATAGACACACACTGGTACCTCGGGTTAAGAACTTAATTTGTTCTGGAGGTCTGTTCTTAATCTGAAACTGTTCTTAACCTGAGGTACCACTTTAGCTAATGGGGCCTCCTGCTGCCGCTGCATCCATTTCTGTTCTCATCCTGAAGCAAAGTTCTTAACCCGAGGTACTATTTCTGGGTTAGCGGAGTCTGTAACCTGAAGCATCTGTAACCTGAGGTACCGCTGTATACACACACACACACACACACAATGAAAACACAACATGCATAATAAAACAACCCAATAGCCTCCCTCCCACAGACACATTTACAAGAGCGTAGAATGTTCACCGTGCCAAATGCCTGGTTGAAGAGAAACGGTTTTTGCCTGGTGCCTAAACATATGTAACAAAGGCACCTGGCAAGGCTCCCTGGGGAGAGCATTCCGCAAACGTGGGGCCACTACTGAAAAGGCCCTGTTCTCGTGTTGCCACCCTCTTGCGAAGGAGGCACACCAAGAAGGGCCTGAGATGATGATGACGGGGTCCAGGTTTGTTCGCATGGAAAGAGGCGGTCCTTGAGGTATTGCAGTCCTGAGCTGTTTAAGGCTTATCCGGCATAACCAGTACTTTGTGTTGGGCCTGGAAATTAATTGGCAGCCAGTGCAGTCAGGCCAGGATTGATGAAACGTGCTCAAACCGTCTTGTTTCCGGTGAGCAATCCGTCTGCCAATTTCTCCCCCAGCTTGAGTTTGTGTACATCGAAGAGGAGTCCCCATTTTCTGACTGCGACACTTGTGTCCATTCTCATAGGTCTCCCCAAGTCTGACCCTGGGCACTGGTGGGCCAGCTTCTTCTTTGGAAAGACGACCCACCCAGTCATGACAACTGTGTCGGAATCCCCAGAGAAGTAAGTGAAATTGTGCCGAGATTGGAAATGGAGTATCACACGTGTGTGTGTGTTTGGATCTGAAGTGGGGATCTTGGAAAATCATGGAACAGTCGTGTAACTGGGGTAGGAGATCTGGGAAGCAATGTTTTCTCGGCCCCGCTGTTTTTCACTGATTCTGTAACTAGCTCAATCCTTGTTCTTCCTCACTATACACTTCCTAAATGGGTAGATTAGTGATTGAGTTAACTTTGGAAAATATCTAAGTGTTGCATTTTATTTGCAATATTGGCATATGCTTATATATGGTCCTATATGGGGAGGGGTGGAGAGTGTGCAATGTAAAAGATTTGTATCTGTTATGGAATCCGAGAGTTGGCAGGGACCCCAGGGGTCATCTGGTCCAACCCCCCCTGCAATGCAGGAACCTCAACGAAAGCACCCATGAGAGATGGCCATCCGAACTCTGCTTTTAATCCACACCTGCTTTTCTGCATCCAATTGCTTGGCGAGAGGGAAGAATTTCATGCAGCACAAGCTTCTAGTCCCCTGTGCCGAGGCCATTTATTTATTTGTCTTAAAAAACGAATCCCCAAGCAAAAAATGTGTAATACATACTAAAATTAAGCAAATGATTAAAAGCAAATGGTAACAGTAATAAATCAATAATAACAAAAGGCATACGCTCTTTGCACATTAAACTCACAGTAGCTAGTGGGGAGAGTTTATCCCTGGTCAGGCCAGCATAGGCATTTCTGGAGAGAGAGGGGATATTGGGTAAATATACATAAGACGCACCTAGTTTTTAGAGGAGGAAAGGGGGAAAGCCCCGTTTTTTTGAGGATCAGCTCAAAGTTGTGCAGCTTCTTTTGCAAAGGGAAAAGCCCTGTTTTTTTGAGGATCAGCTCACAGTTGTGCAGCTTCTTTTGCAAAGAGGAAAAGCCCCGTTTTATGGGGTTCAACTCACAGTTCTGCAGCTTCTTTAGGAAAGGAAAGGGAGCCGTTTCTACAGTTTCCAGACAGATAATCTAATCAGCCAGTCACATGTCGCTGGGGGAAACAAACAGCCTCCGTCTACAGAACATTCAACAATGGAGGCCTGGGCAAGGGGCCGGGGCCGGAAAGGGAGCCAGCGACCGGCCACACATTCACTCCATAAGACGCACAGACCCTTCCCCTTACTTTTCAGGAGGAAAAAAGTGTGTCTTATGGAGCGAAAAATACAGTAATTCAAATTTAGTGGGTTTTGGCTCCTGAGTAAGCACATTTAGGATTGCTCTGTACACTTTCAGGGCAAGTGAGCTACCATACTGCTTAATCGGTAGAGTGTGAGACCCTTAATCTCAGGTTCGTGGGTTCGAGCCCCACGCTAGGCAAAGGATTCCTGCATTGCAGGGGGGATTGGACCAGACGATCCTCGCGGTCCCCTTACGACTCTACAATTCTGTGATTCTCGAGTGACGGTGCTGCCATTCTGACCCTTCGATCTCTCTCTCTCTCTTTCTCTCTCTCCCCCCTTTGACCTTCCAGCTCAGGCACTTTCCAGGTGGCGAACGGCATGATCACATGTGGCCTGGCTCAGGACGTGATGAGGAAGCGCCACGCCAGCGAGCCCAGCAAGCCGAACGCGGGTCCCACCGCGTGAGGAGGCTGGCTCCCCCCCTGGCCAGACGCTTCTGACTTGGAACGCTAGGAGGCAGAGCCCATTTTCCACTCCCCTTCCCCGTAGTGTAGGACAGGCTGCTTCGAGTACTCCTTAGACGTAGGTTTTTATAAAAGCAAGAAATGGCAACTAAAAAGGAAAAAAAAAGAGAAATCTTCTGTACCATCCTTTTCTACAACTTTCTTTTCTTTTTTTTGGTGCAGCTACAATTTCTAACCCTTCCCTCCCCACCCAACGAAGCCTTGTTAACACTTAATTCTTGTTTTGTACTCGTCTGATGGAAACTAATAAATCCTGAGCAGCCTTTTAAACCACTTGTGTGTGTGGCTTTGTACTCTTGCAAACAGGAGGCGCAAGTTTATTTCTTGCCCGAAGAACTTCAATAAGAATAAAAAGAATAATTTACTTATATAACGTCCATCTTGACTCTGGGCAGCTCCCAACAAAATATTTCTAAGCCACTGCTTGCTCTAATGCTTAAAAATTTGCGGACGCTGAAAACATGAGGGGCTTCGTTTTCAAAGGAATTATGTGCACGTTTGTCATGTCACAGAAACAACCCACCTCTCCAAAGTCGGGGGTCGAACCAAGGACCAAACATCTGTGTGCAAAGCAGATGTTCTTCCATGGAGCTATGGCCCCACTCTTGCAGTGCAAACTTGTCCCATTTTCATTTCAAGTAAGCAGGGTGGGTAGACTTGCTATTCCAGAAATCCTCCTGGAAAAGAGCTATTCTTTGGTGCTCAATTGGAACTAACAGGAATCTGGGTTTCCCCCAGATTGCCATTTGTTCTGATGTGTCACTAAAGAGCGGGTTTTCCCTTGGAAAGGAGCAGGGCACAGGGGAAATTCCTTGGACCCATGCTTAGAAAGCATGGGTCAAGCTGCCAGGACTTGTGCTTTCTAGGCACAGCACATGCAGAAGTGTGGATGAACCCTGGCATTTGAGGAGGGGGTCCATATGCGGCTTTTAACTTTCCAAAGTTTAATGGCCTGCATTGCTGGTTTAGCTTGGCCAAACACTGGCTTCTGTGCACAATTTACTCAGCCCTGAAACCTCCAGCTGGTTTTTATCCTGCCGTCTGGGAGCATTTTAACACAGTGAAATTGACAGAGGTGCTCTTGTCCGAAACCCAAAAAGTACCTACAAGTTCCACTTGTTTTATTACAGAGGCAAGGAGTATTTACCCCCACCCACCCAAGGGCCACATTTCCTCCTGGGCAACCTTCTGGGGGCCATACACTGGGTGGGCAGGGCCAGTGACAAAAGTGAGCCGAGCAACAGATGCAAATTTTACCTTCCTACTGCACGCGGGTGGCGCTGTGGGTTAAACCACTGAGCCTAGGGCTTGCCAATCGGAAGGTCGGCGGTTCGAATCCCCGCGGCGGGGTGAGCTCCTATTGCTCGGTCCCAGCTCCTGCCCACCTAGCAGTTCGAAAGCACAGTGCAAGTAGATAAATAGGTACCGCTCCGGCGGGAAGGTAAATGGTGTTTCTGTGGGCTGCTCTGGTTCGCCATGCTCGCCACATGACCCAGAAGCTGTATACCAGCTCCCTCAGCCAGTAAAACAAGATGAGCGGCTGCAACCCACAAACACACTACAGTCTTCCATCAAGCAAACGAGGTTATCCCAAGAATTCGGGCACATTCCTGTCAGGCGAAAACACCAACCGAGGTGCAAACCAGGACAAGAGAGGGGAGAGGTTTGGGGAGATTTCTAAGTGCCAGACAAGAAGTCTTGGAGGGCGACTTTCAGCTCTCTGCCACAAACCCGAGATTCCCCACGCCTGTGTTCCTTCCATTAGGAGTCTTTGGTGCCTGTCATTCATTGCACATGTAAATTGTGGTGATCCAGACACACTAGAGTAAGGTTACCGGACGTCGCCATTTCCCAGGGACAGTCCCCGGATTTACAAACCAGTCCCCTGACAAAATCCACTGAATTCAACCGAAGTTGAAAAGTGTCCCGGATTCATTGAAAAAAAATCTAGTAACCTTACCTTACTAGAGACAGCCTAAGAGAGGCAGATGGGTGTTCCCTGGAGAAAAATGATGCCGCAGCTGTTCCCTTGCAAATTTGGAGCATTCCAAAACCAGAGGGAAAGGAGGCAGCACCCATTCTGGTGTGTTTTCAGCTGCTGTGTGCGTTGCCATCTGCAACAGGCCTCTGAATGCTTCTGTGCTTTCAAGTCTCTTGCATCCCGTTTCCTGCATAAGCCCTTTTAGAAAGACGTCCATTGTTTTGACTTTCCAGAAACATCCGCCCCTCAAAGATCCTGCCCAGCCGCTCCCACCCGGCTCCCACATTTGCACATTAACGGGGGGGGGAGAGAGAGAGAGAATGTGGTTTGTGGTTTAACTGCTAAAATAACTGGTGATACAACTAGCTCGTTCGGTTTACGCCAGCTAAAAAGCAGTAACTTGATACAGTAAAAATCAGGACACGGAACTACTTGGGCTCGCTTGACAGGTACGAGCTAAAGTGTTATCCATAGGAACGCTGGAAGCTGCCTTATGCAGAATCAGACCCTTGGCCCATACAGTTCAGCACTGCGCTGATTGGCAGTGGCTCTCCAGGGTTTCAGACAGGGAGCCCTATCTGGTTCAGCGTGTCTGGCTGTTAACCGTTCTTTGCCAGGGACCGAACCAGAGCCCTTCTGTGTGCAAAGCAGATGTCCTGAGCTATTCTGCCCTTCCTGTATGGCATGGCACCACTTCCCTCTATTTCTTAGCTTCAGGCATGAACGCAATTGCTGACATATCCACAATGGCAGCAGGCGTGCACAAGAAGAGGGAGGTCAACAGGCTCGGGGGACTCCCTAACTTTGTAGAAACGCCAAAATTTTCAAAATGAACAACCCCAAAGCAGTGTGCACATGACCGCAAAGCAGGAAGGAGAGTGTGTGCTTGGTGGCGGCACCAATCTCCACCTTGTGGCAATTTTCTGGGTGGGGTTTGTGTGTGTGTGTGTAATGGAGTATTCTGTAGGAAGGCATAACTGGCTAACTAGCACACAGGAGCATAGTACAGCATTAACATACTGTACTTGAAACAAAATAAAATAAAAAAATTCCTTCCAGTAGCACCTTAGAGACCAACTAAGTTTGTTCTTGGTATGAGCTTTCGTGTGCATCTGAAGAAGTGTGCATGCACACGAAAGCTCATACCAAGAACAAACTTAGTTGGTCTCTAAGGTGCTACTGGAAGGAATTTTTTTTTTATTTTGTTTTGACTATGGCAGACCAACACGGCTACCTACCTGTAACTGATACTGTACTTGAGATATGGCAGGCACACCCTATCTCAACTTGCTGGAAACAACGGAATACATTTTTGTTCCTTCAAGCTTCCCCAGCTGGATGAGCAGCTCAGTTAGTAGAACATGAGCCTCTTAATCCCAGGGTCGTAGGTTCGAGACCCACAATGAGCAGTGACGGATTTACGTATAAGCTAAACAAGCTATAGCTTAGGGCCCCACTCTCTTGGGGGGGCCCAAAAAAATTTAAAGGGGAAAAAACTGGATGTACATTTCCAAAATATAAGATAAAAAAAACAAAATAAAACCTACATGCAGCAACAGTGTTTTGTTTTGTGTAGCCTCCTATGATGTAATGTCAATGTGTTCGCATTATTAAGTTAGAGGCTTAATAATTATTTCACTATTAATATACTTCTTCTTAATTGTATTTCACTATTAATATACTTCTTAATTGTATTTCAGTTCAACAATTACTTTGATAAAATACATATTTTGTTATGTGCAAATGGCTTTAGATACCTATTAGGTCCATAAATTACCATATAGCATATATTCAACACAAAAACAGTGACAATTTGTTGTTGACAAAGGACAGCTGGACATATAAAGGGCCCCATTACCTTCAGTAGCTTAGGGCCTCATCAAACCTAAATCTGGCCTTGACAATGCGCAAAAGATTCTTGCATTGCAGGGGGTTGGACTAAATGACCCTGGGAGGTCCCTTCCAACGCTACACTTCTATGATCAGCTATATGTCCCAGCAGGTCAGTCCTGGGCAGCAGCAGCAGTGGCAGCAGCAGTCCTTTATGGAGACAGCCAGGCCCACCCCAAACCAGGTGGAAGAAAAAGAAGAGTTTGGATTTGATATCCCGCTTTTCACTACCTGAAGGTAGTCTCAAAGCGGCTAACATTCTCCTTTCCCTTCCTCCCCCACAACAAACATGCTCTGTGAGGTGAGTGGGGCTGAGAGACTTCAGAGAAGTGTGACTAGCCCAAGGTCACCCAGCAGCTGCATGTGGAGGAGCGGAGACGCAAACCCGGTTCACCAGATTACAAGTCTACAGCTCCTAACCACTACACCAAACTGGCTCTCAAACTGGTGGAGAGAGGCAGGGCAGGGCCCTTCTGGCTTCTCAGAGCCATCCAGGGTATCCTTGCATTTCTGCTCTCCTCGTACAGCCCTCCTTTAGTCCGAGAGATTTCTTCTCCTTGCAAGAAGGGAATCTTCTCAGGACCATCCTATGGATCTTTGCATCTTTACGCTTCCCCTTTAGCCAGAGAAATGCCTCCTCCTCCTCCTCCTTCCAACAAGGGAGATTCATCAGGCAAAGACGGCTGCTCTCCGTCCTCTTTCTATTCCAGTTCTTTTTTTTAATATATAATTTTTATTCATTTTTCATTTTTAAAGATCACAAAGAAAAGAAAACATAACCATACATTTCTTCATGAGCTCTTTTTTTTTAAAAAAAAACACAGACTAGAGGAAAAACAACAACCAATAATTACCCTTTCCGTTACAGAGTTTTCTTAATCACAAATTAAAATATTTTATACAATTTTACACAATATTTTATACAGTATGTATTATACAAATATTGACTTCCCTAAACCTGCTCTCCACCACTTCAAAATGAAGAAATAAAATGCCCCAATTTTAACTCTGAAACCAACTGTTATAAATCCACTTCGGTGATACCTTTAATCTTAGAAGTTAACTTTTCACTTGCCTTTAGTAATAATTCTGCAAAGCATTCTATTCCAGTTCTTTTTCCTCTTTTCACCCATCGGTTCTCATTCTTCTGACCAGGCTCTGGAATTCCACTTTGAGTTCCAGGAGCTGCAAATTCAGAAGTCTTTGCAAGTGGACAATAATTTGGTGGCCCTTCTTCACGATTTTGTAGAATTTCACTCCCTGATCTTTGTGACGCAGTAGAAATCCCATCTCTGCCTTCAATCAGCTTGACACCGAGACACATGGAGTTCCACTGGGAGTAGATGATATATCCTAAGGAACTGAAAAAAGCCATAAATCCGTGAGATCTTTTGAGGCAAAATAATGTTAACACTTTTTGGATCTCTTAATCCAGCCTGGTCTTATCAGTTCTTTAATGACCATTCACAGTCTCTCAGCTCTGTGTGTTACTCAGTCGTCAAATAGGGCGTCCTCTTGGTTTTCTATTCACTCTTATTTAAAATAATTCTAGGAATGAGAAGCTGACTCTGTAAATTTACAAGAGTTTGGAGCTGATTTCTGTCCCCAATCTGAGCATCGTTGGGTCTTTCTGGTGGTCTTAGTCTCCCCCCCCCCCCATTGCTCTAGACCGAGGCTTCTTTAGAATTTTTGTGGTTTGCTCTTCAACCCTTTCTCATTGAAAAGAAAGGGAAATTAGCCACCAGATTGTAGTCTGGATGCTTTTAAATCACAGCTTAACTGCCTTAGAGGACGGAGGTCAGCAAAAGACAGCCATCCATCACTCTCCGGAAACACCTCAAAGTGAGATTTTTCTTGTGCCTGAAGCTCTTTCCACGTTCTTGGAAGTTCTGTTCACACTCTTGACACTGAAAATGTTTCTTCCTTCTGTGAATTCTCTGATGTTGGTGGATGAAAAGAACCCAGAGATTGGTTTGAAAACCAACCGAATGAGACCAAACGGAGAAAAACCACCACCCTCCTTACCCAGTGCCTCTCTCTGGTGTCCAGCAGAGCCCGAGGTCTGCACTGACTACAGGTCTTCAATGATGATGTCATCTGGATGGAAGAGAATGAAAATGAGAGTCAGTCCAGGCGCTGCCCTTCCAGGCCAGATCAGAAAGGCCTGCCAGGCAGGGAGCAGATCCTGCAGGACTCCCAGCAAGAAAACCTGGGAAGCACAGACCTTCAAGCAAACGAGGGACCAGGGAGTTCGCTGTCTCCAAGGTGTGGGGCTTACCTTCTTTGGGTCTTCGCCGGAAGCAGGCCAGGTCTGAATTACTGTCATCTGCAAAGAAAAATCTGGGTCAGATGATACTATGAAATAAATCCACCCTGAATAGGTCCAAGAGAGCACAGAAGCAGCCCCAAGCAAGGAAGGGCGGTCCTCCCTCTGCCTTGGGCCCAATCCCTTGTCCCAGAGGACCTCCCTGGGCCCTGCAGCCTCCTGGGCAGAGGTGGAAGGGCTGCAGCAGCAGGGAAGGGGGCAGGAAAAGCCTCTGGCCTCATCCTGGCCCCCAGGGACACACAGCGCATCATCTGCGTTAAAAGTCGCTCTTGGGGGGATGGAAGCAACCAGAGAAATGAAGAGAAGGCGAGGTATTTTGTTATGTATTGAAGTTCTCACCCTTGGCCACCAGGGGTGTGTGTATATAGTTCATTCTGTAGCGGTTTTCACTCAGGTCAGCTTATGCAAATGAAGGATTAGAAACTGACACTCAGGGATTGGTTAGCTGCAGAATGTTGTTACTGTTGCGTTGTAGCTGAGTTCTATATAAGCAGGTTGCTGAGCCCTTCAGCTCAGTCCTGTTCCAGCCTGCAAATAAACAAGAGCTGTTTTGAAATCACTGTGTCGTCTGCTGTGTTCACCCACGACTTAACACTGGCGACGAGGATGGGATTGAATTAGGCTGGCTGAGGGTTCTCGACCCTAGCGACCTGATTCTGGCGACAGGACTCCCTGTGACTGGCAGGACAGACCAGTCCACTAAAGATGGCAGCGTCACGGTTCATGGAACCATTTCATCCCGGAGCAACGGAGGCGTGGGATGCTTACCTTGAGCGTTTCGAATTCAGCGTGGCTGTAAAAGGGGTCATCGATGAGGATAAAAAGAAGGCGCTGTTCCTGAGTTGCTGCGGGGCAGAGACTTTCGAGTTGGCTCGGGCAATTCTGGCCCCCACAACGCTGCAGGAGGCGTCGTTCGCGAGCATAACGGAACACCTATCGAAGCACCTTAATCCTACTGCGTCTAAGATGACGTGGCGCATCGAGTTCCATAAGAGACAGCAACGGCCTGGGGAAACGGTGGCAGATTTCCTCACCGAATTAAGGAAGCTGGCGAGACACTGCAAGTTCGCCAACTGGGAAGAAGCACTGCTGGATCGATTTGTGTGCGGCCTACGCAGCAGCAAGGGCCGCAGGCGGATTGCAGCAAAACAAGACATGGATCTCGCGACAGCGCTCCATGAGGCCATTGCAACAGAAAACGCTGAGAGAGAGGAGCAAAACCAGGAAGTCAGCCCCCGTCCAACTAAGAAGCCAATTGCTGTACATTACGAAGCGGCTAGCAGTGACGAGGCGTCAACCAGTGAAGACGATGACGTGCACCAGACGAAGCGGGAACGCGGGAAGTTCAAACAGAAGTCCAAGGACCAACCAGAATGCGCTGGCTGTGGAGGCAACCACCCCCGCGTCAAATGCCGATTCAGAGACGCCATCTGCCGGCAGTGCTCCAGAAAGGGTCACATCGCCAAGGTCTGCCGATCTACGCCATCAAACACAGCCTCTTCACCATCTCGCAAGTCCAAGTCGTCAACCCGGTCCGCAAACAGTAACTGTTTCGCTCTCACCAACTGTTGCTGCTCATCCGGAACCACGATTGGACAAACCGACTCGCCTACGCGACGCAAACTACATATCACGGTGTTCATCGAAGGAGCTCCGTGTGACATGGAAATCGACACCGGGTCTGCCCTGTCCGTTGTGTCCTGGAGCACTATCAAAAGACTTGTGCCCAAGCTTTCTAAGAGGCAGCTTGACCGACATCGTGTACACCTGAGGGACTACCAGGGGAACGACATTCCCGTGACAGGCGTCGGCCAGTTCCAGGTCAAGTTCAAAAAATTTTCGGGGCCACTCCGACTCGTGGTAGTTGAAGACCCGCGGCCCAGCCTCCTAGGGCTAGAATGGTTTGGCGCCCTCGGCCTGGAAGTCACCGGCATCAACTGCGTCTCCAACGCGGAAGTCGAAAACTTAACTAAAGAATTTGCCGAGGTTTTCGATGGCACATTGGGCCAATATACAGGCACACCCATCTCCTTTAGCCTTGATCCACAAGTCGCTCCAATCAAACTAAAGCCACGCCGGGTTCCGTTCGCCCTCAAGGCTAAGGTAGACGAACAACTGGACAAATTAATCGCGCAAGGGGTTTTGGAGCCGGTCGACCATGCCAAGTGGGAAACGCCTATCGTCACACCTGTCAAGCCGGATGGGTCGGTGAGGATATGCGCAGACTACAAGTGCACGATCAACAAGGCGCTTCAGCAACACGCTTATCCAGTTCCCGTCGTCCAACACCTGCTGCATTCTCTGGGCGAAGGCAAGGTCTTTGCTAAGCTGGACCTTGCCCAAGCCTATCAACAACTGCCTGTTGACGACGCCACCGCTGAAGCTCAGACGATCGTCACCCACCGAGGAGCGTTCCGATGCCGCCGACTACAGTTCGGGGTGAGCGTGGCTCCTGGCATCTTTCAAAGCCTCATGGAGCGCCTCCTGCAGGGGCTGCCAGGTGTGGTCCCATATTTCGATGATGTACTGGTATCCGCAGACTCACACCAGCAGCTGTTCGAGCGCCTCCGCGCTGTGCTGACCAGGTTCCAGGAGGCCGGACTCAAGGTGAAGAAAGAAAAGTGTCAGATTGCCGTTCCGCAGGTGGAGTTCCTGGGCTACCTCATCAACGCCTCTGGCCTTCACCCAACGACATCCAAAATTCGGGCCATCCAGGAGGCCCCGATTCCAAAGAACAAGACTGAGTTGCAGGCGTTCCTGGGGCTGCTGAACTTCTACAATATGTTCCTGCCCCACAAGGCAACGCTAGCTGAGCCTCTCCACCGCCTGCTCAGCACGAAGGCGCCATGGTCCTGGGGTCATCGGGAGACAGCGGCCTTCAACGCAGTCAAGTCCCTCCTCTCCTCAGACAGTGTGCTGGTGCAGTACAGTGAAGCCAGGCCACTGGTCCTCGCCTGTGACGCCTCGCCCTTTGGCATCGGTGCCGTCCTCAGTCACCGGTTCCCGGATGGGAGGGAAGCACCGCTTGCTTACTTCTCTCGGACGCTGTCTCCGGCGGAACGGAATTACAGCCAGCTCGACAAGGAGGCACTGGCGCTTGTGGCTGGAGTGAAGAGGTTCCACGAATATCTCTACGGGAGAACCTTTGACCTCATCACTGACCACAAGCCGCTCCTGGGCCTCCTTGCGGGTGACAGACCAACTCCACCGATCCTCTCGCCACGCATGCTGCGATGGACTGTTTTTCTGGCAGCCTACAGCTATCGGCTCATCCATCGCCCGGGAAAGTCGCTGGGCCATGCTGACGCTCTCAGTCGTTGCCCTCTTCCGGCGTTTGTGGAAGACCCAGCTCCTGCTTCATCGGTACTCCTGCTTGAGGACCTCCCAGCTGCACCAGTGTCGGCTGCCGATGTGGCCTCCGCATCTTCCCAGGACCGCACCATCAGACGTGTGCTCAACTGGGTGTGGAGGGGGTGGCCAGAAGGGCCATTCACATCTGAGTTCCAGCCATTTGCGACCAGACAGCATGAGCTCTCGGCTCATCGCGGCTGCCTACTGTGGGGAGACCGAGTCGTGGTTCCCCAAAGACTCCGCCAACGCGTCCTTGAGGCTCTGCACATCGGCCACCCAGGGATCGTTAAAATGAAGGCGTTGGCTCGGTGTTACGTCTGGTGGCCTAACATGGACGAGGCCATCACCTCCTGGGTTGCCTCCTGTCAAGCGTGTCAAGAATCGAGACCTGCACAACCGGCAGCTAAGGGCAACACCTGGGAGACGCCAAAGGCACCCTGGTCGAGAGTGCACATTGACCTTGCTGGCCCCTTTCATGGCCGGACCTTTATGGTAGTGGTGGACGCTTATTCCAAATGGCTGGAGGTGGCTCTGATGCCCTCCACCACTACCGAAGCCATAGTCCGGGTGCTGCGGGGCCTATTTGCAACACATGGATGTCCTGATGTCCTCGTCTCCGACAACGGGCCACAGTTCACATCAGGCGCTTTTGAAAGGTACCTCTTGGGGCTAGGCATCCGCCACGCTCTAACAGCACCATTCCACCCGGCCAGCAACGGACAGGCGGAAAGAATGGTGCGCTCAGCGAAAGAGGCACTGGCACGCCTAGGTCAGAAGGACTGGCATGAGCGAGTCACGGAATACTTGCTCGTACAGCACATCACCCCGCATGCAGCCACAGGGCGGAGTCCAGCTGAACTGCTTATGGGCCGTCGCCTCAGATCTCCGCTCGATCGGTTGCATCCAGACTTTGGGGTAGCCGAGCCCCCGGGCTGTGCTGACGCACCAAGGTCTTTCATTCCCGGGAATAAGGTTTTTGCCAGGAATTATGTGGGTGACATTCCTTGGGTGCCGGCCACGATAGTGGGAGTCACTGGGCCCCGCTCATATCAGGTGGCACTTGAGGACGGGCGTTTGTGGCGCCGACACATAGACCAACTGAGGCGCCGGGTTGGGAATTTGGACGATACCGCAGTACCCTCAACGGCAGCCTCAGCTCTAGAACCGACACCAATGGAAGGCGAGGCTACTCCTACACCCCCTTCACAAACTGCTGACACGGAGCCGAGCCGAGCCACTGCAAGAGTTTTGCCTGACTCCCTTGAGACTCCGACCACTGCCTTGCCTGAGTGTCCACCGAGTCCACTCGCAACAGGCCCTCCAGCAGCAGCGGAGCCGGGAAACTCAGGCCCAACGACACCATTGGTAGCACAGCAGTCGCAACGGGACTCGAGCAGCCAACCGGACTCTGATACTGGCCCACGGCGGTCAGGTAGGGTTCCCAAACGCCCAGCGTATCTAAAAGACTATGTTACCCACAATTTGCACACGTAATGCTGCATCGTAATTTGAACTGTTAGGCTATATGCATTAATGAATCAACAAGAGTATTTGCTGTATATAATGGAACCACTATGCTTGTAACCTAATGCCTTATCTCGGTGGGGAGGGGTGTTATGTATTGAAGTTCTCACCCTTGGCCACCAGGGGTGTGTGTATATAGTTCATTCTGTAGCGGTTTTCACTCAGGTCAGCTTATGCAAATGAAGGATTAGAAACTGACACTCAGGGATTGGTTAGCTGCAGAATGTTGTTACTGTTGCGTTGTAGCTGAGTTCTATATAAGCAGGTTGCTGAGCCCTTCAGCTCAGTCCTGTTCCAGCCTGCAAATAAACAAGAGCTGTTTTGAAATCACTGTGTCGTCTGCTGTGTTCACCCACGACTTAACATATTTACACAATGAGTTGGTGGAATTTCCGCACCACAGCCAGCAGCAGAGAAATGCTGCTGGCCGCTAGCTCCTGAGCCTCTCCACTTTCCCCAAGGGCTTATCCTCGGAGGTCCTGCGGGAGGAAAGAGCGTTTCAGTTGGGGCCAAAGGAGCAGGGCAGACTCAAGGGCCTCAGCCCCGAGCACAAGGGCCACCGGGACACTTACACTGAGCAGCTGGAGGAGGGTGGCAGGATTGGGGGCTTCCATCAGGAGACTCCCCAGCAGGAGCTGGAAGTGCCGCTTCAGTTCCTGCGGGAAAAGAGAGAAAAGAAGTTGAGTGCTGGGCAGGGCCGTCTTTAGCAGATGCGGCGCCGGGGTGCAAATATCCGCCCAGCGCCCCCAAATTACCACGGATAGTGTTGGGGTGGCCATAGCTGCGCACTGCCAGCCATCGGGGGGGGGGCACTCTCCCCCATGCCGCTGCAGGAGAGCGATCCCTGCAGAGGCTTGGGAGTGAAGCTGCATAGCCGCCAGCCTTATGGTTGGTGGGGCGCAGCTGGCGGGTGTGCAGGGAAAGGGGAGGCCGCCGGCAAAGCCGCGCAGCTCACCCACTTGCTGGGGCACCCCTGAGAGACTGGCACCCTGGCACAACGCACCACTAAGCCCTATGGGAAAGACGGCTCTGGTGCTGGTTTAGATTCTGCATGTGTGTGTGAAGAAGAAAGAGCCGTGCAAAGGGAAGTCCAGACGAAGGACATACCTCTCTGTCCTCCTCCTTTTGTGGGCCCCCAAGAACAGCCTCCAGGGTCCTGTGAAGGATGGCGCTGAGCATATCGTCACTGAACTTTGGCCTCATGATGCTGCAGAGATGAAGGGGAGCAGCTTGGACGCTGCCTCCTCCCAGTATCCTGTTATTCTCTCCTACCGATGGAGAACCTACAAAGGACTCTTATCAGGGCTCTTGTGAACCCCATAAGGGAATAACGGCAGATTTCTGTTTGAAACACATGTATGACATTTTATTTAAAGGTTTTGTGGGTAAAATGGGCTTCTTTCTGCCTCTTCGATATGGCAGTTGGAAGTCCTGTTGCAACAGTTCATTGAATAAAGACCAAGACTCTGCTGGGGGCCCCAGGACTCAACCCCCCCCCCCCAGGAGATGAAGAGAAAGGAAGGAATGCTACTTACAGCCTGCCCGTTTCCGCCACGAAAAATTCCCACCCTCCTCTCTAAACTAGTTAACTATCTAAAATGCCTACCCAAGTTTTAACTCTCACCCCAACCCCAACCCCCAGCCCTAAGCCTAACCCTAACCCTACACCTAACCCTAACTACTCCTCTATAAACAAAATAAATATATAAATATATATATACAAAATAGGCACAAATGTGCACTAAATAAAAATGTAAAATAAAGAACAAAAATAAAAATATTAAAATAAAGAACAAGAAGTAAAATAAAAAAGTAAAATAAAAGTCTTAAAATAAAAAGGTAAAATAATAAATCAAATCAAAATAAATCAAATCAAGTGAATCAAATAAAAGTAATAAATCAAATCAAAATCAAAATAAGAAACTGGAAAAACAACAACAAACCAAACCAAACTCCTCTCCTAATCGCCACCAACTGCCACCAACTGCCACTAACTCCTTTCTCTCTACTCGCATCACTACTAACCCACAATGGCCGCCTGCAAGTGGGTGGCCTTTAAAGGAGAAGCAAGAGAGGTCACAAAGGAAGGCAGGTTCTGGTCTCCGTGGCAACACCCCCCCCCTTACCTGGGCCCACCTGGCCCTCCCTCTCAGAACTCGGAGGCACCTGCAGCTGGGCTGCATCTTCCTTTCACCTCCTTCCCAAAGGTAGACCAGCCCCACATCCTTCCAGTAAGGCTAGGGGCCTCCATAGTGCAGGATTGGACCATCTGCTTGGCATGCAGGTCTTCCATCCTGGGTGGCATCTCCAGGGGGGGGGTCTGGCAATAACCCACCCCCCCACGTCCAAACCCCTGGAGTGCTGCTGCCGGTCAGTGCAGGCGCTGTAGAGGTCAGTGGGTCACAAGACTGTCCATGGCAGCTTCCAAGGAATATTCCTCTGAAGTTGTGTATAGCTGAAGAGGAGCAAGCCAACTTCTGCAGCAGACCGACGATCGATTCCTTTCTTTAAGAGACAATCTGGAAAAGTCCCTTTTTAATATACAACAATGCAAGGGCAGAAATCCTGAATGTGAGAGGAAGCAGAATACTTCCCTCCCTCTGCAAGAAAACCATAGGCCAAGGGGACCCCACCCCCTCGGTGGACTAGATGACCCCCGGGGTCCCTTCCAGCTCCACCATTCTATGGTGTCAACTGCAGCAGACTCTCCAGATTTCCAAGGGGGCCGTGGGGGCATCTGAAGGCAGCGGCAACGTCTTCTGAGTTCCTGCACAAGCCTCAGCTCGCCCATTCAGGCTGCAGCCCCTCTCCTGTTGTGTGTGTCCCCCCGCCCCCGGTATGCAGAGGTACACACTCCCTGAATATGGAAGCTCTCCATTCATTTTATTTTTTAATTTATTACATTTATATAAAAGGTGCGATGAGAATTCTAAGGTCTCGAATCTATAAAATACACGTTCATAAATGTACAAGGCAAACACACACAGTGGACCCTCGGGTTACATTACCTTTGGGTAACCTAATCTACAGGTTGCGAACGCAGCAAACACGGAAGTGAGTTTGCCGGTCACATGTGCGCAGAAGCGGTCCTCCGGTTACGAAATTTTCGGGATGCGGCTGGGCCTCCGGAACAGATCCCGTTCGTCACCGGAGGTACCACTGTACAGAAGTCCATATAAACCACGTGTCTGAAATGGTACAGGAGAACAATCCTGAAGCTATTCTGATTCTCTCAAAGACCTCAAATATTCCTCTGCAGTGAGGGAGGCAAATAATGTGTCCCATTTTAGATCATTGTCAAATTCTTTTCTGTTATTTTTGTAACTGCTTTTTTCTGGTATGTTGTGAGCATTTGTTTTATTTATATTTGTTAATTTTACACACCTCCCTTCATTTGAATATCACAGGGCGGATTTCAATATAAAAACACAAAAACATTAAAAACCGCAAAAATATATAACATTGCCTTGGTGCCAGGGCCGGCACACCCATGAGGCAAGGTGAGGTGACTGCCTCAGGTGGCAGAATCCACAACGGCTATTGTTGTTTAGTCGTTTATTCGTGTCCGACTCTTCGTGACCCCATGGACCAGAGCACACCAGGCACGCCTGTCCTTCACTGCCTCTCGCAGTTTGGTCAGACTCATGTTAGTAGCTTCGAGAACACTGTCCAACCATCTCGTCCTCTGTCGTCCCCTTCTCCTTGTGCCCTCCATCTTTCCCAACATCAGGGTCTTTTCCAGGGAGTCTTCTCTTCTCATGAGGTGGCCAAAGTACTGGAGCCTCAACTTCAGGATCTGTCCTTCCAGTGAGCACTCAGGGCTGATTTCCTTCAGAATGGATAGGTTTGATCTTCTTGCAGTCCATGGGACTCTCAAGAGTCTCCTCCAGCACCATAATTCAAAAGCATCAATTCTTCGGCGATCAGCCTTCTTTATGGTCCAGCTCTCACTTCCATACATCACTACTGGGAAAACCATAGCTTTAACTATACGGACCTTTGTCGGCAAGGTGATGTCTCTGCTTTTTAAGATGCTGTCTAGGGCAACAAATCCCAAAGTCGATCTTTTCCCCCGCCCTGTTCCTGATGTAGCTCCTCAACCACCCCTTCTTCCCTGACTGGGGGACATTTTGTGGTTCACCTCAGGTACCAAAATGTATTGGGCCAGCCCTGCTTGGGGCACAAATAGAAGGCAATTCATACATTATTGTTTTAGAATTGATCAAAATGACTTTGAAGACTGCACTTGTAGAATAGTATTTTTTCTCTGCGGTTTGATTTGGGGCTTGGGTGTTTGTCCTGGTAACTAGAAATGTTCCTTCAATGTGCCCTGTCCTGTGCGCATGAGCTTTTTACCTTCACATGGTTAACTCTCGGTACGGATGGGCCGCGGGGAGATTTCACATCTTGGAAGTTGCATCAGAACAGGAAGTGACTCTCCATTGTCCCTGGAGGAGAGTGCAATCGGATCCAAGACCCAAGTTTTCCGTGAGGACGACCAAAAATAACATCAATTCACTGGGCTGTAATAAGCTTCAGATGTAGCTGCAACTGGGTTGTTGTTGTTTTTTAAAATATATTCCAGGCAGAAGTTTAAAAATTGCATCCTTAGTCATTTCTCAGCCAAGCGAAACTCTTGGCAGTCAAAGCAGCAATGAGTCCAGGCAGCTGGCTCGAATCATAAATAGTGATTTAGTGCGGAGAGTGCGAGTCGAAAATCAGTTTTTCCTACAATCCCGTCCTTGAGCTCAAGTTACTGGGAACAGAATCAGGTTTGTCAAGGGGGATTCCTAATTCTGTTAGCTGGAAGAGACTAATCCATACTGTTTCGGGATGCAAACACATAGGAATTGCTTCCCATTATATTTTTCAATGTACACGGAAGATATTTAAAAGTATGCTATAAGTGAGTGTTGAAGGATACTAGGATACTTGGGGTGAGTTTAAGGACTCCAGTTCAGATGGAGATGGAGATTTGCTTCCTTTCAGCCTGGCTACATTCATCTGTTAACTGGAGAGTAGTTAAGGGTGCTGGGAATTATAGCACTGGGGGGGAACTGCAGTTCCCAGGTTTCTCTGTGGGAAGCCTGTGTTTTAAATGTATGGAATGGGTGTGACCTAGCTTGGTGTCAAGAAAAGCTAAAACAAGGGTTGTAAAAATAAACCCAACCTATACAGGTGAGAGGAAACGGCATAAAGTTGAAATTTTATATTTCAGAAACCTTTTTGTTTGTTTGGTTTACAGAAAAGTTTGAATAGTTTTTAAATGCCCCTTTATTGTCACTAAAATCAAACCAGAATTTGAATTTGAATGTATTTGTCCTCCAAACTAAAGTCGTTGTCGTTGTCGTCTTCTTTGGCGATCCCTCGTAGCCGAGTAAGATTGTCTTCCATAAACATGGTTTTAACAATGAGTCCGTAAGTGACTGTGGAGGCCAATTCTGGATCCACACATCCTTCCACAGTGGGGACATAGGTTTCCTGGCGGGAGTTGATCACGGTGAGGGTTTGCCAAGCGTGCCTTCCTCTTAGCACGTTTCTCCCTTTTGTCCTGAGTTCGAGTGTCTTCAAAGCCCATGACACCTTTGGTAAAGGCTGTTCTCCAATTGGAGCACTTGCAGGCCAGTGTTTCCCAGTTGTTGTGACGATCACCCAAACTTAGGATTGGCATAGAAGGAGTTAAAATGAATAACCAGTAAGAACCTTTAGGGGGCAGAGTTATGTGGGCTATATAAACCCCTCCCGGGGAAGGAAGGGGGTCTTTTGGTGGTCTTTTGTCGGGGTCTTGGTCTTTGTCTGGGGGCTTGTTGTGGGTATTGAGAGGCTGGAAGGAGGGTGGCAAGGGAAGGAGTAGGAACAAGGGCGGGAGAAATCGTTGGGCACTGTTGTTAACAAGAACACAACCAAGAAAGAACTGTTTATTCAGAAACCACATGCTTATGTACTAAACTTCAAATAAAATAGTTTTGTTCCAATATTCTCCTTGACTGAACTGAGTGAAGTAAATACCAGACAGACTGGTTGGTGGCAGCGGTTAATTAACAAAGTGGTGAGTGCAGGTATCAACGGACCGTTAAACGTCTGGGGGACCTGTGCAGGTTGAGCGAACCGCCACAGTTGTTGTGTTTATACTACATTTTTTTAAAGATTTGCCTTGAGAGAGTCTTTAAACCTCTTTTGTCAACCACCAGCATTGTTGTTGTTGTTCAGTCGTTCAGTCGTGTCCGACTCTTCGTGACCCCATGGACCAGAGCACGCCAGGCACCCCTATCCTCCACTGCCTCCCGCAGTTTGGCCAAACTCATGTTAGTAGCTTTCGAGAACACTGTCCAACCATCTCATCCTCTGTCGTCCCCTTCTCCTTGTGCCCTCCATCTTTCCCAACATCAGGGTCTTTTCCAGGGAGTCTTCTCTTCTCATGAGGTGGCCAAAGTACTGGAGCCTCAGCTTCAGGATCTGTCCTTCCAGTGAGCACTCAGGGCTGATTTCTTTAAGAATGGATAGGTTTGATCTTCTGCAGTCCATGGGACTCTCAAGAGTCTCCTCCAGCACCATAATTCAAAAGCATCAATTCTTTGGCGGTCAGCCTTCTTTATGGTCCAGCTCTCACTTCCATACATTACTTCCAGCATTACACTTTCCATTTTTTAAGTTCGGAATAGAGTAGTAGAGGAACTAGGATCAGCCAGAAGATCTCTGGAAAGAAGTCACAACCATCAAGAGAAAATATATTCTGAACAAAGTCACGAGGCTGGCCTTTGGGAAGAGAAGCGGGTCCTGCAATTATAGGGCTCATCTTGTTTGAACAGCGAAGGGTGCCTTTTGCATTGTGATACCAGCAGGATGTTGGTACCAAACATCCAACCTTGGTTTAAACCCTTAATGCATTTTTGTAACCTCGCTCACTAATCTTCAGGACAACAGCAGTTCTCATAGGGAAGGGCAGGCAAACAGCACTCGATAAGACCCGGGGGAATGTTACACAAGCCCACGAGCACATAGGCAGGTCCACCTTGAAAAGCAGGGGAGGTGAGCATCAATAAATGGGCTACGACTGGGCCGAGGAAGATAGTGAGACCGATGTGTCGAGTTTAGGGTTGGATTCCATGACAAATTGTGTGTGTGGTAGCAGATTTCTCTATGCTCAGATCCCAGGATGAATTCCATCATCACATAACAGTTAAAACACAAAGCTTCTTCCCCCCCCCACAAGCACCCTGGGAACTGTAGTTTGTTGCTGGAGCTTGGAACTGGAGCTCAGTTGGGCGTTGTCAGTTGGTGCTCCCCACGAGTAAGGATTCTTGACTCAGGATCTGTATGTTTACATTGCTTTATTATACAGATAATGTACAAGACAGAGCTGAAGTTCTCATGACCGTTTCAGTCACTTTCAGATTCCAGAAGTGGCGTTTTCCTAGAACTCCTCCAACATAATAATCTGCGAACCCCCAGTCTCCTCCTCTCCTCCTTCCTCTTGAGCCCCCTATGTTGTTGGGGCGATGGAGCTGCCACCCAGACGCGGAGGAAGCCTCCTCGCCACCCGGGGCGGCGAACGGAGGCACACTCCTGGGGGCGGGGCGTCGTGACGTCACGATGCAACGTCAGGACAGAGTCTCCATCGCTGGGCCCCCGCCGCCACTTTCGTACCTGCGCACTCCGTCTGGGCCAGCGTTGCTGCTTCCGCAGCGGGTCCAGCACCAGGGGTGGGGCAGCCCCGTAGCGGCACTGGCGGGCGGGCCCTGCACGGGCCGCAGGGCAGAGCGGCCTTGCTCCGCGGCTTGCTCGGGCCCGCAGGCGGGGCGGGGGGGGGGCGGGCCCAAGTGTCACCCCCCTCCCCTGGAATCAGGGGCAGCCTGCCCCCACCGCCCCCCCTTGTGACGCCGCTGCTGCCACCTCCCCTTCTGTCCCGGAGCTGCTCAGTTGGTGTGCGGGCTCCCTTGAGTCCGACAGTCCCTCCCACCACTGAGGTCTGTTTCCATCCGTCGCTGCCTCGCGATGTTTCCGGGCTCTCCTGGTGTTGCTTGGGGACCTCAGCATCCAAGAGCCCTCTCCCCTCTCCATAGGGCTCACTGCTGCCTCCTGGTGGTGGTCCCCTGACAGGCGTGCAAACTACAGTTCTCAAGAATCTTGGGAGGGAGGCTATGACTGGTAATTTGATAGGGTTTTCTACCTTGCAAGGAACTTAGAATTGCAGAGTTGGAAGGGGTCCCAGTGGTCATCTAGTCCAGGGATCCTAGTTAAGGAACTTGTTTTGTGTGAGGGACGTTGGATCAGGTGAGCCTGCAAGCTAATGCAAGACCCCAATGAATACTAGTTCGCAACCCTTGCACATTTCTTAACTACTATAAAGCAACATCTCCACCCCCATCGTTCAGCCCAGACAGTGAGGTCCTGCTCCGAGGGCCTTCTGGCGGTTCCCTCACTGCGAGAAGCGAAGTCACAGGGAACCAGGGACAGGGCCTTCTTGGCAGTGGCGCCCACCCTGTGGAACGCCCTCCCTTCAGATGTCAAGGAAATAAACAACTATCTGACTTTTAGAAGACATCTGAAGGCAACCCTGTTCTGGGAAGTTTTTAATGTTTGGTGTTTTACTGTGTTAGATGTTTCAATTCATTGGAAGCTGCTCAGAACGGTTGGGGCAACCCAGGACTCAGCTACATTAGTAAAGGAAAAGCGTTTTAAATGCGTTATAACACCAGGGACTCAGCTATATTAAAATAATTTTAAGAGTGTTTTAAGTGCAATATACAATGTGGCACTAGATGGTGATGGTGAGAGTAATGGAAAATTCAATGTATTGTTTTTTTAAAATGCTTTTTAAAAAGCATTTTCAGAATTTTTTTTATATGTGTGTAGATTCCACCCTAAGGACACGGGTGGCGCTGTGGGTTAAACCACAGAGCCTAGGGCTTGCCGATCAGAAGGTCGGCGGTTCGAATCCCCGCGACGGGGTGAGCTCCCGTTGCTCGGTCCCAGCTCCTGCCCACCTAGCAGTTCAAAAGCACGTCAAAGTGCAAGTAGATAAATAGGTACCACTCCGGCGGGAAGGTAAACGGCGTTTCCGTGCGCTGCTCTGGTTCGCCAGAAGCGGCTTAGTCATGCTGGCCACATGACCCGGAAGCTGTACGCCGGCTCCCTTGGCCAATAAAGTGAGATGAGCACCGCAACCCCAGAGTCGGACGCGACTGGACCTAATGGTCATTGGTCCCTTTACCTTTACCTAGATTCCACCCTGATGGGTTTGCTGATTTCCAACTTGCGGCAACGTGTTTTCCTGAAACGTGTTTTGTTTATTTTTTTAAAAAAATGTGTTTAGATCCAGCCCCAGTCAGATGGGTGGAGTACAAAGTATAATATTTTTAGGCAGACATAACTGGGTGATGGAGGGTGTCTTCAGTTCTTGGAATGAGCAGAACCACAATCTTTACCCAATCATAGTGGGTTAAGCATAACTCGGAGTAGTCTCTGGGAGAAACTGGCACATCAACAGCCTTGGTGTTTGTTTTTAAACAGCAAAGCACTCCAAACCATTATTTACCAAAGCTGTAACTACCACCAGCAGTTTCCAAGGTGGTATCAAGTATTTGTTTGATGCGTTGCGTAACTGAATTTTACCCAAGCTGAATTGGCTTCTCCCTGTCCACTTAGACAGCTCCGAACTATTTTTGTAAAGAGGTTGCTCAAAGGGGGAACCAACCATCTCCTGGTAGCTGCGTAGCATTGGTCTTGTTTTAGCTGCAGGACATTGGCTGACGTGCCTCCAGGGTGTCACTATTTTGTGCGAGGAATTCAAGCAGGTACCAGGAAATTTAGGTTGGTGTAGCTGACGTGGGTTCAAGCACTCTGTCGCCCCTAGCAGAACAAATCCACTTTTTTTAAAAAATGGCAAGACTCTTCCTGGGCCGCGACCTTCAGCAGGAACTCTTCCATCCTTCAGCAGGAACTCTTGCATCCCTTCTGAAGTGGTACCAGCCCAGACACAATGACAGTGAGACCTGGGTGCGAGTGGTGCTACCTTTAAATAGTTGCATGCTGGTTAAGATGTACTGAACGTTCCTTATCGCCTGTTTTCCAAACACTGAGCAGGGAACTCTGTGGTACTTCTCTCTCCCGGCCTGAACCTAAACTGAAGTTATTTTTAGTTCTAATGTTTTCGCAAGCGCCGTCAGGAGCCAAGAACAAGGAAACGCAGGGCTTGAGAGAGCTTCTCCAAAGTTCATAAAAACAAGTGGGAGGGAAGAGGAATCTGGTTTTCGTCGCTGTCTGCCCAGACCGAGAAGTTGCTCCTGCCAAATTCATACTTTCCGCCACATTTGAGGTTTATGAATATGCCACAGTGGGGGAAAGCTGCACCGGTTGAATATCTGCCCGGTTACCATGCCACTGTTCAAAGGCATAGGGAAGGAAAGGAGGAGTAAACTGACACGGCAGACCACATAACAAGGGCAATAACTGGAATTTTTAGGGGGAAAAGCTTTCAAGAACATCAGTCTCCTTTAATAAAAATAATAAAAACAATATTAAAAAGTTAGATTTGATGCAGTTTGAAAAACCGGAAACTGCAAAATATGGTTGCCAACTGTCCAGTAAGTAGCCTGGTGTGTGCTTGTGCCTCTAATTCCTTGAACTATTGTTCTGGCTGACAGTAGAAGAAGAGTTTGGATTTGATATCCCGCTTTATCACTACCCGAAGGAGTCTCAAAGCGGCTAACATTCTCCTTTCCCTTCCTCCCCCACAACAAACACTCTGTGAGGTGAGTGGGGCTGAGAGACTTCAAAGAAGTGTGACTAGCCCAAGGTCACCCAGCAGCTGCATGTGGAGGAGCGGGGAAGCGAACCCAGTTCACCAGATTACGAGTCTACCGCTCTTAACCACTACACCACACTGGCTCTCAGTGATGGAGACTGTAGCTCAAAACATCTGGAGGGCATCAAGCTGGCATTCAAAACCTGTTGGCATCCAGTGTGCCACTTCCTTCACCGGGCCCTTCAAGTCAGTTTCAGAGACTTCCATGCCATCGGTGCAAAACATTATCAGTAACTAACTGAGATCTAGGAGCAGATCAGTCCTGCCCACTGCTCCCCAAATCCCCGAGGAAACTTGAGTGAATCATCTTTTAAAATCAACCTTTTAAAAATATTTCGCAACAAGAGCCAGCTTGTGCCAACAGTCTACATTGGCTGCGTTATTCTCGATACCTTGGGGACTTTTCTATTCTTACCTAAGGATTGTGTTATATAGGAACTTACAAGAAGAAGCAGTAAGAAAATATAAGAAAAGAAGAAATGTATAAGCTCTATAGGTTATACACCATACATATGAACTATATACGTTGCACATACTGGACTAGACCTTCATGATAGGAAATAACCAGTAAAATTTTCACAGTTATTATCATTCAGCCCATTGTGCTTTGTGTATTGTGACAACTGTGTAACAAGGCACAGTGGTACCTCTGGTTAAGAACTTAATTCGTTCCAGAGGTCCGTTCCTTAACCTGAAACTGTTCTTAACCTGAGGTACCACTTTAGCTAATGAGACCTCCCGCTGCCGCCGCGCGATTTCTGTTCTCATCCTGAAGCAAAGTTCTTAACCTGAGGTACTATTTCTGGGTTAGCAGGGGTGGAGCAAGGGAGCGGGTGTGGGGGACGGCCCGACCCGGGTTCCAGGGGAGGGGGGGTGACACTTTGGCTTGCCCCACCTCACCCCGCCCCGCCGGACAGGCCCCGAATGGGGGCATGCTACCTTTTCCCCCTCCCAGCAGCTATTTTTCGGTGCGAGGGGCGGGCCAGCAAGGAGGGGGCGTCATGCCAGGGACAAGTGTGACGCCCCCTCCTGGCAGGCCCAGCCCTCGGGCCGAAAAACAGCTGCTGCTTCCTACGCCGCTGGTTAGCGTAATCTGTAACCTGAAGCGCCTGTAACCCGAGGTACCACTGTATTGAACTTGTTTTGATTTTGATGTAGCTGAGATTCCTGCATCGCGGGGGGTTGGACTAGAGGACCCTCGGAGGTCCCTTCCGACTCTTACGGTTCTGCAAACAAGTTTTGGGCACTGATAAGCGATGGGAGTTTCAGGCTGTGGCTCATTCACCTTGGTTGCTAAGGCAGCAGGGCAGGCTGCCATAGCGATTGTTATGAAAACTGTCCCCTCCGTATGAGCCTCCGAGGAAAGTGTGGCCTGAAATGAACTCTTGGCTTGGCTGACAGACAATGCAATTACGCAAGCTGGAGTTTGCCCTTAAAACGCCTCTTAAAATTGGATCTCCCGTTCCAATTCCCCCCCCCCCGAGCACTTATTTGCTGCTGAATCTAAGCAAAGCAAAGCAGATCCCAGAAAGTTTGTTGCTTCTGGATAAGCTTGTGCCACATGGAATTGTTGTTGTTGTTGTTGGAGAAACTCGTGTTCATTCTTTTGTAAAGCACTTTGAGGGTGTGGTTTGTTTGTTTGTTTGTTTGTTTGTTTGTTTTAAAAAACCCACAATTGTTTTAAAAAACCCACAATCAAGTGGTGCATACAAATTTTAGGGAAAGCCTCTCCTCCTCCGGGAGGGGAGGGGTTGTGGTCGGGAGCCGGCTCCTGCATCATCGTGGGGGCGTCTCGTCCCCACCCTCACCTGCCTTACCTTTCCGGCTGCCGCGCCACGCCCCTAGCAGTCAGCCAATAGGGCTGGTGCAGGGGCGGGGTTTTAGCTGCTCTTAGGGCAGCCGCGGCAGCGACCTCCGCCATTCTGCGTCGCTGCTTCGTCGGATCACCCGCCCACCCTCCCTTAGGTTGGCCCTGGTATGGACTTCGGTTGGTCGCCTTGTTTGTGCAAGGGGCCTGGTAGGAGTTTTTCTCCAATTGGCAAATTGGCTCAGCCTCTTGGTTTTTCGCCTACCTCGTAGCAAATTGTCACAACTTTGTTAGATTGGCGGTTAGGCATTGGGTTTAGTGTGGTATCGGAGGGCAAGGTTCGGGCCATCGCCTAACCCTCCAATTGCTGGGTATTCCGTAAAGGAATCCGGCGGTCGTGGATCCTGTCCGACGCCCTGTTGGTGGCTAGGGCCATGGCACGACCCCCGGTGACTTCAGGGGTGGAGCTTCAGTTGTATTTCGCATCAACAGGCTCCACCTCCTGGGCGGTTAACCCTTGAGTGACTCCACGCTCTGCGGGGGGAGTCTACTGTAGTTTGTTCAACCCAATGCCTAAGCCAATACCACTCACATGCTGTAACCAATAAAAGTTGTGGCCTTTTCCCTTCCATTAACCAAAATGCTTTGTGCCATTGTGTTTTATTTCTGCATGCGGGAGTTGGGTCCTCGAATTACAATAAATAGATAAATTTACAGCATAACTGCATTATTAAAATAGACAGATAAAATTATTGAAAACAAAATTCTCTAACAGATCACCCATCCTATCACTGGATTTAGACTATTGTCTTACACGTGGTCGTGCCCCCTCCCCACTTTAGATGGATTTATTTCATTTCCTACCTGCCCTTCTTCTCCCTAAGGTACCTGGGTTAAGCTGCAACAATTTGAACGTCAGTACTGAAAGCAGCGTGAAAGAAGCTACCGGTACATTAGGGGTGGCCAACTCTCAAGAGACTGCAATCTACTTTCAGAATTAAAAACTGGCAGTGATCTACCTCCGGTTTTTGGGGGTTCAGCTCAGGGGCGCACCCAGGATCAAAACTAGGGGGGGGCAGCCATGGTCGTTCAGGTTGTGACATTTCAGCACGGAAAAGGCGAATGAAACCAAAATTTTAAGAGCAATCTCGATACTTTGAATTTGTACTGTTTTTTTGGGGTGTATGCTTATTTTCTTATTTTCTTTCTTTTTCTTTCTCTCTTTTTGAAAATCAAATAAATACATAAAATCTATCTATCATCTGTCTATCTGTCTATCTATCTATCTATCTATCTATCTATGAAATGAGCAAGGAAACTACAGCAGACCAGTTACATGTAGGTAGCCGTGTTGGTCTGCCATAGTCAAAACAAAATAAAAAATAAAAAAATTCCTTCCAGTAGCACCTTAGAGACCAACTAAGTTTGTTCTTGGTATGAGCTTTTGTGTGCATGCACACTTCTTCTTCTTCTTCTTCTTCTTCTTCTTCTTCTTCTTCTTCTTCTTCTTCTTCTTCTTCTTCTTCTTTTGTTTTGACTACAGCAGACCAGAATGACTTCTTTGTAAAACCCAAAACCTATACTGTATGTATCTGCTTAGGCTTAATTGCAGGATGGGAGAACTCACCCAAGTTCCTCCCCCTGTCCTCCTCCTCCTTCCAGGGATGAATGCCACAGAAGTCTTTCAGCAGCTCTGTTTACCTGATGCCAGGCAGAAGGCATGAAACTCACAAAGCCTGCCTGGCAAGCTGCTTAAGCTTGCATTAAGAAGGGAGGGGTTCAAATCTGCCCGGCAACTGGGCCAAAGCTGCTTCAGAACACCTGAGCTTCTCCTTTTACAAGGGCAGAGGCCCCTTTGCTCCTTCTCCCAATGCCACACAAATTATGCTGGCCTGTTTACCTGCTGCTGAACTAGAGGCGGCAAAAGACGGGTTCAAACTTACAGTGCTATAAAATTTGCTAGTCTCTCTAAGGTGACGTCTTGTAGTTTTTATTTTTTTATTGGCCAAACGGGCAGATTCTTTGTTTTTGCAAGAGGGAATAATAATAATAATACTAATACTTTTCAGATATATACATTTCACTGATTTTACCATCATTTTGACATTTTAAACTTGATTTGTTCCTTAAATTTATTTTTAATACTTCCTTCCCATTTATTTATCCTAACTTAACTGCAGGTTATTACAATAACCCTGCCAGTGTTTTTATCTGCTTACAATTTATCTGTAAATATTCAACAAACCGTTTCCACTCTTTTGTCAAAAGGTTGCGACCTTAAAGTGAATTAAAGCTCTCGGTCGCCCTAGTACAAGAAACCCTCTATTAAAAAAAGAATAATAATCAACATTTCGCGCTTTGAGTTGGGGAAGTGCATTGGAGAGGGCAGAACGAACAAACGATTAATGAGAGAGCATGTAAATAACCCACAAGCAAATCAGAATGATTGTTCACTGTTGTATAACCTCTCTCTCTGCACCACACCTGCAAACAAACCAGAATGCATTATCAGTAAAGACCAGGTGCAATCTAGCCTACTTGGTTTGCTGTGTGAGTGATCTAAGCTGCCACCCTTTTAGCGCCCTCTGGTGAGCAAAAGGTCTTACAACTGGAAGTCAAATTTGAGAAGCCGGTGGAGAAACCTGCCCTGAGGCGCTTACAATCTGAGGAGCAGCTGTTGAGGGGAGGGTGCAAAACAAGGCCAAGACTCTTACTTTTTAAACCAACAGTATTATTATGCTCTCACTCGTCCTCCTTGCAGCAAGGAGTTCCAGGAGTGTGGCAATTGCCCAGGTTTGGTTTCATTTGGAAGATATCCCCGGAGGCTTAGGGAGTTCATCATATTTCGGTTTATTTATACGCAGACATGTTGAGCATCGGTGGAAGTATTGCATTAAACACCCCAAGCAGACTTCAGAAGTTCCCAGCTTCACATCAGATCTCCAGATGACACTGAAATGCTAGTTTCACATGCGGAGCTCTGGTGTATCGTCCAGAGAGAAAAAAAAAACCACAACTCCAGGTATACTCAGCAGAAATTATAGGTGCTCATTAACTGTCTGGCTCCTTCACACAGACCCCATTATCCAGCAATGTTTGCTCAGAGGAGAGAGGCAGGTACTCAAGCCTGAGAAGGGTTACCTGGCCCAGTCCTCAGGGCAAACATTTTGGATGGAGCTAGCTAGTGTCTGTATGGGGTTTATAATGTTTGCTTTAACGGTGGAATGGAGATCAACAATTCTTCCAGCTGTCTGCTAGGCTAGCATTGACAGAATCATTAACCAAACGGTTCAGCAGCAGATTGCATTCACCCCCCCCCAGTGGGGCTTCCTGAATTTGATGGGGGAGAAGGCACCTCTGTCCAGTTTACCAAGGACACTCCATTTTTTAAAATGCACGACGACAATTACAATATCTTTTTTAATACCTATATGAAGCCGCTGGGAGAGATCATCAGGGGGTTTGGGCTGGGTGTTCATCAGTATGCAGATGACACCCAGCTCTACCTCTCTTTTAAATCAGAACCAGTGAAGGCGGTGAATGTCCTGTGTGAGTGCCTGGAGGCGGTTGGAGGATGGATGGCGGCTAACAGATTGAGGTTGAATCCTGACAAGACAGAAGTACTGTTTTGGAGGGGACAGGGGGGCGGGTAGGTGTGGAGGACTGGGAGCCAATGTAGGTCTTTCAAGACCGGTGTTATATGGTCTCGGCGGCCGCTCCCAGTCACCAGTCTAGCTGCTGCATTCTGGATTAGTTGTAGTTTCTGGATCACCTTCAAAGGTAGCCCCACATAGAGTGCATTGCAGTAATCCAAGTGGGAGATAACTAGAGCATGCAGCACTCTGGCGAGACAGTCTGTGGGCAGGGAGGGTCTCAGCCTGCGTATCAGATGGAGTCCTGGACACAGAATTGACCTGAGCGTTCATGGACAGCTGTGAATCCAAAATGAATGGCAGGCTGCGTACCTAGTCCTTCAGGGACACAGTTACCCCATTCAGAACCAGGGAGTCCCCCACACCTGCCCGCCCCCTGTCCCCCCCCCAAAAAAAACAGTACTTCTGTTTAATCCCTGACATTTCCAGGCAGGGTGGGGAAAAACTCTAATGTCCTGTAGACAGGGCTGGATTGAAATTTGATGAGGTCCTAAGCTACTGAAGGTAATGGGGCCCTTTATATGTCCAGCTGTCCTTTGTCAACAACAAATTGTCACTGTTTTTTTGTGTTGAATATATGCTATATGGTAATTTATGGACCTAATAGGTATCTAAAGCCATTTGCACATGTTGCCATGCAACCAGTCCATGCAGAATGTAGGCACCCTATATATAGAAATGAGCAAACCAGTGATATTTTAGGGAGCAGGCTAGCAGGCGGGGCCCATGACTTACATCATAGGAGCCTACACAACACAAAACACTGTTGCTGTAATGTAGGTTTTATTTTATTTTATTTTTATCTTATATTTTGGAAATGTACATCCAGGTGTTTTTTTCCCTTTGATTTTTTGCCCCTCCCCCCAAAGTGGGACCCTAAGCTATAGCTTGTTTAGCTTATACGTAAATCTGGCACTGCCTGTAGAGCTGCTGCCAATCAGTGCAGACAGCATGAGCTAGATTGACAAAGGTTCCTTACTCAGTAAAGGACAGTTTCCTATGTTCCAGTTGCTAAATGTCATGCCAGGTTTCAGCTGCTACATGTCAAGGAACCCAAATCAGTCCTGTATCCAGATTTTTACTGGTATCAGATCTGCTGTGCCCTATTAAAATAGAACTCTGCTGTTTATTTACGGGGGAATTTGCTCGGTGAGCCATTTCCTGGTTGCTTCTGATAAAGAGCGGCACAAATATTTAGATATCGCTCATCCCCTTCAAGTCCTCTCCTCTTGTACAGGAATGGCGTTTACAGTAAAGTTCAAATTCCAGAAGGGCAGCAATGTCTTGTGGCAATTTATAAAAACAAACGTCGACGTGGGCTTTGGAAGGTGAAAGTCCACATCATCAGAGCGCAGGGCATGTTACCTTCTGGTGAACCGGTTGTACACCTGGAAACTCAAGTTGATGTGTGCATAAGAGGAGAGGAATGGTGGAATTGTCAACGACGAGACGAAAAGACCATGAAATGCAACAGGCATAGGAAGCCTGTGACAGACTGTGCAAAATGTCTGGTCCTTGACGGAGCTATTTTAGGTGTGCCCAAATTGCTGGACGTGCCCAGCGGGGATTTTTAAGCAGAGATTTTTTTAAAACTTCAGACCCTCCTGGCAAAGGATGGTCCAATCTGTCAGTTTCTTATTCTTCCACTCTTAGCCTCAGTTTTCCACAGTTCAGGGCACATCTTGGCAAAGAAATTTCCCCCTATTATAATGCACCTTCGTATGCTGTTTTCATGAATGTGTGCGTTCTTATGCACATGTTGCCCTGATATACTCCTTTCTGTACGCATTGGTTGGCTGGAGAAACCGCCCTGCAAAATACAGAGCAGTGTTAAGTCCCGATCGGCGGCTGTGTTTCGGTTCACCTTTTGATTCTGAAGGTGTGGATTAGGAACGCTTGCCTTTAAGTGCATACAGAGGTGCCTTGGTTCTTGAACGCCTTGGTACTCAAACAACTTGGAACCCAAACACTGCAAACCTGGAAGAAAGTGTTCTGGTTTGTGAACTTTTTTCGGAAGCCGAACGTGCTCCGTTTTGAGGGTTACGCTTCCAAATTTGAGTGCCACACTTCCCTTTTGAGTGTTACGCTGAGGTCTCTTTTTGCTTTTTTTATTTTGCTGTTTTGTTTTTCTGACTGTGTGGAACCCAGTTCAGCTACTGATGGATTGATTGTGTGACCGCAGTACATTGCTTACTGCTTTCATTTTATGGATCAATGGTCTCGTTAGATAGTAAAATTCATGTTAAATTGCTATTTTAGGGGTTGTTGGTTTTTTTGCATTACTTTCTATGGGAAAGTGTGCCTTGGTTTTGGAACGCTTTGGTTTTGGAACGGACTTCCGGAACGGATTAAGTTTGAGAACCAAGGTACCACTGTACAGTACTGAATTGTACCAGCCGCCATCCTCACTCGGCCTATCAAAACCTGCCTTTGAAAGCCCTCTCGATTTCAAAAGCAGCTTGATAATATGAAGCGCTGTGTATTTTTGCAAGAGACAGAAGTACTAAGACCCAATGGGTTGAGTAGAACTAGGTGTGTTGTCCTTTAACTCCCGGCCACTGTTTATACTCTCTCACCTGGGCACTATACACAAATGTCACAGTCTCCTGCTTCTAACCCATTTGACAGCCTTTTGACTCCAGCGATTGCAACATTCCCCACCCCGCACCCCTAAGGAAACAGGAAGCATTCAGCTCAAATGCTGAGCCTTTAGTTCCTTGAATTTCCCTGCAGAAATTCATAGCTGTGGCTACGGGACAAACAAGTACCTTTGGGGTGTTAATGCTGTGGACCCCTGCAGGACAGGCTCAGGTTGTATATATGTGTAAATGAACCATATATCATAAAGACACCGCAGTCTCCACTGGGGGTGGATCTACACACGGGGGGATGGGGGACAGGACGGACACTATAAATAAGTCATAAATTGTTTTAACAAATGAAAAATACTGTATGTAAAATCACATAGAAAAGTTTTCTGCTCTACAGCGCCACCTGGTATTGCATGGTTATAACACATTTAAAATGCTGTTTTTTGACTAATGTAGCTGAGTCCTGTGTCTCATTTTTAAAAGGAAACGCGAACCCTGGGTAGGACACCTGGAACCTCCTGGAATCTTGCACCACTCAAGAGATTTTATTTTTTTGGAGGGGGGGCGCATGCAACAATACAATAAGTTGATGCAATGATAAATTAGGCTGTCACTGTATTCATTTTCTTTGGCCACTTTCAGACGTGATATTTAGAGAGAGAGAAACTTCTTTTGTCATTAACACGCTTTTAATATACAACTGATTAATGCAGCAGTCAGGCTGCAATGAGTTAATACCAATGACAGTCCCTTGAGGTTTGGTCACTTGATCAGAACAAGTCAGTGGAATCTACCAGGCAGGTAATCTAAACAGCTGCACTCCCAAACAAGCACATCAGCGTCAATTGAAGACCATCATGTTTGCTGCCACAGAGCAGGGGTCGCCAATGCAGCACCAGTAGGTGCCAGTTTGCCCACCGCTGCAAAAGGTCTCAGTTGTTGTTCAGTTGTTCAGTCAAGTCCGACTCTTCGTGACCCCATGGACCAGAGCACGCCAGGCACGCCTATCCTTCACTGCCTCTCGCAGTTTGGCCAAACTCATGTTAGTAGCTTCGAGAACACTGTCCAACCATCTCATCCTCTGTCGTCCCCTTCTCCTTGTGCCCTCCATCTTTCCCAACATCAGGGTCTTTTCTAGGGAGTCTTCTCTTCTCATGAGGTGGCCAAAGTATTGGAGCCTCAACTTCAGGATCTGTCCTTCCAGTGAGCACTCAGGGCTGATTTCTTTAAGAATGGATAGGTTTGATCTTTTTGCAGTCCATGGGACTCTCAAGAGTCTCCTCCAGCACCATAATTCAAAAGCATCAATTCTTCGGCGATCAGCCTTCTTTATGGTCCAGCTCTCACTTCCGTACATTACTACTGGGAAAACCATAGCTTTAACTATACGGACCTTTGTCGGCAAGGTGATGTCTCTTGCTTTTTAAGATGCTGTCTAGGTTTGTCATTGCTTTTCCTCCCAAGAAGCAGGCGTCTTCTAATTTCGTGACTGCTGTCACCATCTGCAGTGATCATGGAACCCAAGAAAGTGAAATCTCTCACTGCCTCCATTTCTTCCCCTTCTATTTGCCAGGAGGTGATGGGACCAGTGGCCATGATCTTAGTTTTTTTGATGTTGAGCTTCAGACCATATTTTGCGCTCTCCTCTTTCACCCTCATTAAAAGGTTCTTTAATTCCTCCTCACTTTCTGCCATCAAGGTTGTATCATCAGCATATCTGAGGTTGTTGATATTTTTTCCGGCAATGATATTAAGGTCTCAGTATACCCCCTTAAAAATCCACAATGCATGGAAGACTCCTTGGTCTTCCTGCTCAGTTCCTCCCCGTATTGGCTCCGTCTCTCCTGCATTAAACACACCCACGTTCCATTGTATGCCAGGATTAGACACCTACCCCTCCTCCTGTTCTGAAGAGAGGAGGGGTGCAAAAAACCTTCTCCCTATGACTGAGCGTGAGTGGCTGGTGTAGATGTGTGTGTGTGTTCTTCCCCATAAGTGGGGGTCTGGTGGGGAAACACGCTGGTACCATTTTGCGGCCCCGTCTCTTTCCCCGTTCCTTCAGATGTGGCCGCAATTTTGTGCTGCCACGTTCCACATTTTGTGCCTGGCGCCCACTGCACGTTTTCAAAATTCCAAATACACCCACTGCCCCCCCCTCCCACAAATTGGCAAGCCCTGCAGCATTCAGAGTCCCTTCCTGAGGGGGTATGGCCTCTCTGGAACGGTAAAACCAAGGTGGAAAAGTTCAGATTTCAACTCGAATATTGCCGATCTGAGCCGCGTTCTCAGAAAACATGAGAGTCCGTCGAGGTTTGTCCTGCGAATGAAGCCTTCATCTTCAAGAGGTCATCTGCAATTTTGCCTTCCTGACTCCTTCCAAACAGGGGACACCCAAAAGCATCACACGTTGATTCTCCTTTCTTGTGCATGAGAGCTTTCATAACCTGATTAACATCCCTCGAGGTGCTTCATGGTAAACAAAAAAAGGGGGGTAAAGGACCCCCTGGACGGTTGAGTCCAGTCAAAGGTGACCATGGGGTTGCAGCGCTCATCTCGCTTTCAGGCCGAGGGAGCCAGCGTTTGTCCACGGACAGCTTTTCCTGGTCATGTGGCCAGCAGGACTAAACCGCTTCTGGTGCAACGGGACGGAAACCAGAGCGCACGGAAACGCCGTTTACCTTCCCGCTGGAGCAGTACCTATTTATCTACTTGCACTGTCGTGCTTTCGAACTGCTAGGTTAGCAGGAGCTGGGACAGAGCAGCAGGAGCTCACTCCGTCGCGGGGATTCGAACCTGCGACCTTCCGATCGGCAAGCTCAAGAGGTTCAGTGGTTTAGACCACAGCGCCACCCGCTCTTCATGAGCGACAGTTAAATGGGCATGCCCCCAGATCCCGCCCTTCCCATGAGATGGGCACCAGCTCGAACAGCACTAAGGTCCTGCTGGCAGGCTTTCCTTGGGCGTCTGGTTGGCCGCTGTGAGAACAAGACTGAGAGAAGCTTGGCCTGATCCAGCTCTTCTTAGTCTCTTATCCTGCAATGCCAACCGAACAAATATGGCACAGATGTCACATGTCTGCAGTCGGAGTCTGTTTTTTTATCACAGAAGCCCAAAGCCTGCTCCTCTACCCTCCCAAGGTGTGCGCACATTTCGGTTCACTAGAGGTCGCTTTTCCCGTAAGGAATTTGTGAGGTTTAAAGGGAGGAGGAGGAGGAGGAAAGAGGAAGCTGCTCCTTTCATTCCGGGTTCTCATAGTTGGTGAAACTCTGGAGCTGCCCTCGGAGCTGCTTGAAGTCTGGCCTCTCTTTTGGGTTAAGGTCCCAGCATGTGCACATGATGTTGTAGATTGTGGCAGGGCACTTGGGAGGGCAATGCATCCGGAAACCGGTCTGGACGTGCTTGAAAACTTCACTGTTGGTCATACCTGAAAAGAGCGAGGAAAACGATAATTCCAGTTACAGGTAGGTAGCCGTGTTGGTCTGCCACAGTCAAAACAAAATAAAATAAAAAAATTCCTTCCAGTAGCACCTTAGAGACCAACTAAGTTTGTTCTTGGTATGAGCTTTCGTGTGCATGCATCTGAAGAAGTGTGCATGCACACGAAAGCTCATACCAAGAACAAACTTAGTTGGTCTCTAAGGTGCTACTGGAAGGAATTTTTTATTTTATTTTGTTTTGAAAGCGATAACGTTAATAATGATGATGATGATGATGATGATTAAGTGTAGCTGCATTTAAAATGCAGCAGGTGCCGCTGAATTAACATCATATTTTTAAAACTACCATTACTTTTTATTATCATCATTGTTCAAGAAAGAAAAATTACAGTTGCAAAATCACACAGTTACAAATGAACAAATTCAAATCCTGTGCTTATCAAGTTGATAGAAACTATACAGTGGTACCGCCGGTTGCGGACAGGATCCGTTCCAGAAGTCCGGCCGGCTGGATCCTGAGGTTTTCGCAACCGGAGGACTGCTTCTGCGCATGCAGCGGTAGAACGCTTCTGCACATGTGCGCGGGGCAAAAACCCGGAAATATACTTCCGGGTTTGCCGCCTACGTATCCCAAAGTTTACCTAACTGGAGGGCTACGTAAGCGGAGGTACGACTGTACTATATACCTTCCCACCTCACCTTGACATCCTTTAATCTTCAATCTCTATTATACATTGTGTCTTTATCATTAATTTTCATTAGTTTTCCAATTTTTAACAAATGGTTCCAAACTATTTAAATTTAATACCATTTAAAAAAATAATAATAATTAGGTTTCCCGCTCCTGTTAGATACATATGTCTGTTGCTTCCTGTTGTTTGCCACATCATTCTTCTTCTTTAATCACCTTTCATCCTTCTATTTATTTTAATCCATTTTCATAGCTGGCCGTTCTTGTTTCCTTGCAACCAGCACCTTTGTGGTTTGCCAACAGTATAAATACCCATTTATTTCACCTGTGCAACCCTTCTAGCTGGAAGGGCTGAATTAACACTATAAATCTTGTAGCCTAAGACTAGCATGGCTATGCATTCATCATAGAATCATAGAAGAGTTGGAAGGGACCCCAAGGGTCATCTAGTCAACCCCCTGCAACGCAGGAATCTCAGTTAAAGCATCCATGACAGATGGCCACCCAATCTCTGCTTAAAGGTTCCAGTTGTGGCAGGTCCTGTGCGCTGTCTCCGCTGCCAAAATGACTTGCAGAAGGGCCATGCTGGGGGATAGAGAAGCTACCGTGGTTCAGCCTCTGTAAGGCTGGGAATGTCCCCTGCCAGGAAACATCAACAGCCCAGGGGTGTAATGGTAAAGGTAAAGGGACCCCTGACCATCAGGTCCACCCCTGGGGTTGCGGCGCTCATCTCGCCATAGGCCAAGGGAGCCGGCGTTTGTCAGACAGTCGTCATGTGGCCAGCATGACAAACTCTGGAAACGGTTTACCTTGCTGGAGCGGTCCCTATTTATCTACGCTCATCTCGCTCTATGGGCAGGAGCTGGGCCGAGCAAGGGAGCCGGCGTTTCAGCAAGCCCTAGACCTGTGGTTTAACCCACAGACAGTACCCAGGGTCAAAACTAGGGGGGGCAAGCCATGGGCCCCCCCCAGTTTCAGCTGATTACAGCGAGGGAGGCCTTTAGAATTAGCACTGTCCTCCCCTCCCTGGCTGATGCTCAGCCCTCAAGCCGCTAGCGCCTCCAGAGGGGCGCTGGAGGCGCGAAGGCACCAAGCCCCTGCGAACTCTCCCCAGAGGGGGGGGCAGCTGCCCCCCTGCCCCCACTGGGTACACCCATGCAAAGCCTCTGCCAGTCAGTGCTGGCGTGCTGAGCTGGGAGGACCTTCCAGTATAAAGCGTTTCCTTGGTTCCTACTAGCCCCAAATCTCAAACACACCTGGTATGGGTTCTGGCCAAGGGTCTATTTATCAGGAGGATTCCAAAGGACCAAACGTCGGATTTGACAGAGTAGCGTCCGTGGGAAAGCGCTTCCGGTGCCGTCCATTTGTAGGGAACGTTGTGGGAGTAAGATTCATATACATTTCCTGCAGGAACGAACAACAAACTGTATAACACTAGGTCAACTTTTCTTTTTTTTGGGCAGGAGCTGGGACCGAGCAACGGGAGCTCACCCCGTGGCAGGGATTCGAACCGCCAACCTTCTGATCAGCAAGCCCTAGACTCTGTGGTTTAACCCACAGCGCCACCTGGGTCCCTTTGCCCAGGGGTGTACCCAGGGTCAAAACTAGGGGGGGCAAGCCATGGTGCCCCCCCCAGTTTCAGGAGCTGATTACAGCGAGGGAGAGCCGCTTTAGAATTAGGCTACTGTCCTCCCCTCCCTGGCTCGTGTGCTCAGCCCTCAGAGCGCAACAGGGTCCTAGCGCCTCCAGAGGGGCGCTGGAGGCGCGAAGGCACCAAGCCCCTGCTCCTTGGAAGTGAATGGAAGAATGATAGAGCCTCACTTACCTCCCCGCTCTCCCCCCTCCCCGGACTCTGCTTCTAGGGGGGGCAGCTGCCCCCCTGCCCCCACCTGGGTACACCCATGCAACAGCCTCTGCCAGTCAGTGCTGGCAGTGCTGAGCTGGGAGGACCAGTGTTCTGATTCAGTATAAAGCAGTTTCCTTGGTTCCTACTATGCCCCAAATCTCAAACACACCTGGATATGGGTTCTGGCCAAGGGTCATGATTTCATACAGGAGGATTCCAAAGGACCAAACGTCGGATTTGACAGAGTAGCGTCCGTGGGAAAGCGCTTCCGGTGCCGTCCATTTGTAGGGAACGTTGTGGGAGTAAGATTCGTAAATGTTGTCCTGCAAGAACAGAAGAACAGCATGTATGTATAACACATAGCTGTCAACTTTTTCCTTTTTTAAAAAAAGGGAAATTCCTTTATTCCAAATAGGATTCCTCGCAAGAAAAGTGAAAAGTTGACAGCTATGGTATAACAACAACCCATCAGGAATCACAAGACAGAAAAACCAGTAGGAGAACACTTCATCTCCCAGGACATTCTATACAAGATCTCAAAGTAGCTGTCTTATTACAAAAGAATTTCAGAAATAGACTGGAAAGAGAAGTTGCTGAATTGCAACTTATTACCAAACTTAAAACCATGGAGAGACCTGGTCTGAATAGAGACATTGGATTCTTATCTCATTATACATGATAAAGCTATTTTTAGCCATCTCACCCCTTGCTTTTTCCTGTAAGACCAATTGCAGTCGTTAACAGTCGTCAACAGGTTTTCCACACCTATCAGCCAATCACCCATTCCCACCACCCTTCTGAGTAATACCCCTCCCCACCCTCTCACTATATATAAGGGTCTGGTGACTTCTGTTTCAGTGTATCTGAAGAAGTGTGCATGCACACGAAAGCTCATAACCAAGAACAAACTTAGTTGGTCTCTAAGGTGCTACTGGAAGGAATTTTTTAATTTTGTTTCAACTACAGCAGACCAACACGGCTACCTACCTGTAACAACAACCCATTGAACACTTTACAATTGTGCACTTTTATTATTAACTGCATGAGCCACAGAAATCAGCAAATTTGGTGTCACATTGGTGCAGAATTCCCCCTTTTTTTTAAACGCACAGCAAACACCAGCCGGGGCACAACCTATTTTTATTTACCGTCAACACTCCCCAAGCCTCAAAAAAGTACCTTTTTGTTTATGTATATAATTTTTATTAAATTTTCTGTTTTACAATTTAAAGTACTCATTTTTACATCCTTAAGATATCAATGACTTCCCTTCTTCTCTTTCCGTGGTTCATTCTACATATAAATCCCTGCATATTTTACAAAAACTATACCATTCAGTATTCCATTATTGCATCCATCAAAACCTATTTACACGGTTAAATTTATCTCAATGCTGCCGGTGTTTTCAGCTGCACACAGTTATTTCCCATATATTCAATAAACGTTTTCCAATCTTCTCTAAACGTTATGTCCTTCTTGTTCTCTTATTTTATATGTTAAGTCTGCAAGCTGCGCATATTCTGTCAGCTTAAGTTGCCATTCTTCTTTTGGTTGGGAACTTACTCGTTTTCCATTTTGGGGCTAACAAAACATGGGCCGTAGTAGTGGCATACATAAATAACCTTTTTTGACACCTGGGAATTTCAGTCTGAATTATCCCCAACAGAAAGGACTCTGGGGTTTTTTGTGAACTTTCCCCCCAATTCATTATGGATCATTTCCCAGTACTCTTCTACAAGTCCAGCGCCTCAAGAGAATACCTTGATCAGTTTGGCCATCCCAAAATCTCCCACTTTGCAGATGTTGTTCTCTCCGACCAGGATGTTCCTGGCAGCGAGGTCTCGGTGGATGAATTTCTGCGTCTCCAGATAGCACATGCCATCTGCTACCTGGGACGCCATGTCCACCAGCTCTGCTACCTGCAGGTGCTCCCCTTCGGAACCTAGAAATAAGCATAGAGGGGCGTTCCTGTTAGGACCTGTCTCTTGCCAAGCGTTTCTTCTGAAAGTCTTGCTTATTGTTTCCATAAGGAGAGCATGCTGGATTGTGCCAATGGACCCTTGCAGTCAGCGGCGGAGCAAGCCGATTGGGTGCCTGGGGCTGTGTGCGTGCCCTGCGCCCAGGGGCAGGGCCAGCCAGGGCAGGATGTTCTGCAGGGTTTCGGAGTTGCACTGGCAGAGCCGTCTCGTCATAGGGGCTGGGTGGCGCGGTGCACCAGGGCGCCAGGCCCCCCAGGGGTGCCCCCGCGAGCCCGCCGGCATACCAGGGCCCCCTCCCCAACCCGCCCCCACGGGCGGGCACTCGCGCGCCGGCGGGCGAGCTGCAAGCCGGCTGGCCTCCGGAGCCCCAGCTGGAGCGCTGGGAAGGGCCGCAAAGCCCCGCGCCGCTCCAGCGCCACGCCCCTCATCCCCCGCTCGCCCACCTCCCTCCCGCGCTGGCCGCCCCTCGGGGGATGAGGGGCGTGGCGCTGGAGCGGCGCGGGGCTTTGCGGCCCTTCCCAGTGCTCCAGCTGGGGCTCCGGAGGGCGGCCGGCTTGCAGCGCCACGCCCCTCATCCCCCGCTCGCCCACCCCCCCTCCCGAGGGGCGGCCAGCGCGGGAGGGAGGTGGGCGGAGAGGCGGCCCACCGGGGGCGCCGAGGGATTCGCGCCAGGGCGACCATCCCCTTAAGACGGCGCTGTGCACTGGGTTCCCAGCCCTGCGGATCCCCTGTGTGGAAACACCTGTGGGGTGTTCCCCAGCAGACAAGTACCCTCGACACGTGAGCACCAGAAGGGGGCAACACGGTGTCAGAAGTGGAGAGAGAAGTGCTGTCCCGCTCCGGGTCGAAACGGTGAGAGCCCTACCTGCGAGCAATGCAAGAAGCGGGCTACGGTTGAGCTATCAGTGAAGGAAGCATCTTGTGCTAAGGTCTCACCTCGGAGGAATTCTAGGAGGTTCCCTTTGCTCATGATCTCCGTGATGATGTACACAGGGTCCCCACGAGTCGAGATGGCATAGAGGGAGAGGATGTGCTTGTGCCTCAGCTTCTTCATCGCCTCAACTTCGTTTTTGAACATGTCCTGGTATGTCAGATCAGCTGCCAGGGGTGGGAGGGAAGAGAGCACATAGAATCATAGAACTGTAGAGTTGGAAGGGACCCTGAGGGTCATCTAGTCCAACCCCCTGCAATACAGGAATCCTGCCCACAGCCGTCCCTGAGTAGGCTCGAACCACCAACCTTCTCATCGACCTATTACAACTGACCATTGTCGCACTTGTAAAGGAAAGCATAGCGAGCCTTTTCAAGGTCTGAAAACTTTGCACTGTCAACAGGCAATTTAGGAATATATATATATTTTCTTACTTCCCTGGCTGAAGAAGGGTGAATAGGAATTTTTAAATGTTTGAAGTTTCATTGTGTTTTTAATATTTTGTTGGGAGCCACCCAGATTGGCTGGGTGCAACACAGTTAAATGAGCGGCCTATTAACAACAACAAGGAACCCAAGTCACTAATCGGGCTGCTTCTCTTTGGACCCGCTGATGTTTCCAAGGCCTCCTCAACATTGACCTGACATAGAATCATAGAACCATAGAATCATAGAGTTGGAAGAGACCACAAGGGCCATCCAGTCCAACCCCCTGCCAAGCAGGAAACACCATCAAAGCATTCCTGACAGATGGCTGTCAAGCCTCCGCTTAAAGACCTCCAAAGAAGGAGACTCCACCACACTCCTTGGCAGCAAATTCCACTGTCAAACAGCTCTCACTGTCAGGAAGTTCTTCCTAATGTTTAGGTGGAATCTTCTTTCTTGTAGTTTGAATCCATTGCTCCGTGTCCGCTTCTCTGGAGCAGCAGAAAACAACCTTTCTCCCTCCTCTATATGACATCCTTTGATATATTTGAACATGGCTATCATATCACCCCTTAACCTTCTCTTCTCCAGGCTAAACATACCCAGCTCCCTAAGCCGTTCCTCATAAGGCATCGTTTCCAGGCCTTTGACCATTTTGGTTGCCCTCCTCTGGACACGTTCCAGCTTGTCAGTATCCTTCTTGAACTGTGGTGCCCAGAACTGGACACAGTATTCCAGGTGAGGTCTGACCAGAGCGGAATACAGTGGTACTATTACTTCCCTTGATCTAGATGCTATACTCCTATTGATGCAGCCCAGAATTGCATTGGCTTTTTTAGCTGCTGCATCACACTGTTGACTCATGTCAAGTTTGTGGTCTACCAAGACTCCTAGATCCTTTTCACATGTACTGCTCTCAAGCCAGGTGTCACCCATCCTGTATTTGTGCCTTTCATTTTTTTTGCCCAAGTGTAGTACTTTACATTTCTCCCTGTTAAAATTCATCTTGTCTCTAATCTGTTAAGGTCATTTTGAAGTGTGATCCTGTCCTCTGGGGTATTAGCCACCCCTCCCAATTTGGTGTCATCTGCAAACTTGATCAGGATGCCCTCAAGCCCATCATCCAAGTCATTGATAAAGATGTTGAATAAGACTGGGCCCAAGACAGAACCCTGTGGCACCCCACTAGTCACTTCTCTCCAGGATGAAGAGGAGCCATTGATGAGCACCCTTTGGGTTCGGTCAGTCAGCCAGTTACAAATCCACTGAATGGTAGCATTGTCTAGCCCACATTTTACCAGCTTCTTTACAAGAATATCATGGGGCACCTTGTGACATGATAAAGGCAGCTTCCTTTGCTCCTGTGCAAAGCCGAACTCTCACCTCTGGGGAGCACTTTGATCGCAACTCTGACCCTGTCCTTCCAGTACCCTTCATAGACTTCTCCAAAGTAACCTGCGCCCAGTTTCCGGGCCAGGCGGAACTCTTCCTTTGGCCTCTCCCAGTCGTCCCAGTGTGGCATCGCCGTGGGCTCTTGCTGGAGTCAAAAGAAAAGAAACAGCAAGCATTCATTACCTAAGCTTCACCCAGAGAACCAACGTAACCCTAAAGACTTCCAAAACTTTCCTGCTCAAGTTCTTAGAATGATCGAGTTGGAAAGTACTCCAAGAATCCACTCAACCTACCCCCTGCATGCCGGAGTTTCAGCTAAAGCATCCATGACTGAAGGGACGTGGGTGTCGCTGTTTTCTAAACCACTGAGCCTAGGGCTTGTCGATCGGAAGGTCGGCGGTTCGAATCCCTGCAACGGGGTGAGCTCCCGTTGTTCGGTCCCTGCTCCTGCCCACCTAGCAGTTCGAAAGCACGTCAAAGTGCAAGTAGATAAATAGGTACCACTCCGGCGGGAAGGTAAACGGCGTTTCTGTGCGCTGCTCTGGTTCGCCAGAAGCGGCTTAGTCATGCTGGCCACATGACCCGGAAGCTGTACACCGGCTCCCTCGGCCAATAAAGCGAGATGAGCGCCGCAACCCCAGAGTCGTTCGCGACTGGACCTAATGGTCAGGGGTCCCTTTACCTTTTACCTATCCATGACTGATGACCATCTTTCTCTGAACTCTGTCGGTTTCACCTTATTGTTACAGACGTGGCATGACAGAGCTTTGGGGTGCAAGGGCACTCATAGCCGTTAGAGCTAGTGAATGTTAGAAATTGATAAACTGTAGAATTTAGATAATACTTTGAGTATTATTATTATTTATTCAACTTATACACCGCCCTATACCGGGAGGTGTCAGTGCGGTTCACAACAAGACCACAACATATAAAATCAAACCAAAAGCAGTAACTCAATAACCCCCCCCCAAAAAAAACCACATTCTAAAAGGGTGTTGGATGTCAATAAGATCAACCAACCGCCTGGTTAAAAAGGAACATTTTTTGACTGGTGCCTAAAGGTGTGTAATGAAGGCGCCGGGCAAACTTCCCTGGGGAGAGCATTCTGTAATGGGGAGCCACTGCAGAGAAGGCCCTGTTCTTGTGTTGCCACCCTCCGGACCTCTCAAGGAGGAGGCACATGAAGAAGGGCCTCAGAAGATGATCTCAGGGACCGGGTAGGTTCATATGGGAAGAAGAAGAAGAAGAAGAAGAAGAAGAAGAAGAAGAAGAAGAAGAAGAAGAAGAAGAAGAGTTTGGATTTGATATCCCGCTTTATCACTACCCTAAGGAGTCTCAAAGCGGCTAACATTCTCCTTTCCCTTCCTCCCCCACAACAAACACTCTGTGAGGTGAGTGGGGCTGAGAGACTTCAGAGAAGTGTGACTAGCCCAAGGTCACCCAGCAGCTGCATGTGGAGGAGCAGGGAAGCGAACCCAGTTCCCCAGATTACGAGTCTACCACTCTTAACCACTACACCACACTGGCAAGATGCCAGACGGCTTTAAAATACAGATTGGATTTATTTTTCGGAGATGCCATTAAGAAGACATGGAGAGCAAGGTGTCAAGTCATTAAAGGGCATTTGACCATGCAGGTGATATCCTTCCTCCCAGGTAAGCTCTTCTGATGTTCCCATGCCCACTTCCGTTTGCTAACCGGGGCCGGCCAACCTTGTTTGCAGTTGCATATTTGGACTTGCCTTGTAGCATGGGGTCAAGAGCCTCAGCCCGTGGGTGAGCGCTTTTCCTTTGTAATACTCGACGAGGGAGAGCAGATCTGGGAAGGAGCGGGTGGCGTTCATGTAGTAAGTTCCCTGGTCGTTGCGCAAGATCTTGTAGTGCCTCACCAGTGACTCGTCTCGGACTGTGAAATCGCGGAAAGGAGAGTCAGAAAAAAGAGGGAACAATGCAGAAAGGGGAGGGAAAGCGGGGGAACACCCAAATCATTACAGGTTGTTATCTTCCTGTTCCCGTAAGTGCCCTGGTGAAAACTGGGCAGGCTGCCATCTCCCACACGGTTCTGCTCAGGACAGGATCTGCTGTGCTTCATACCCGACTGTGGGAGAGGCTTTGGGCAAGCGTTCCTCCGCATCTGACATTTTAACGCAGCGGCTCCTGTGCCTTTTGGAAGTCGCGTCGGGATTTTGTCCAGAGCGGCACATCAGGGAGCACCGGGGCTCTCCGAGCAGCCACGTGAAAGTTTTCAGCACAGTTTCCTTGGCACAACCCGAAAAGGTTGCTTCTAACTTATAAAACCCTGCATTGCACGGGGTTGGACTAAATGACCCCCCGGGGTCCTTTCCAACTCTACAATTCTAGGATTAAATAACAACCTGGAAACAGTTACAGGTGGGTAGCCGTGTTGGTCTGCCATAGTCAAAACAAAATCAAAAATTCTTTCCAGTAGCACCTTAGAGACCAACTGAGTTTGTTCTTGGTATGAGCTTTCGTGTGCATGCACACGAAAGCTCATACCAAGAACAAACTCAGTTGGTCTCTAAGGTGCTACTGGAAAGAAATTTTTATTTTGTTTTAACCTGGAAACAAGTTGCTTAGAGGGCCTTATGCTCCAGCATAAACCTGCCCAGATGTTGAGATTGCCCTCAGAGGACCCGCTAGGTGTTCTGTTGGATGTCAGGTGGGTGGTCATAGGAGACAGAGTAATAATAATAATAATAATAATAATAATAATAATAATAATAATAATTTATTTATACCCCGCCCATCTGGCTGGGTTTCCCCAGCCACTCTGGGCGGCTTTCAACCAAATATTAAAAACAACACAGCATCAAACATTAAAAACTTCCCTAAACAGGGCCGCCTTCAGGGTCTATTCCACTATGGAATCTGATCTATTCCATTCTATGTTAAAACTTATAAGCTGCTGCCACGGCAGAAAAAATCACCAAGAAATGGTAGTAATAGAAATGCTTAGCAGAAATCTTATTGCCGATGTCTCTGGCGTAAATCGCTGCAGGGCTTCTTGCAGTGGCGAGCAATATATACATTTAACAAAATGAAAACGCAGCTCTGCAAGAAAATTACTCGGAGCTCCTTCCCCTTTGCAACTGGTCACTCTAGTTGGAACGGTAGGAAGTGAAATACTGTACACTGACCTGACAAAACATACTCAGCCCCCTTTTTCTCGCTGATGCGGATTAGGAAGGCCCCGACCTTATTCTCTTCTGACATCAGCCGATGGACTGTTTCAGAACGGGAGATCTGCCCAAAAAACCACCTACAGAAGGAACAATTTTTTTAAAAAAAAATTGCTTTCCTTTCAGGGAAGAAGGGTTGTAGTTGTAGAGCAACTCGCAACGAGGTCATAGAAACGAGAAACAGCAATTTTATGGCAGTGCATAGAAAGGTAACTGCCCTAATCTTGATGGGACACAGCTCTGTATTTACTCTGCACGCACAAGGTTGCCGGTTCAATCCCTGGTGTCTCCAGGAAGAGGAGGGAGGTAATGCTGGAGAGGGACAGTGTACTAAATTGGTTGGATCAGATTAAAAAGAGAGAGAGAGAGAGACAACAGTATGATTGAGGGACACAGACATTTTAAAAACGAGAAACCTGAACCATAGGCAGTTGCATTGGAAAGCTTTTTCCTCCTTCCCAGGGGCGTAGCAAGGTAAATTAGTACCCGGGGTCAAAAGATTTTTTGGCACCCCCCCAGAGGTGTAGGAAGGTCAGGTGGTACCCGGTGCAGAAAATTTCTTGTCACCCCCCATTGATTCCCCCCCCTGCAAAAATGGTTTTACGTTATTTCATATTTTCTTACAAAGGAATAATAACAAGTAATAATAATAAAAAAACTTTTATTTATATCCCGCCCTCCCCGGCCGAAGTCGGGCTCAGGGTGGCTAACATCAGATACATAACATTGGTATAAAATCAAACAATAATTAAATTACCTCCTAAAAACATCTCAAAATCAAATTAAAGTCTAATTAGATGGCTTTCCACAGGGTTAGGGTTGGGAACAGTAAGTGCTCCACTGAACTGAAATTTCAGCCTTCACGACATAGGAAAACAGCCAAGTGAACAGCTATTTTGGTGGAGGGTCAAGATATTAACCGATATGCATGAAATTTCATATATAGCTATATAATCCCTAGTATAGTAAGATAAGACCTTTGGAGCAGGCATTTAAAAAAAAAGTTTTTTATGAACTGCCCTAGTAGGGCAGTAATTGTTCCTTGATAATTTGTCACCCCCTCCATTATGGAACATGGGGCGGTCCGCCCCCTACGCCCCCCCCTTTGCTGCGCCCCTGCTCCTTCCCAGCTCTGTGGTTCAATGCGCAGGTGTGTCCCAAAAAAGCAAATCCAATACTGGGGACATGCAGCAACATGAGAAGAGCCTGCTGGACAGGCTAACGGTCCCATTTAGTCCACCATCCTGTTCTCACAGCAGGCACCCAGATGTCAGATGCAGGATCCGAGCACAAATGCTCTCTCCTCCTGCGGTTTTCCAGGAACTGGCATTCAGAAATATTACCGGTACTTCCTCCAACTACGGAGTCATTGCGGCTAGCAGCCTTCAATAGCCCTCTCCTCCTCCACGAATTTGCCCAATCCTCTTTTAGGGCCATGTGGGTTGGTGGCCGTCACTGCTCCCTCCCCCGAGAAAGTGCGCTCCATAGATTTCCTATGCACGGCGTGCAGCAAAATTCTGCAACCTCCAGCACAAAAGCAGGTGCAGGATCCACATCCCTGGGAGCGGCCGCAGCTTTATTTCCACCCTGCGTTTAGACCGAGCTTTCCCCCTCCTTTGCCTGAAAAGGCAAGTCTTAAAGTTATGGTAAGCAATCCTGCAAGGCTGGAATGGAGACAGGAGATAATGTATGGGTGAAATTGCCGTCTCCTCCTGTGCTTCCCCGTTTCCTCACAAGGCTTTGCCAAAGCAGGAGACGAGGGAATGCACGTTTTGGTTTTTTGGTTTTGCATGTGAAATCAAATGAATCCATCAAATCTGCATATCAAATCAATCCGGCTTTTGCTGGCCCAGAATCGGGATGTGGGTTAAGTGCCTGTCCACATCTCAGTTTAATGCAGGTTGTAAACCTCTCGTGTGCGTCTTTTTAATTTCCCCTCATCCATGTAGCTTCACCCTCCCTGCAACTATTCCTACCCACTGATGTATCTCCCCCCAAATCAGATTTTTCAAAGCATGGGGAACCTCTGGGTTTAGGGAGCAGAAAGTGTTGTGCAGCACTTGCTGGAGGAGAAAGCAAGAGGAAATTGTAGGAGGAGAAAGGGGTTCCCAATCCACATTAAGTCAAGGTATTGGGGGACGGGACACCCTAAATACAAAGCGCTCAATGCCCAGATCTCATCTCCACGCCACATTTTTCTTCCTTTTAAAACTGGCTGGGGATCTTTACTTACGGCTCTGCCTCCATGGTCTCCTGCTTGGCCAAGTAGTTGTAAGGCACGTAGCCTTCCTCGAAACCCGTTCGGGACGGATCCAGCTTCTTGGCCCACCACCACTCTCCTTTCTTCTCGATCACTTGGAAGAGATCTCCAGCCCGGAAACTCAATTCTGTCTCCGTCATGGCTTTGAAGTCCCACAGGCTGGTGTAAAGGCAGCCCCTGGCTCTCCATGGTGGCGCAGGCTTGCAACTCATGGTGTCAAGGCAGGCAGCCGAAGGCTAGAGCAGATTAATGGCTTGTGCGGGTGAAATCTTACGCCTCTGTAAATAAAAAAAAAATTGCCCCCAGTCACCACACACTGCACAAATCCAGATTCGTTCCGGCCACAAATCCTTTTCAAAGGCCCATCGCCTGCTACAAACCTCCGCGGGTGAACCTTGGGAAAGCCTTTGCAAATCTTGCCGGAGTTGCCTTTTATCTACGCCAGATCAGGTGGAGGCTGCCAAGAGAAGGCTTTTGCGAGAAAAAGCTTCCCCACTTCCTCTTTATGAGGAAGAGTGAGAGAGTGAGTGAGAGAGAGAGCAATAACCTGTCCCTGCCCTGCCCTGTTGTTGTTCCTTCAACAGAAGAGGAAGGAGGTGGCGAAAGAGAAAGAGAACGCCCGGATTCCCTTCTCCGAGACTGGGGCTCCGGATGCAAATCCTGACGCCTCGTGGCTTCTCAAGCGTCTGAGTCAGCCTTTGGGAGATGGGATAAGCAGGGAGGCCCGCTCCGTTTCGCTGCCCGAGGCAACATGGGACCGGGCCGCCCCTGCCAAAGCCTTGCTTTAGGAGGTTGCGTGATATCTAGCAAGATCTCTGGGAATTCTTGCGAGGTCTTGCCAGAAGCCGCTGCTATACGACCCCAACAGCGATGGCAGGGGAGAGTGGGCACCTGCGAGGCACACAGAGAGTTAACAGCCAAAGGACTGGTGAAAGAGGAATGTTTTTGCCTGGTGCCTGAAGATCTACAACAATGGTGCCAGGCGAGTCTCCCTGGGGAGAGCATTCCATAGGTGCGTGACACACACACACCAGGGCCGGCCCCACCCCTGATTCAAATTGAGGCGACTGCCTCAGCTGGCGGGATCCACAGGGGCAGCGGATCTTGATGCAGATCTTCACTCCTGTCGCCGTTTCTGATTGTAGATCTTCACTTACCCCTTCTTTCCTTGGTTTTGTGGTTAGCCTCAGATGCCAAAATGTCTCTTGCCAGCCCTGTTTTCATACCATGCATCCAAATAGACCTTTTCTGCGTTGGCTCCGGGCCTGGAAAAAAAAACCCCAAGAATTGGTCTGATTAACATTTTATGGTTTTCAAAAATGTGTTTGTGGTAAGGGGGTGGTTGGTTGGTTGGTTTCTGTTTGTATTCTCATTTTGTCTTTTTCTGTTGTGATCTGCCCTGGAATCTTCAGATGGAGGGTATGTATGCAAATCCTAATAGGCAATAATAATAACTTCAGAAGTCTCTCCCTTATCCTTTCTATTGTTTTGATTTGAATTCTTTCTTCCCAAAAGTAACCCAACACGAGATTCTCCCGGAGGCTAAAGGAAGATGCATGGGATCTTCCTCTTCAAGGGCAGAGAGAGGATCTCATTCAGGATTTCCCCTCCACGTGCTATGGAAACTCCCACGGCCTGATGACGTCAGAGCTCCAGGGCTGAGAAGGGGGCGTGTGCCAGAGACGAGGCTGGGGAAGACCAGGAGAAAGTTGGGATCCAGTTATTTCACAATCAAACACGCCCCCGCACCGACCCAAATTCCAGCTAACCTTGGGTGCTGGTGCCGTTTATTTCCCTTCTATTTCCCACTTATTTTCAGCTCCGGATTCTGATCCCATTAAGCTTCGTTCGGCGCACCAGAGTGCTTCTGAGCGCGTGCAGAGGGACTTCTGTCGCTACTGAGCCACAGCAGCAGCAGCAAATCCTGAATAAATTGCCTGGGACGGCAGGGTGCATGCCACGAGGGAAGAGAGAGTACCGCCAGCCAGGGAAATGTGGGCAATGCTTTCTGCCCCACCCCACCCCCTCGTTTCCCTGCTAAAGGGCAGAGTGCTTCTGAGCGCGTGCAGAGCGCCTTGCCGTCGATACTGAGCCACGGCGGCAGCAGGAGCAGCAAATCATGAGAAAGCGGGCCGACGTGAGCGGGTGCAGGGCAGGCAAAGGGGAGAGGGCGGGAGGGGAAACGCGAGCGATGCTCTCCGCCCCGCTCGCTCCACTTTCCTCCGCAAATGACCCGAGACTATAAGAGGGGCTACGGAGCCGCAATACCGCACTTCGCCGCCAGAGGGCGCAGCAGGGACGGCGCTCCCGCACGCGCTTCCCTGCCGCACACACGTCACTGTCGGCCGCGCGAGGGAGGGGCTGAGACCCGGGACGAGCCGGAGATTGCTCATTTGCATCCCGCCGCGACCAGCATGCCTTGCGCCCACCACCACGCGGTTCTCGCGGGTTCGGTGCCGGTTCCGACCGTGGCGAGGACGCCGCTTTGCAAGGAGAGCGAGAGGCGTGTTCCGGGGCGCCCGGGCATCTCGCTCTTGGCCCGCAGGCGAGGGCACCGTAACCTCAGGGGCAGGCGGGCGTGCGGTGGCTGGTGCCGCGCGGGTGCAGAAAGCATACTCTGGTTTCTCTTCAGATCGTATAAATCTTTCGCCTTTTACTAAAGATTTCCGTGGAGAGGAACATTTATGAGTTTTCAACTAATTTTTTGAGGCCTTGCTTCGGCAGGGCTGTCCTTCCTTGGTGCAAAAATAGATTGAGATTTGCTAATGTTGATTCTACCTTTTTATTCTTTGGCACAGAAGGTGGGTAGGGGTGGAGAACTCCTTGGTCCTGAATGGGATAAGTGTGCATCTGAAGGACCAGGTGTACAGCCTGGGAGTCATTTTGGACTTGCAGCTGTCTATGGAGGTGCAGGTCAGTTCTGTGTATAGGGCAGCTGTCTATCATCTCCGTTGGGTACATAGCCTGAGACCCTCCCTGCCCATGGACTGTCTTGCCAGAGTGGTGCATGCTCTCCAGCTTGGACTACTGCAATGCACTCTACGTGGGGCTACCTTGGAAGGTGACCCAGAAACTACAACTAATACAGAATGCAGCAGCTAGACTGGTGACTGGGAGCGCCTTGCCAGACCACTTAACTGAAAGACCTAGAGAAGTCTCCCTGGAAAAGACCCTGATGTTGGGAAAGATGGAGGGCACAAGGAGAAGGACGACAGAGGATGAGATGGTTGGACAGTGTTCTCGAAGCTACCAACATGAGTCTGACCAAACTGCGGGAGGCAGTGGAAGACAGGAGTGCCTGGCGTGCTCTGGTCCATGAGGTCATGAAGAGTCGGACACGACTCAACGACTAAACAACAACATCGTTTCTGGGCACAATTCAAAATGTCGGTGCTAACCTTTAAAGCCTCTGCTCAATATACCTGAAGGAGCGTCTCCACGCCTGCGAAAAGCCAAGTTACAGGGAACCAGGCAGAGGGCCTTCTTGGTAGTGGCACCCGCCCTGTGGAATGCCCTCCCACCAGATGTCAAAGAGAAAAACAACTACCAGACTTTTAGAAGACATCTGAAGGCAGCCCTGTTTAGGGAAGCTTTTAATGTTTGACAGACTATTGTATTTTAATATTTTGTTGGAAGCCCAGAGTGGCTGGGGAAACCCAGCCAGATGGGCGAGGTATAAATAAATTATTATTATTATTATTATTAGTTGAGTAAGATTGTTTTCCTTGAATATGGTCTTAACAGTAAGCAACTGTGGAGGCCAGTTCCGACAAAGTCCACAATGCCTTTGGTAAAGACTGTCTTCCAATTGGAGCACTCACAGGCCAGTGCTTCCCAAGTGATGGCGTTTATACTACATTTTTAAAGATTTGCTTTAAGAGAGTATCTTGACCACCAGCATTACGCTTTCCATTTTTAAGTTCAGAATAGAGTAGTTGCTTTGGAAGACGATAATCAGGCATGACCAGTCCAAGGAAGTTGATGTTGAAGAATGTTCCAGTTACAGGTAGGTAGCCGTGTTGGTCTACCTGAAGAAGTGTGCATGCTCATACCAAGAACAAACTTAGTTGGTCTCTAAGGTGCTACTGGAAGGGATGTAGAAGAATCATTGCTTTGACACTGGTGATCTTTGCTTCTTCCAAAGATCTGGCATTAGTTGGCCTGTCTTCCCAAGTGATTTTCAGAGACACTGTGGATGGAATCTTTCGAGGAGTTGGAGTGGCGTTTATAAGTGGTCCATGTTTCACAAGCATACAGTAAGGTTGGTAGTACAATAGCTTTGTAAACAAGCATTTTGGTTTCCCTGCTAATGTCCCGGTCCACAAACACTCTGCACTTCAATCAGGAGAAAGCTGCACTCGCAGAGCTCTGGCGATGCTGGATTTCGGCATCAATGTCAGCTTTTGTGGAAAGGTAACTGCCCCTTGAGTTGGATTTGTGACGCTGTAGAGGGGTTATTTTGTATTTGTTGGTGCAGCACTTTAGTTTTTTGGATGTTGAGCGATAGGCCAAACTTTTCGTAAGCTTCTGCGAAGATATTTAGGATGGTTTGGAGGTCATCCTCTGAGTGTGCACACTACTATGTTGTCATCAGCATACTGAAGCTCTATGATGGAAGTTATGGTATCCTTACTTTTTGCTTTCAGCCTGCTCAGATTAAAGAGCTTTCCGTCTGTTTGATATATGATTTCTACTCCAGAGGGGAGTTTCCCTCTGACAAAGTGTAGGATCATGATCCCACTCTGAATGGTTCACTTTGAGAACCATTGTTATCTGAGATTGTTGCTCTCATATTATCATGGAGGAGGTGGATGATGTTCACAAATCTGGGCAGCCAATTTTCACAAGGACAGTCCACAGGGCATTACGATTTACAGTGTCGAAGGCCTTAGTCAGGTCAATAAACACCATATACAGGGGTTGGATTTGCTCTCTGCATTTTTCTTGAAGCTGCTGAGCTGTGAAAATCATGTCCACTGTCCCCCTAGAAGGCCGAAAACCATTTTGGGATTCAGGAAGGGTCACCTCGATATTTTAAGAGACAGTTTGCTAAGATCCTTGCAAGAATTTTGCCGGCCGCAGCTAATAGAGAGATGCCTCGATAGTTTCCACAATCAGTTCTGTCACCTTTTTTTAAAGAGATTGATAATTTTGGCATCCCTAAAGTCTGCTGGGATCTCCTTCTCTTTCACTTATCTTCTGCAGCATATATACTCTTGCTTCTGATTTTGCAGCTCTCCATCGAACAAGGCAAAGGGAAGGGACACAGCTCCGTGAAGGAGGGGTTGCTTCACACGCACAAGGCCCCAGCTCCAAACCCCAACATCCTCTGAGAACCACGGGTATAGGGCAGTATACCAATTTTAAAAATAAAATAAATATCCAGGTAGGACTAAGAGACGGGAGATCTGGCAATATGCGGATGACACAAGCTCTACTTCTCCATCATTGCTATATTACAGGGGTGGCCAACTCCCAAGAGACTGCGATCTACTCACAGAGTTAAAAACTGGCAGTGATCTACCCTTTTTTGGGGTTCAGGTCAAAGTTGTTGAGCTTGTTTAGGAAGGAGGAAGGCCCATTTTAGGGGGGTTTGGGCCAAAGCTGTTTAGTTTTTTCAGGGAGGAGGTGAAATGTTGAGCTTTTTTGGGGGGAGCCAATGATCTACCAGTGATCTACTGCAGACGTCCAGTGATCTACCTGTTGGACGTGCCTGCTATATTATATGTATTTAATTTATACTCATTTGAAGATCTCAGGGCGATTTTTTTTACTTTTCTGCTGTGGTGAGAGATGCAAAATCAGGCTGAACGAGATAAACGCAAAAGCCCCAAATACGCACCCTTCTTTGGTTGGGGGGAGCATTGTACCGATCTACAGGCTCAGATTTGATATTTGGTGTAATCCAGCCTCACAAAGGGAAAGACTTAGTTCTGTTTTTGCACCAAGGAAGGACAGCCCTGCCGAAGCAAGGCCTCAAAAAATTAGTTGAAAACTCATAAATGTTCCTCTCCACGGAAATCTTTAGTAAAAGGCGAAAGATTTATACGATCTGAAGAGAAACCAGAGTATGCTTTCTGCACCCGCGCGGCACCAGCCACCGCACGCCCGCCTGCCCCTGAGGTTACGGTGCCCTCGCCTGCGGGCCAAGAGCGAGATGCCCGGGCGCCCCGGAACACGCCTCTCGCTCTCCTTGCAAAGCGGCGTCCTCGCCACGGTCGGAACCGGCACCGAACCCGCGAGAACCGCGTGGTGGTGGGCGCAAGGCATGCTGGTCGCGGCGGGATGCAAATGAGCAATCTCCGGCTCGTCCCGGGTCTCAGCCCCTCCCTCGCGCGGCCGACAGTGACGTGTGTGCGGCAGGGAAGCGCGTGCGGGAGCGCCGTCCCTGCTGCGCCCTCTGGCGGCGAAGTGCGGTATTGCGGCTCCGTAGCCCCTCTTATAGTCTCGGGTCATTTGCGGAGGAAAGTGGAGCGAGCGGGGCGGAGAGCATCGCTCGCGTTTCCCCTCCCGCCCTCTCCCCTTTGCCTGCCCTGCACCCGCTCACGTCGGCCCGCTTTCTCATGATTTGCTGCTCCTGCTGCCGCCGTGGCTCAGTATCGACGGCAAGGCGCTCTGCACGCGCTCAGAAGCACTCTGCCCTTTAGCAGGGAAACGAGGGGGTGGGGTGGGGCAGAAAGCATTGCCCACATTTCCCTGGCTGGCGGTACTCTCTCTTCCCTCGTGGCATGCACCCTGCCGTCCCAGGCAATTTATTCGGGATTTGCTGCTGCCGCTGTGGGTCAGTAGCTATTGGCTGGCGCTCTGCACGCGCTCAGAAGCACTCCTGCTGCGGCTAAGCTCAGAGGGATCAGAACCCAGAGCTTAAAATAAAAGGGAATTAAGCTGCACCGGCCCTCCTGGGTTAGCTGAAATTCTCTTATTTCCAGCATTTACCAACATGGTGCTCTCCAACTGTTTCGAGCTTATGGGAACTAGTCCAAAACATTTGGAGGACACCAGGTCTATGAAGGCTCAGTTCCTTACACACTTGCATCTTTGCTATCACTTGTAAGCACCCTTTTTCAAGGAACTGCATTTCACTGCTTTTTGCCTCCTTAAATCGCCATTTTTATTATCGCTGTTATTTTAGATACAGCTGCAAACACAAGGGACAAGTCTCATAATCATTACTAAAACAAGCTTATCCGAAAAAGTACTGCATGTTGTAATTCTAAAGAGCTTGACTGAGAAGTCAACCCCAATCCGTTCAGTTGGACTTTACTTGCAAGTTATGTGTGCATGGGATTTGCAGCCTAAATTGCTGTAAAATCAGATTCCATCTTTATAATCGTCTCAAAAGGGCAGCATTAAAGTAAAATTCCACCTGCATATCTTTCCCTTGACCTCTGTGCCTGCCTTTCTGCATTGTAATAAAAGGTCGATTTTTCCATTGCCCCACCTGTTGTAAATTGCTTTTATGGCACCTGGGAGGTTGCCGTAAAATAGCATAGTAACGAAATGGACGTATTGCGTTCAGGCCTAAGAGAGCTTGACAAGAAAAGCGTGTTCATTGGAGGTTGATGGATCTTGGCATTATACTGGAATGAGCTCCAGGACAATATTTGACAATATGTTTCATTTAACATGGTATTAATATTTTTGCATGAGCGTAAGACAAGCCTGCTGGATCAGGCCAATGGTCTATTCCGTCCAGCACCCTGTTCTCATTGTAGCTAAACATAGTTGACACCCCTGCATTGCAGGGGGTTGAGATAGATGACCCTTGGGTGTCTTGCAGCTCTATTATTCTATGATTCTATATGACTGTGGGAAGCCTGCAAGCAGGACCTCAGCGCAAGAGAACTCCTGCATGATTCCCAGGAAATTGCCACCGATAGCTTTGTCCAATAATTTGCTGCATAATTTGTATATCTCCCTGTTTATCTACACACACGCACACACAATTTCAGCAAAAGGAGAGATGGATACAAATATTTAAATATTTTTTTTAAAAAAAAGCACCACACACACAAAGTGTTCGTGCTGACCTTTAAAGCCTTAAACGGCCTTGGTCCATTATACCTGAAGGAGTGTCTTCACCCCCATTGTTCTGCCTGGACACTGAGATCCAGCTCCGAGGGCCTCCTGGCGGATCCCTCGCTGCGAGAAGCCAAGTTACAGGGAACCAGGCAGAGGGCCTTCTCGGTAGTGGCACCCGCCCTGTGGAACGCCCTCCCACCAGATGTCAAAGAGAAAAACAACTACCAGACTTTTAGAAGACATCTGAAGGCAGCCCTGTTTAGGGAAGCTTTTAATGTTTACAGACTATTGTATTTTAATATTTTGTTGGAAGCCGCCCAGAGTGGCTGGGGAAACCCAGCCAGAGGGCGGGGTATAAATTATTATTAATTATTATTATTAGTTGTTTCTCTAATTATATTAATCCCATTAATTTAACAACTCTCTTCCAAAAAGTTATAGTCACTAAACACCTCCATTTCTCCTTGTTAAATATATATTAAAAAAAAAAAAAATTCATGGGACAGGAGGACTTTGAGCAGTTTTATATAATGGTCCTTGAATGCATTAAGACAAGGTGGGAGAGACATGTCCAAAAGGGGTGTGGAAATACATCCAAGTGACTCCGTGGTCAAATGCATCTCACATTAAAACTCACCATAACTGGGAGAAGTGCAGGCTATAACATGGTTTGGTTTTTTCTGTAACATGGTTTGGTTTTCTTATTATTAGAGGGGAAAGAAACATACAATGTTCCATCAAAGTTGGGACCAGTCAACCTGATTTATATGGACTGATCTGGCAGTGAAAGTAAATTCTCCAAGTGCATGGAAGCCCATGTTCTTAATCCAGGGGTGGGGAGCATGCAGGCCATGGGCTGAACTTGGCCTGGCAAGTCTCCCCCATTTGTCCTCCTGGGCTCTTATGGGGCAAGCCAAGGCCACTTCCATTACACCTGATGTCTTGAATGGTGTGAGGCTGCAAAGGAACAATCTGGAGCCTAAAGCGAGCTCTCCGTTGTTCCTTTGCTGGAGCAGCTGAAATTTTGGATCCCCTCCAAACTATTGCTAATAACTTGGTTTGGGGGACAGCACAAAACTTTGGCTTCTTGTCTGGAGGGCATACAAAATTTCGGGGTCACACGTTAACAAAGCTTCCATCCCGACGGGTGGTCAACGGATTCCTTGTTCAAGGAGGAAGAAGGGGATTCCACGCGATGGAAACGTCTTCATCCACCCAGTGCTTAAATCCTTAATCAACACGTTGGCCTTATTTTATAGGAGGTGGTTAGCCAATGTGTTGTGCACTGACTCACAGTTGCAAGAGACCTCTGTCAGGCCTTACTCATTTGTAAGTTTGCCAGGCGGACTTGAGTAAGGCTCTGGCCCAGATTCAACTATAATCACACCTTAGCCGTGAATGCACACATCCTACTCAAAAGACGAGGCAGTTCAAACAGCGCTCAGCTGAACGGCAGTGAATCGACAGCAGCGGCGAAATTTTTGGATGGTTACGTGCAGACACAATGGTGTTTTGTTTTTTGTTTTTACTTTGACAGGGCAACTATTTGCCTACCATCATCTGTAAAATGGGGGCAACAGTGACCCGTCTCACGGCACTGCTAACAAAACAGAGGCCATTCGCCGTGCATTTCACAGGCTGCGCCCAAAGGATAACACCACCCCCGGTTTCTTGGCACACATTTATTGAGTGATGAAAGTCGACTGGCGCACATGGCAAGGAATCCAATCTTAGTCCGTGGTTTGCATGGGAAGGGCGCTGAAACGACTTCGCAATGGCACCTTGGCTGTGCAGGATCTATAGTGAATTATCTTCTGGCAGGCGCAGGCAGCAGATCCAAAAGGGGCTGGCACCCCTAGCCATAATCGGTATCTCACGCTGCAGCTGCACGAAAATAAGGCCTTCACATAACCCCAAGCTCCTTCCTGCCCAAGGCTGACTTGAACTGGCTTCTTGTAGCAGTTTCGCCAATCCTGTTGGGGGATCTAGGATCTACTGTCCATTTCTAAATGCCGTTGGTGGCAATTTCCCCCTCCTTCAAGAGAATGGGTAGTGGCCCCATTTGTAGATGCAGAAGAGCATCTCCCTCAGGCTGTGGAAAGGCGGCCTGTCCTCTGGGTGGCTCTTCCAACACTCCAGCATGACGGCGTAAACCTCAGCAGGGCAGCTGCTGGGACGGGGAAGGCGGTAGCCCCGGGTGATCTGCTGGATAGTTTCTTGGTTGGTCATCCCTGGAAGCAATAACATATATCCAGGTATCAGACAGATATTATTTATTACATTAACATATACATTAAAAGGTAAAGGTAAAGGACTCCTGGACGGTTAAGTCCAGTCAAAGGCGACTATGGGGTTGCGGAGCTCATCTTGCTTTCAGGCTGAGGGAGCTGGCGTTTGTCCACAGACAGCTTTCCGGGTCATGTGACCAGCATGACTAAGCCGCTTCTGGCACAGCGGGACACCGTGACGGAAACCAGAGTGCACGGAAACACAGTTTACCTTCCTGCCACAGCAGTACCTGTTTATCTACCTGCACTGGCGTGCTTTTGAACTGCTAGGTTGGCAGGAGCTGGGACAGAGCAGCAGGAGCTCACACCATCACAGGGACTCGAACCGCTGACCTCTTGTTGCTGCCCCACCCACTTTTGACTCTGGCCATGCCTCCAGGGGAGAAGTTGCCCGGAAGCAAATGCAAAAACCCGTAGGCTGAAAGTGTTTGCCCACCCTGGTTTAAGATGTGGGGCAGAAATGGGTTGCCAGCCAGGTTTTGTTTTCTCCTAGCTAGTGGGGGGTAAGGAGACATTTTTCAATTCTTCCTCTTAGGGTGCTTCCAGACTGTCCCTGTCACCTACTGCCAAATGCAGGTTGCTCTGTAAAGATCCCTTTGCAACAAATGTGGTTTCATTCCAAAATACTGGGCTTTCTGTGATCAGGAAAGTGATGTGAAAATGCACTAGAAACTGTGGGGTGACATTTGCTTGATGCAATGCTAAATCCCCCCCCCCCCGGAAAAAAATTCGGAATGAATGCTCCATAAAAACATAGCTGTCAACTTTTCCCTTTTCTTGCAAGGAATCCTATTCGGAATAAGGGAATTTCCCTTAAAAAAGGGAAAAGTTGACAGATATGCATAAACAGGTTGTCTGCAAAGGGCGCCAGGATCCCGTTTTCTGATTATCTTAGCACCTGGGAGGTAATTAGTCTGCAATCTCCATCTTAAGTAGATCCCATGGCTGTAAAATCCAGCCTAATTTTCCCCTCCTCTAGCCGCCTTCCTAATTTGTGTAACGTCTTGCCTGATGAAGAGTTTTGGAGAACTTGAAAGTGAGTCATGTTTTCCTGAGTTATCGATTGATCCTGATAAAGGTATTGCCCAGCGGTGGACTTTGGGTTAATTGGATCTCACATAGTTTATGTCCTTTGAGTTCTGAGATAACATGAAGCAATTTAGATATTATTGCCTACGCCTGAAATTTCTTTTAAAGTTTCTGTTATAAGAATTCAAAGGTCTCAAATATAAATTAAATGTTCGTAGATGCCCTAAGATTACAGCAGGGCAATGACTGTTTCTTGAATACTTTACCTTCATATGGGCATTGTCCATACGTAAACACCTCATACAGAAAAATCCCATAGGACCAAACGTCCGATTTTGGAGAGTAGGTCTGGTAGATAGCTGCTTCTGGCGCCGTCCATTTCACAGGGATCATGGCATTTCCCGTGGTAGAATAAACATCATCCTGGAAAGAAGCCAAGATGGGGTTCTTAACAAGAGCCATCAAAATTATTCACCTGAAAGCTGCTTCTACACCTGAGGGTGTTTCCAGACTTCTGCTATTTTGGGGTGGGATTCAGTCCTATAGCAGTGAATTCACAGTCGCACAGTTTTAGTCGTTTGAGAGGTCTTGCGAAACAAAGCCACTTTCCCCAAACAACGAACTTTTTTGCAATAAGAAAAGCGAAAGAGAAATTCGCTGGAAAGTGTGAGATAACACTTGCTAGGCACCATATAGTCTAACCTCCCCGTAAACAAATCTGAATAAATAAACTGATGTCGTCTATCCTGCCTGCAAACTTTGTGCCGAGAAATCAGGACGAATAAGAAGCTGGTTCTCTGGAAGTGACCTCAGAAGCTAAAGCTGTCGAATGATCAAAGGCCTGTTCTTGTGTCCTTCGCCAAATGTTTGATACCCGGGGACAGCTGTAAGCAGAATTTGAGCATGAATTTAAAGGAGACCCTTCCACCTTCTTCCTTTCATGTTATGCCACCACAAATTTGTAAGTGCCAAAATGATTCCAGTCCCATGGCTAGAGTAGCTTCTGGGGTGACGGAAATTGGATTGAGGTTGTGAGCTGGTGTTGGGGAATTGAGACCCCTTCCCTGTAGAAAGCACGTTCAATCTAATTCCCCTTCCCATAGCTGATTTAGCAAAACAAGACTTAAGGAAAGGCCATAATGCATCTCACACATCAGATTTAGGACCTCCCCAGATTGTGTGTGTGTGTGTGTGTGTGTGTGCATGCATGCAAATTCTGCAACATGCCATTGATGCAATAAAAGTTGTGGATTTATGCTGGACCGTCCACACGGAACGGGGCAATGGATTCAAACTACAAGAAAGAAGATTCCACCTAAACATTAGGAAGAACTTCCTGACAATAAGAGCTGTTCGACAGTGGAATTTGCTGCCAAGGAGTGTGGTGGAGTCTCCTTCTTTGGAGGTCTTTAAGCGGAGGCTTGACAGCCATCTGTCAGGAATGCTTTGATGGTGTTTCCTGCTTGGCAGGGGGTTGGACTGGATGGCCCTTGTGGTCTCTTCCAACTCTAGGATTCTATGATTCTACTTACACTGTGACGTTTCCCCAGTGCTACCTAATTTTTGCCTTCAGGAAGGAAGGGTACACTGGCCCTACACTGCTGTTATAAGAATTAAAGGTCTCAAATATATAAATTAACTGCTCATAAATTTACAAGGCAAACACATAAATAAGTATGTAAACCACACGTCTGCAATAGTACAGGAGAGCAATCCTGAAGCCATTTTGACTCTCCCAGATTGAACTCAAATGTTTCTCTGCAAGGAGGAAGGAAATGGGAAAGTCTCTCTATTGTCTTTTGCTTAAAGGTCTTAAGGGCGTATTTGTGTATGAATAGGGTGAGCCTGTGACCTAGATTCAGGAATTAAAAGTATTTACCATCACAAAAGAATGGCCAGGCTGCCCAGGTAAAGCAATCAGTGACCATTATCAGGTATCCTGGCAGACAGGATTTCTGCTGTAGACCGCCTCCTTCTGTGATGTATGTATGATGTTTTGGGGGTGGTCTTGGGCTACAGGGTGGGCAGTTTCAAAAGTCTATATAAGGGCTTGCGCACCATTGTTCTGGGTTCCTTCTCCCTCCTGAATGTGTTGAGTGAGGACCATGTTGCAACAGTTTAATAAAGATCAGGCTTCCTAGCTGCTTTGCGTCTCAATATTCTCTGGTTGGCCTATGTTATTTTCTCCTACCGATCGGGGACCCACTTAAGGATTCTATACGGGCTCCGGAGTACCCCATAAGGGAAAAGGAGCAGATTTTGTTTACATCACTGCAATAAAAGTGGGACAGTACCTCTTCCTGCCCCCGCCCCTGAACATTTGCGGTATGAAAAGTTGCAAAAAGCATATTGTGTGTCCTTTCATATGTGCATGCGAAGCCCTTCAGTGAAAGGAGTTAGATAGGCAGGCGTGAGCCACGTCTCCTTGAACAAACCTTGAGGAGCCTGGCAAGACCAAAGTCAGCAATTTTGCAAGCAAGATCCTCTCCCACCAGAATGTTCCTGGCTGCTAAGTCTCTGTGGACAACGTGCTGTTCTTCCAAGTAGGTCATGCCATCGGCCACTTGGCAAGAGATGCTGAGAAAGTGGTGTGTGGTCAGTTCCTTCCCTGCTGCACCTACAAACAAACAAACAAACAAACAAACAGAATGAGTGAGTAAACCTCCATTCATCGCCAAAACTGGTTCAAACCCCACTTGCTGTTTTATACTTCCTGGTGCAAACAGGAAACAGGTGACATTCTCTTTGCTGCATGGGCGTACCCGGGGGGAGCAGGGGGGCAGCTGCCCCCCCAGAAGCCCCCCCCCAAATTAAATGGTTATCGGCAGCCTAAAAGGAAAAAAAAGCTCAAGACTGGTCTTTCTCCCCCTCCCAAAATCTCAATAACAATTGAGCTCTTCCGCTCTTGCCGAGGCAGTTGGCCACTCTGTGTGTGTGTGTGTGTGTGTGTGTGTTGCGCCGGCTGTTTCCCCCTCCCTCATGCCGACAAAGAGCTGGCGTGCCTATCAGAGACCGGATCCTAGCCTGCACCCTGCTTGGTCAAATGGGGATGCAGGCTGAGACTTGGGCAGTGTCAGGGGGCGAATTCATCGTTGCCGGGATTCATCGTTGCAAGGGAGCTTGGCAAACTGAGTTCCCTTGCATGGTGAGTAGTTCCTTTGCGAGGACTGAGGATCCTGGGAAACTGAGTTTTTCAGCCATTTGGGGCTTTCTGTTGGGGGGGGGAGTTTTTCTGTTTTTTGAAGCTGTTTTTGTTTTTTGAAGCTGTTTTTGTTTTTGAACCTGAACGACCATGGCTTGCCCCCCCCCCCCTAGTTGTGCACCTTGGTTTTTTGTTGTTGTTCTTTTAAATAAATTTATTCCTATCCTATTATTGCAATCTGTTGCCAAAAGGCATGTGGAGCAGAGAGGCAATAATAAAATAATTCTATAGTGCCATGCAGTGGTTTTTCCCCTAAAAAAATAAATGTTTCGGGGTACTCTCACTTTGACTCAAGAAAACCACCATTTTATAGTTCGAATCGGGGGAAATAAATACAGTAAATGGGCAAAAGCACAAAGATTCACAAAATGTTTAGGGGTATGCATACTTCTGCGTCCCCCCCCCCCAGAAAAAAGCACTGGTGCCATGAATAAATTTAAAGGAAAAACATATTTACATTGTCATTCCAGAAATGTAAGAATAAGGCCCACTCCTCAATAAATTTGTTTTCTAGATTTTTATGTACTGCCTTTTTCTTATATGTAAGTTTTATCATTAAGATAGTTTGCCACGTTTTCCATTTTTTGTGCATTGCACTGTTTTACTGTTGTTAGCCCCATAGCAATGAGTTGTAAATCACTATTAATGACTTCAGAATGATGAAAATGAGGGTTGTTGTGAGGGGGCTGCCTCCGGCCACGGGCCAGAAGCTGCCGGAGCTGTTTCAATATCGCCAGCCCCCACCTCCGTTGCTAAGTAACTCCTCCTCTTCCAGCCAAGAGACCAGCAGTTCTTCCAGTGGGGAGGGGGAGAGGAGACCAGGAGTCAGGGCTCTGGCAAGGTAGCAGAGCCCTTGCATCAAACAGTGGCGGGAAAGGAGGCACAGCTTCCATCTCCCCACTTGCGCAGAGAGGAAAGACGCAGGGGGGGGGGAAGGCGGGGGTTCCGCGTCCTGCGCCTTTTATGCTGGGGCAAGAACCGGAAGGGGCCATTCCCGGATTCTGCCAAAGGATGAGCTGGGCGTCTTCTCTGTAGCTGCACTGTATATATTTATCTGCACAATAAAGAAACTTAGTTTAGTTTAGGGTTTCTTGGGGGATCGTAACCTGTACTTGTGTGCATAATGTTCAGTACCTCTGTCCATAAAGGCATTGTTTCTCATCATGTTTTCAGTGGCCCATGATGAGATGCCTAAGGGGAAGCCTGCAAACAGGACCTGAGCGTAACAACCCTCCCTCTGTTAATGATCCCATGCGAGTGTCATTCAGAGACACCTTGTCTCTGACAGTAGGGGGAGAACCATGGTTGGTGGCCACTGGGAGACCCTTCTTCCAAAAATTCATGTAATCTGCTTTGAAGCCTCTCTAGACTTCGGGGGAGCTTGAGCTCCGATGCTTTGGAGAATCAAATCCATTCTAGATCAAGTAAACTTTCTTAAAAGAATACTCCCGGGTTTCAGCAGGTGCTTAATTAAACTAGGAGTTCACATCCTGATTTGTGGCTTAGTCAGCGCTCTGCCTCAGGCCTTTGTCTTATCATGTTTTCATATTTCAGGACACCCTGAAAGCTTTTTTAGAAAAACAAAAAACACCAAGAAACTGATTTTTTGATTGTTTATTCTGCCTTTGAAATCCCGTTAGCATCTTGGAAAATGTCCAGAAGTATGGCAGCCCTACAGGGTATTAGGCATAGATGAAATTCGCACTCCACATTGCGTAAAGCCTGCGATTGCTCAGGGTACTGGCTTCTTTGCTATTGAGATGAGTGGAGAAGGCCTTGACGCTGCAGCCCTCAGAGGTCCTGGTGTGCAGTGGTTTGTAATTGAGACTTCTCTGCAGTGGCCCCCAAACTGTGGAACTCCCTCCCCATTAAACTCCATCTGGCGCTGAGGCTTCACAGCTCATTTATTGATTTAACTCAGGGGTAGGCAACCTAAGACCCGGGGGCCGAATGCGACCCAATCGCCTTCTCAATCCGGCCCGCGGATGGTCCGGGAATCAGCGTGTTTTTACATGAGTAGAATGTGTCCTCTTATTTAAAATGCACCTCCGGGTTATTTGTGGGGCCTGCCTGGTGTTTTTACATAAGTAGTATGAGAGCCAGTGTGGTGTAGTGGTTAAGAGCGGTAGACTCGTAATCTGGTGAACCGGGTTCGCGTCTCCGCTCCTCCACATGCAGCTGCTGGGTGACCTTGGGCTAGTCACACTTCTCTGAAGTCTCTCAGCCCACTCACCTCACAGAGTGTTTGTTGTGGGGAGGAAGGGAAAGGAGAATGTTAGCCGCTTTGAGACTCCTTCGGGTAGTGATAAAGCGGGATATCAAATCCAAACTCTTCTTAAAATGCACCTCTGGGTTATTTGTGGGGGATAGGAATTCGTTCATTTCTCTCCCCAAAATATAGTCCGACCCACCATGTGGTCTGAGGGACGGTGGACCGGCCCACAGCTGAAAAAGGTTGCTGACCCCTGATTTAATTTGTCTGTGGCTTTTTCTTGCCCAGGGCAACCCAATGCGACTTACAACCAACCAACCGACCCACCAACCAGACACACGGCAAAGCCCCCATGTGGATACATTAAAGCCAAGAGAAAAAAGCAATACATTAAAAACACCCCACCCACTTCTAAAAGGCCCCAGATTTAAGTGTGAATTTGCAGTTCTCCTCCCTTATGAATGGTGTTATCAAAATGCATCAGATTTATGCTTTCATCGTGGCTGTTTTGTGGTTTGTTGGTTACTCATTATTTTGCAATTTCTATTTCAGTTTACATAACCTGACTTCAGGGCGAAGGGCGGGCAAGAAATAACCAGGAATAAAATAAAGAAAACAGACAATTGTGTGAACTCTGCACAGCCTTGAATTCTCCTGTCCCACTTGCTTTCCGGAAAAAAAGTTTTCTACCCCATGTGATTTTTTTTGCAGTTGCAAGCTGCCAGCAGTCTGGCACAAGGTTGAATCATAGAATCCTAGAGTTGGAAGAGACCACAAGGGCCATCCAGTCCAACCTCCTGCCAAGCAGGAAACACCATCAAAGCATTCCTGACAGATGGCTGTCAAGCCTCTGCTTAAAGACCTCCAAAGAAGGAGACTCCACCACACTCCTTGGTAGCAAATTCCACTGCCGAACAGCTCTCACTGTCAGGAAGTTCTTCCTAATGTTTAGGTGGAATCTTCTTTCTTGTAGTTTGAATCCATTGCCCCGTGTCCGCTTCTCTGGAGCAGCAGAAAACAACCTTTCACCCTCCTCTATATGACATCCTTTGATATATTTGAACATGGCTATCATATCACCCCTTAACCTTCTCTTCTCCAGGCTAAACATACCCAGCTCCCTAAGCCGTTCCTCATAAGGCATCCAACTAAGCTTTTATTTGGAGCAGACAAATTGAAATTAATGGACCTAAATAGTCACACTTATTAATTTCAGTGGGTTTACTCTGAGTGGGACTAACATTGGCTAAAACCCCGCTGTTTGTAAAGCAGGGGTCAGCAAACTTTTTCAGCCAGGGGCCGGTTAACTGTCCCTCAGACCTTGTGGGGAGCTGGAATATATTTTGGGGGAAAAAATGAACAAATTCCTATCCCCCACAAATAACCCAGAGATGCATTTTAAATAAAATCACACATTCTTCTCATGTAAAAACACACTGATTCCCGGACCAGTCCACGGGCTGGATTTAGAAGGTGATTGGGCCAGATCCAGCCCCTGGGCCTTAGTTTGCCTACCCATGGTGCAAAGGCTCATCTCCTGTTCTCCAGAGGAACCCGCTCTTTACCGCTGAATCGGATTTTCTGCGGACCGGGTGCTTCATTAAAAAACAACAGTGAAATAAGAAACCAATGCAATTTTAATTCCCAACCTCCGGATGAGATCACGGTGCAATAAGGAAGTTCGTTATTAGACAAAGCCAGTGTTGGGGAGTCGTTAGCCAAGAAATGCAACTGCTCTCCCTCATCAGTGGGGCTCCTAGACCTGTTCTCCTTGGGAGTTGTCCCTCCTTGGGTAACAAAGAAGAACTGAGAAGGAAGTCAGGTCGTTCACCGCAGATTGTTTTTCGTGAACGAACGCCCTGCTTGCAAGCTGTTCGACCGGCTTCCTGGGCCAAACATTTCTCAGCTGGGAGGGAAAGGTGAGCGAGAATATCTGCACCACAGGGTTGTTCTTCTATTGTGGTTGCCACCTGGGTGCTGAAAGGGGAGGTGCCCTTTCATAAGATGTGTACGGACAAATTGAAACATCCTGATTGCCCTGGAGGGAGGAGATTTGGGGGGTGGGGTGCTGTGCTCGTCCTAAGCATCAATTTTCTCTAGCGAACCCGTGAGTTATAAACGTTGCACAACAAAGCGCAGGGAGCCGGTGCTGGTATGCTTTTGAAAGGCGATGCATCTTGGGCCAGGAGAGAAAATAGAGGCCTGCGCATGTAATGCTTATACACACATGCACATTCCAGAGAGCCAAACAGGCTTCCTCATTGCTCGGCCATTTGACGCAGTGTGCAATCCTTCTGCTTAGACGTAGGTGGCAGCTACAATGAGATCTCAAGGTGTGTTCACTTCCCGAAGCACCCATTGATTGATGTGGAACGTGGCGTGGGTTGTTGAAGCGCTGTGACCCGCAATGGTGCGCATTATCTGTTTTGCACCCACAAAATAAAACTACTTTTATTTTATGCACAGACTTCGGGGTCCTGTGCGCACATCTTTTAAAGTATCTATTAGACAGGCTTCTCTTTTAAGCATGATCTGGGGAGGGGCGCATGTGTTGTGGGCGGGGCCTTACTGGTCAGCTGTGAGCAGGTTTGGGCTATTTCTTCACCTTTTCAAAATGTGGACCAGAGGAAGCGGGCTGTGTGGCCCAACGAAGTCACAAATGAGTCATCTGGCAGGGACAGGCAAAGCTATGCTGAGCGCCTAAGCTAAGTTAGGTTTCAGAGGCCCCACAGCATGACTAAAATATGAATAAAAAATTCTTTCCAGTAGCACCTTAGAGACCAACTAAGTTTGTTCTTGGTATGAGCTTTCGTGTGCATGCACATGAAAGCTCATACCAAGAACAAACTTAGTTGGTCTCTAAGGTGCTACTGGAAAGAATTTTTTATTTTGTTTTAAAATATGAATGATTCTAACAGAAAGGACAATGAAAATGGAAATAAAGTTTTAGGTACATAGGCAAGAATGCAACTTAAAACTAAGGGCCAGATTTAACTAACCTGCCTCCAGCAGAAGTCAACATAAGGACTCCTGCTATTGCAAAATCAAAAAAGATAGAGAGAGAGAAAGAGAGTTTTTGAGCTATTTAAAATGAAATTCGCCAAAATCTATGCTTCCAGCGATTTCTGCCTGGACACTGTTTCTGAAGCCTGAATACCAGTTACGTCTGGGGAATTTTAGACGTATGGCAACCCTAACCATCTCCCATATTTCCCTGTACCTATCTCACGCAGCTCTGTTTCCGTTCTGCTGCAGTTCGCCTTTTGCCAAACCACTGTTTGTCTTGCTGTTCGCTGCAGCAAAATTTGTGTAATTTACGCAACAAATTACGTAGCTTCTGCAGGCAATGTAAGCTATCTTGCCGTGCTATTGTGCCCCGTTTGTTTCAGTGCAAAAGAAACGCATTGCAAATGGGAAGAGATGTAATCGGTTGTGTACCGTCTGTGGCAACAACAATTGCGGTACGGTCGTTGTATTTGCTGGATTAATTTTCATTCTGGACATGGGGCGAGTAAGCGAAAACCAGGAATTTTAGCTCTTGTTTCCATTTTTCTGCTGGGATTCTCTGACATCCCAGCACTGTGCTGGGGCATCAAGTTCAGGCCAACTGCCGGAGCGATACTCACTGTTGAGGTAGCTGTGCAGGTTTCCCTTCCTCATCAGCTCGGTGACAATGTAGACAGGTTCTCCTAGGGAGCAGATGGCCAGGAGCTTGATGAGCCTTGTGTGCTTCAGACATTTCAAGTTCTGGATCTCTTTGGCAAAGTCATCCCTCATGTCAGCTGTGGAAGAAAGACCAAAGGTGTTATGTATTGAAGTTCTCCACCCTAGGCCACTAGGGGTGTTGTGTATATAGTTTCACTCTGCCCACCGTGACTGCAGTTCTCACTCAGGTCCACATGCAAATGAAGGATTGAGAGTGCCGTTCACGGATTGGGTAGCTAGAGAGAGTTGTTACTGTTGCATGTTACTGAGTACTATACAGGTGAAACTCGAAAAATTAGAATATCATGGAAAGGTTCATTTCTTTCAGTAATTCAACTTAAAAGGTGAAACTAATATATGAGATAGACTCATGACATGCAAAGCGAGATATGTCAAGCCTTTATTTGTTATAATTGTGATGATTATGGCGTACAGCTGATGAGAACCCCAAATTAACAATTTCAACTTTGGGGTTTTCATCAGCTGTGCGCCATAATCATCACAATTATAACAAATAAAGGCTTGACATATCTCGCTTTGCATGTCATGAGTCTATCTCATATATTAAACTCCAGTAGCTAATGAAAACAATTGCTTACATAAATGGACTTTTCCACGATATTCTAATTTTTCGAGTTTCACCTGTATAAGCAGGCTGGCTCAGCCCTTCAGTTCAGTTCTGTTCCAGCCTGAGAATAAAGAGAGCTGCTTGGAGAATCACTGTGTCGTCTGCTATGTCCACCCACTATTTATTAAAAACACTGCAGGGATGAAAGGTTTCTCAAGGAAATTCTGTGGGTGGGGTCCTCCAGGAAAGTAGCTCACCCCTCACAGAGCTGCAATTCCCAGCACCCTTCACAAACTTCAGTTCTTGGGAATCTTTGCGGGGATGTGTGCTTTACACGTATGGTGTGTCCCAGGGCTGGATTTAGGTTTGATGGGTTCCTAAGCTACTGAAGGTAATGGAGCCCTTTATATGTCCAGCTGTCCTTTGTCAACAACAAATTGTCGCTGTTTTTTTGTGTTGAATATATGCTATATGGTAATTTATGGACCTAATAGGTATCTAAAGCCATTTGCACATGTTGCCATGCAACCAGTCCATGCAGAATGTAGGCACCCTATATATAGAAATGAGCAAACCAGTGATATTTTAGGGAGCAGGCTAGCAGGCGGGGCCCATTACTTACATCATAGGAGCCTACACAACACAAAACACTGTTGCTGTATGTAGGTTTTATTTTATTTGTTTTTTTATCTTATATTTTGGAAATGTACATCCAGTTTTCCCCCTTTAATTTTTTGGGGGGCCTATCCATTCTTAAAGAAATCAGCCCTGAGTGCTCACTAGAAGGACAGATCCTGAAGTTGAGGCTCCAGTACTTTGGCCACCTCATGAGAAGAGAAGAATCTCTGGAAAAGACCCTGATGTTGGGAAAGATGGAGGGCACAAGGAGAAGGGGACGACAGAGGATGAGATGGTTGGACAGTGTTCTCGAAGCTACTAACATGAGTTTGGCCAAACTGCGAGAGGCAGTGAAGGATAGGCGTGCCTGGCGTGCTCTGGTCCATGGGGTCACGAAGAGTCGGACACGACTGAACGACTGAACAACAACAACAACAAGAGAGTGGGGCCCTAAGCTATAGCTTATTTAGCTTATACGTAAATCTGGCACTAGTGTGTCCACAGCCAGTGTTGGACTCGCATTCCCATGAGCCCCAGCCGGCGTGAGCAATGGCCAGAGATGATGGGGTGTCCCCATCCCTACCTGACGATGCTGAGGGTTCAGCCAGGGACCTTCTGCCGTACCCCTGAGCTACAGCCCTTCCCTGAAAGAAGGATTTCACAACCAATGGCATGTTCTGCACCCCACAAACCTTGCTTCATGATTTTGATGGCGACCGGCACCGTGTTCTTCCACGTTCCTTCCCACACCTCTCCGAAGCATCCTTCGCCCATCTTCCTCCAGAGCTGGAACTCCGAGCGGGGACGTTCCCATTGGTCCGTCTCAGAAGGCCTCTGAAAAAGGGCAGGCACATGGGGGGTTGGAATACTGAATACTGGGCATGACCAACTATGAAATCCCCAACAAAGATAGAACATTTTTTATGTATGCCACAACAGCTGCTAGGATTTTGATAGCTAAAAACTGGAAAACTGAAGAATTACCAACAGTGGAAGATTGGCAGATGAAGTTGATTGAATACATGGAACTCGCAGAACTGACCGCGAAACTCCGAGACCAGAGGGAAGAAACGGTGCAGGAGGATTGGAAGAAATTCAAAGACTATTTGAAACGACGTGAAAAGATAGACATTTGAAATTAAAATCAGAGGACATATAAGGCTACAGTAATGCCAGAAGTTAGGTTAAGATAGGATATAAGAAGTAGTTAGAAATATGAAATGTTTGTTTTTATTAGGATGAAGTTTAATGTTAAATGATGATTATTGTTTATAAGGATTAAGATTTGAGGAGAAAGAAGATTTTACAATGTTATAAAGTTACTAAAGAAGATTAGAAATGAACGCAGAGGAGAGGATGTGAGGAGGTCCCTAAACAATGTTAGGAATAAGATAAGGATAGTTAAATAAGTGTTTATTTTTGTTTTTGTGGTTTTTGTAGTTTTTTTGTAGTTGTATTTTGTATTTTGTGTGTGTTTTATTGTTAAAATTTAATAAATTCATTTTTTAAAAAAAGGAATACTGAAACTGTAAACCCGCCCAGGCAGAAGGGCCCCTACCTGAAGGCTGGTGGGCTCCCCTTCATTAGGTTTTTTAAAAAAAACAAAGGCTGGATGGCCATCTGTTAGGGATTCATTAGCTGTGATGCCTCCCTACATTGAAGGAATGGCCCTGTGGGTCCCAGCGCTATGATTCTGTGGATAAGGTGATCAACGGGTCACACACCACAGGGAATGGTTACTTCTCGAGCCATATAATAAAGAATGCAGATTTGGAACTGGGAATCGTATGTAGGGAATCGCATTCTCACTTTTAATCAACAAAATCCAAAATGCAGTATATTCAGTGACCATTTTGCATGCATCCAGTTGATGGATGACCCCCGATACATGGGTCGTTTTGGATCTGGAAGAGGGCAGAATGGGGGTGGAATGGGGGTTGGGGTTGGGACATGGCGTAACTGGGCGGAGCAGGATTATGTGCACTTTACCGATCCGCGCAGGGGCCAAGAATAAAAACCCCATGGGAAATGGTCTCCTCCAGTACAAGAAGGTGGACTCTGATTTAGGCAGTTAGATGGTCTCAGGTCCGCTGATTTCAATAGACTTGGTTCAGGAGCAGTGGCAGAGGAAGGCTCCGCACTCCGTCGCCGGGCCGTGCGCTGCCGCTCCCAGGGTGACGTAGGGAGCGGCGGCACATGGGGGTGACAAGTGGCGGCCCCTCCCGCCACTCCCCACGCACCGCTGGTCACCCCGGGAGCAGCAGCGCTGCACGGACGGGGTGCTCGCTCGGCCCTGCGCTGTTGCTCCCAGGGTGACGTAGGGAGCGGTGGCGCGTGGGAGTGGTGGGAGGGGCCGCTGCTTGTCACCCCACCCTCCCCTGTCACCCGGGGCATACAGCCCCTACCGCCCCCCCCTAGTGACGCCCCTGTTCAGGGGTCAACAATGGTTTTAGGTCCAAGGGCACCATGGGTGTCACCCCCTCACTTCTCTCTCCCTCTGGCGGATCAGTCCCGCTGAGAGGCGGACAGAAAGGAAGCGTGCCAAGACACTCTGTGTTCTTCCAGAGGATATGAGTAAATGTTTGATCCATTACAATTAATATGAGCCTTGAAAAGAACATAGAGCTGAAGGAGGAAGTGGGGAAAGACGGTCATTCTTGCAATTTCCTCCTTCAGCTCTATGTACTTTTCAAGGGGGAAGAAGGTAACCAGCCTCATGACCGGGGTGGACGGGGACATTGAAAGGAGGGCTCAGGTGTTTCACGAGCACTACGGGAACAACTTAAGGGTGCCATTGTGCCCACGGGCACCACGTTGGAGACCCTGGACTAAGTATTTCTAACTCTGCACAAGATCAGGCTGTTGTTTGGTTTGAAGGGCTTGGTTCTGGTTAGCATCACAGCTCCTGGGAAAGAAATGGAACAGGGAACTGATAGAACGAAATTTTGAAAAGAAAATCTGGATGACAAGAACTAAAAACAAACAAACAAGCAAAAAAACCAGACGGACAGACAAACCCAACCCTGCTATTTTGTGCTGCTTGATCAGAGGTAGGAAAAGATGGTGGGAGGGATGAATTAAGGAGACAGACTGAGGTTTCTAGGTGGGGCCTGGCTTGAGGCCAGGAAAATTTGGCAAGTGTGTGCAGGTGACTAGGAGGTGTGGAATCTATAACAAGGAAACTGGGTAGGTGAATGTGAAGGCAGGCAGGGTGCCAATTCTCCCCCCCCCAGCCTGATCTTTCAGCCCCTCCCAGGAAACTTCATAAGTGTCTAACTGGATGTAAGGCAGCAAAATCTGGAGAAAAGGTACAAGGGCGACATTTCTCATTGCTGAATTGTAATTTTGCGGCAATTAGAAATCCCTCCTCCTACGATGTAACCTGAACTTAATAATAACAATAATGAATTTTGGAACGATGTGTGTGTGTGTGTGTGTGTGCATGAAACCCACAAGCGTCACAATGGCAACGAAGTCTCGGCGTCTGGCTACAGAAGTCAGTCGCAGAAAAATATGCATTGGGTTACGGGTGTCAGCGTTCCTATCCCCAAATAAGAAGCCCCCCAGATTTCAAAGATGTGGCATGTGGATTTGCAATTGTGTAGGCTGAACCACGAATAACAATGAATAGATGGAGGGAGGGAGGGACAATCAGATGAAATGGAGAGAGCCGGGTTTGGTTTCCAGAGTGTACAGACATAGAGCAGCCTCATGCTAGCCAGCTGCCAGAGCTGATGGGAGTTCCAGTCAAAAACAACTGGAGAGCACCAGGTCAGGGAAGGCTTACATGGAGATACTGAATGGATAGAGGAGGACAAAAGTAATACAGAAGACAAGTGGAAGACAGAAGTAATGCATAAGATTAGAAGGAAACGAGTGATGATACAGGAAAACATACCCCCATACTAACCGTTTGGATGCAGGGATGAAGCAAGGGACTATGTATGACCTTCCAGTTGGCTGTGTAGTAGGCAAGGAGCTGCTCCAGATTTGGAAACATGTGCCCCTTTTCCAAGTAGAAACTTCCTCCAGGCTCTTTGTAGATTCTGAAATGTCGCACTTTGGTATGGTTCCGAACTGAAGGTTGAAGGGAAGGAGAAGACGACGTGTGATTGCTCTGCGCCCAGAAATATGTCTTGAGCTAGCCCTAGTTTCCAAGCACGGCTTCCCCCTCTTGGAGAGACCCCAAAATCCAGATTTTGGCCTCCTGCATGATGGTTCTGACATGGGGTTGGAAAAGCGGGAAGAAAAGGGATGGAAACTGTCCTTGCTATCCACAACATTTCTGGAAGGAAACCCAAAGGCGGTCGTTGGCATGCTTCCAAGGTGGTTTCCAAATTTGATGGTGGGAATGGACTAGCCAAGATTCTAGAGTTGGTCTGAAGACTTTTGCTAGTGCCCCGTCACTGCTTAGCCTGCGGCCGTCTCATCCTTTGCACCAAATGACTTGTGTGGGAAGGACACCATTGTTTGTTTCACAATTTGGTATAATTACATGTGAGAGAGGGAATGTTTGTATGTGTGGTGTAGTAATTAGCATTTGTAGATCCTGGAAGATATTCCGTACAAGAAACTTTCTGGAGTGAGCTCATCCTCATCAGTATGAGGACAGCTTTGTGAATGGCTCATTATTAAAAAGCCACTTGTGTTGTTTTCTTTGGGTTGGGGGAGAGGGCCTCTAAGCTGGTTACATACCATAATACTGTCATGGAGGGCTTTTTTTTAGCTGGAACTCACTGGAACCCAGTTCTGGAACCTCCCAGGTGAACACCATTGCCATTATAAGTGTTATGTACTGAGTTGAATAGGAACCAAAATGCAGCAGTCTGATTGGTCCTAGAACAATAGGATCCAGAATGCAGCAGTCTGATTGGTCCGCAGGAGCCACCCAATCCAGCTCCAGGTGGAAGTGAATCCGCAACCCGATTGGCATACAGGAGTATCCCGGAATTAGCCAATCACGTGGGGCCCATTGTGTAAATAGTGTATATAAAGCAGACGTTTTGGGGGAACTGCATTCCTCACTACTATGAGCTGAATAAAGAGCATGAAATTCACACTTGACTCCGAGTATATTTCAATAAAAGAACAAGGAAGGTGTTCGTGGTGAGTTCTGACACCTCTTTTTCTAGAAAAATAACACAGCTGTTACAAGCTTGTGGGGTGCCTGAATTCCCTGTCTAATTCCTGAGGAATTTGGATGCAGAGTTTCCTCCCCCACCATTTTCCCCTTTCCTGTACCTGCAAGAGCAAATTTTTATTATTTTTATTTTTAATACAGGTGTTTTGTGCAAGAACAGTTTTGCACAAAGCAGCTTTTTAAAAAATAATAATAATGTTTTTTTAAAATTTTCTTATTTATTAAATTTCTATACCGCCTCAGGGAGAGTCGCAACATAAAAATACCATATAAAAAAACACAAAATACGTAATAAAAATAAGAACAAAAACAAATCGATAATCCCCTCTCCCACAAAACATTGAAAAGGGCATATGCACACTGCATCCATCTCTTTGGGACAATGGAAGCAAAAGGGTTTGGCTGTGCTTTGGTGCTTTGGCAAAATGCCATCATCCATCTAAACACACACACACACCGGCCCATGCAATGGGCTTCAGTGCATCAACACATGCCAAAACACCATCTCTCCAAAACCCTGGGCATGTTTAGCAGTGGCTGCAGGATGTTGGCGCCTGATTTGTTCTTGGAGGGTTGCTATTTCCAGAAAAAGGTGGCAACTTTATCACACCCATAATTAACCAAGCTGGAAACATCCGCTGGAAACGGTGTTGATAAACATCCTTAACAACAAGCTGGCTGCTGATACCTTTGAATGCTGGGGGGTCAGCACCAGAGGTCCAATGGCAACTCCCCCCCCCAAATTTTTTTATGTAGAATTTTAAAGTTATCGTTTCTTATTTTACAGGTGCAGACTCTTTCGCTTCTGCAGATTGCTTCCCTTCCCTTGAAAGAGAAGATCAAAGTGCATGGAACTCACCTCCACCCTCTTCCCCCCCCCCCACCCCCTGTGAGAAATAGGTACTCAAACACCCCAGTCCCCTGACCTTCCCTGCCACTCCCTCGTACAGTAACCCTGACAGTTTCTCTTGCCTCTGCAAAGCGGTGGCCCAATCGGCCGCCCCACATTTGCTGGGAACAACCTCAAGAGCAATTGCGAAACGCTTCTTATCTGTCCTTTCACACACATACGAAAGGGCAGCAGCGATCTTGCATCAAGCATATTGTTCCCAGGGGCCTCCGCTCACCAAGGCGAGTGCCTACATTCAAGCACAACTCCCTCATGTGCTGGGCGATGTCTGCCTTTCAATATTGTGATACAGTGGCACCTCAGGTTACATACGCTTCAGGTTACATACACATCAGGTTACAGACTCCGCTAACTCAGAAATAATGCTTCAGGTTAAGAACTTAGCTTCAGGACAGGGGCATAGTAAGGGGGGCTGGGGGGGGCCGGCAGCACCCTGCTGGGGGTGACACTTCGGGCGGTGGCCCCACCCCCTGCGCTTAAAAAAAAAATTAAAAAAATTTTAAGGCTATTTTCATGCCCCGGCTCCACAAGCCAGCCATCAGCGGAGCTCGGCATAGAGGCAAGGGGCGGGCCAGTGAGGAGGGGGTGTCACCCCCCCTCGCTGGCCGCCCCTGCGGCTCCACCCCGGCAGTGCCGAAAATAGCCCCCCCCTTCCAGCGGCTCGGCATGGAGGCAAGGGGCGGGCCAGCGAGGTGGGGTGCCACCCCCTCCTCGCTGGCCCGCCCCTTGCCTCTATGCCGAGCTCCGCTGCTGGCTGGCTTGCGGAGCCGGGGCATGGAGAGGGGCGGGCCAGCGAGGAGGGGGACACCCCTCCTCGCTGGCCTGTCCCTCTCCCTGCCCCGACTTGCGCTCCGCAAAGGGAGCCCGGGTGGTGGCTTAGGGTGTCTCTGCGGGCTGCAGAGACTCCCGAATCCGCCCCCGGCACCCCTTCGTGCGGCGGCTGCTCGCGCAGGCACAAGCAGCCGTGGCACGAAGGGGCGCCCCCACCGGGTGGCAGCTTCGGGGATCCCCGAAGCCACCGCCCGGCACCCCCGGAGACGGGGCATTGCATCGCGTGCGCCATGACATCATGACGCACGCACGCGCTGCGGTGCCCCACCCCAGGGGTGCCTCTTGGCTTCCTGCCCCGGGCAGCCAAGGGGCTAGAAACGCCCCTGCTTCAGGATAAGAACAGAAATTGTGCTCTGGCGGCGCAGCGGCAGCGGGAGGTCCCATTAGCTAAAGTGGTGCTTCAGGTTAAGAACAGTTTCAGGTTAAGAACGGACCTCCGGAACGAATTAAGTTCTTAACCTGAGGCACCACTGTATAGGTAAAGGTAAAAGGTAAAGGAACCCTAGACAGCTGAGTCCAGACAAAGGCGACTATGGAGCTGTTACGCTCATCTCGCTTTCAGGCCGAGGGAGTCAGCGTTTGTCCACAGACAGCTTTCCAGCATGACTAAACCGCTTCTGGCGCAATGGGACACCGTGATGGAAACCAGAGCGCATGGAAACGCTGTTTACCTTCCTGCCGCAGCGGTACCTATTTATTTACTTGCACTGGCGTGCTTTCAAGCTGCTAGGTTGGCAGGAGCTGGGACAGAGCACTGGGAGCTCACTCCGTCATGGGGATTTGAACCACTGATCTTCTGATCGGCAAGCCCAAGAGGCTCAGTGGTTTAGACCACAGCGCCACCAGTGTCTCCATTTGAGATATATCACCAGCTAAACATCACAATATACCACAATGTCTGAAGTAAGGATGAAGCTACGTAGAGGCATTGGCTGGCTTTGCGGTTTCCCCCGCATCGTGATTTTTGCTGGCGCATGCTCTTGTGATTCGCTGCCCCCCTGCGTGAGGCAGGGGAGAGTTGAGCCGCCTGAGTTAACAGGGGCTGCAGGAATCGAGAGAAGCAATATATTGCCAGGTCAAAAACTATGGAACCAATATCACCATATTGTTATGAGAATTTTAAGGTCTCAAATATAGAATCAATACAGTGGACGCTCGGGTTGCAAACGTGATCAGTGCAGGAGGCACGTTCGCAACCTGCAGTGTTTGCAACCCGCAGCGTTCGCAACCTGCAGCGTTCGCAACCTGCAGTGCCGCATTTGCGCTCGCGTGGGTTGTGATTCGGCGCTTCTGCGCATGTACAAAGCATGATTTAGTGCTTCTGCGCATGCGTGAGTGCTGAAACGTGGAAGTAACCCGTTCCGGTACTTCTGGGTTCGGCGCAGTGCGCAACCCGAAAACATGCAACCTGAAGCGTCTGTAACCCAAGGTATGACTGTATTCATAAACACATACATATCTAAATATATGAACCATGTGTCTGAAATAGTACAGGAGAGCAATCCTGAAGCCATTTTGACTCTCCCAATGACCTCAAATATTCCTCTGCAGTAAGGGAGGCAAATGGGGAAAGCCTTCCCATTGTCTTTTTGCTTGCAAATCCTGTCTTAAGGGCATATTTGTGTATGAATAGGGTGAGCCTGTGACCTGGACTCAGGAACTAAAGTATTAACCATCACAAAAGAATGGCCAGGCTGTCCAGGTAATGCAATCAGTGACCATTAATAGGTATCCTGGCAGACAGGATTTCTGCTGTAGACTGCCTCCTTCTGTGATGTTTCAGAGGGTTGGTCTCAGGCTCCAGGGTGGGCAATTTCAAAAGTCTATATAAGGACTTGCGCACCAATTGTTCAGGCTTCTCTCCTCCCTCCTGTGTGTAGGGAGTGTGGACACTATTGCAACAGTTTATTTCCTTTAATAAAGATCAGGCTTACTAGCCACTTTGCTTCTCAATATACTCTGATTGGCCTCTGTTACTTTCTCCTGCCGATAGGGAACCTTAGAAGGACTTTATACGGGCTCCTGAATACCCCATAAGGGAAAAGGAGCAGTGTTTTTTTCTTATAACAAACTGGTTTGGTACAATATATTGACATGGCACCCTGCCCTACTCCCTTCAGCCTTAGTCAGTCCAGAAAGATGCCACATTGATGTGCAAACAGGAAAAATGCTGCATGAGAAAGTACTGGAACATGGGTTAGTAAAGGTAAAGGGACCCCTGACCATTAGGTCCAGTAGTGGACGACTCTAGGGTTGCAGCACTCATCTCACTTTACTGGCCGAGGGAGCCGGCGTACAGCTTCTGGGTCTGATAGTAAGAGCTGTTCGACAGTGGAATTTGCTGCCAAGGAGTGTGGTGGAGTCTCCTTCTTTGGAGGTCTTTAAGCGGAGGCTTGACAGCCATCTGTCAGGAATGCTTTGATGGTGTTTCCTGCTTGGCAGGGGGTTGGACTGGATGGCCCCTTGTGGTCTCTTCCAACTCTAGGATTCTATGTGGCCAGCATGACTAAGCCGCTTCTGGCGAACCAGAGCAGCTCTTAAAACAGTGAGCCATGTGGAGCTCTGCAGGAATAAAGTCTGTGTAGAAGCAGTTGGTGGGGCAGCACAGGTAGCTCAGTCTTGCTCACCTGTCTTCCCATCATACCTAAGAGGCACTAGGATAAGGTTACCAGATGTTTTTCAATGAATCCGGGGACATTTTCCAACTTCAATAGATTTTGTATGGGGACTGATTTGTAAATCCAGGGACTGTCCCTGGGTAACCTTACACTAAGAGCAAAGTACAGCAACAAGAGCATTGGACAGGCACCACTGCCCGGTAGCAGGCTGAGACCCTACCTGCCCGCAGACTGTCTCACCAGAGTTGTGCATGCTCTAGTTATCTCTCGCTTGGATTACTGCAATGTGCTCTATGTGGGGCTACCTTTGAAGGTGACCCGGAAACTACAACTAATCCAGAATGCGGCAGCTAGACTGGTGACTGGGAGCAGCTGCCGAGACCACATAACACCGGTCTTGAAAGACCTACATTGGCTCCCAGTACATTTCCGAGCACAATTCAAAGTGTTGGTGCTGACCTTTAAAGCCCTAAACGGCCTCAGTCCAGTATACCTGAAGGAGCGTCTCCACCCCCATCGTTCTGCCCAGACACTGAGGTCCAGTGCTGAGGGCCTTCTGTCGGTTCCCTCGCTGCGAGAAGCCAAGTCACAGGGAATCAGGCAGAGGGCCTTCTCGGTAGTGGCACCCGCCCTTTGGAACGCCCTCCCACCAGATGACTTTTAGAAGACATCTGAAGGCAGCCCTGTTTAGGGAAGCTTTTAATGTTTAATAGACTATTGCATTTTAATGTTCTGTTGGAAGCCGCCCAGAGTGGCTGGGGAAATTATTATGATGCCCACCGTATGCCTATCATGCTAACGTTTGCTGCTGGGAAGGCAGGAGAGCAATGCCTGGCCCCCTGTTTGGTTCCACCAACGGCCGCTGGTTGTATGCTGAAACTGGATGGGCAGGTATGCTGAAGACTCACCTCTTTCTTCTGCCCGTTGGCACCTGAGATACATTTCTATACACTTTAGGACACACACCCCATTTGTCTGATTGTAAATTGTTTTAACTGATAGCGGTCAAGGAGGAGGTTTCCGCACGTGCTGTAGAGGGAAGAGACGGGCAGATGGGGCTCGTCAACCTGGGAAGGTGGCCCATCCAGGAGAAGGAAAACTCTGGTCCTAAACTGCCACTGGCTTGCAGCTGTACTCATTCGGGAGTAAGGCTTTGGGAGAGAACCACCGAGGGAAATCTGTCTCTGTTTCCTTGTGGGACATCTTGGGAAGGAGAAAGGGCTAAGGAGTACACCCTACACAAATCAGGAGTGGAGTGCCTAAGATGGTTGGATGGTATCTTGTGTATGCCTGCTTCCAGCAACTCCTGCAGCCAAGCTGGTGCCAAATTTATTGCTCTGCTTTCCTTTGGACCACATCAGTGAGGCTGGGGAGGGGGTGGGTCTTGTTGTCTGGGCAGCCCAGGATCTCCACACGCACAGAGCAGGCGGTGCGCCCCTTAGAGAATGCACACTCCATTGTCTCTTGAGACAGATGGATGCCAAAACCAACAACCCTGAGATCTTAAGGTGAAGAATGCATAAATAATCCAATAAATAAAAATTATAATTAATAATTGCTTTGTGGCGCTGTGGGTTAAACCACAGAGCCTAGGGCTTGACGATCAGAAGGTCGGCGGTTTGAATCCCCGTGACGGGGTAAGCTCCCGTTGCTCGGTCCCAGCTCCTGCCAACCTAGCAGTTCGAAAGCATCAAAGTGCAAGTAGATAAATAGGTACCGCTCTGGTGGGAAGGTAAACGGCGTTTCTGTGCGCTGCTCTGGTTCGCCAGAAGCAGCTTAGTCATGCTGGCCACATGACCTGGAAGCTGTACGCCGGCTCCCTCGGCCAATAAAGCGAGATGAGCACTGCAACCCCAGAGTCGTCCGTGACTGGACCTAATGGTCAGGGGTCCCTTTACCTTTACCTTTTTAGCCTGTGAATTATTATTATTTTTTAAACCCACCAGCCTTGAGCTTCAGCTGTGGCAAAGGAGGACAATATGGATAGGAAAAAACGAGACGTCAATCTGTGCCATACAGATTCTGACCCAGTTTTTAGTATCTGCCAAGGCTGACTCCCTATCCCCAAGGAACCATGAGATTTTCAGTTTGAGGAAGGCATGGAGAATTCTTGCATCGCAGAACCACATTGAACATACTTTGGGCAGGTGTTGGCAGTTCAGCTGGCTCAAAACACCCATGAAGGCATAGGGAGAGATGTGGTTACCTGATAGGGAGTATTCCCCTCTGTTACTCTCACTATCCCGGACGAGGAAGGAGCCATGGCGATTCGGAGGCGAGAGGAGGAGATGGTTGGCGTTGCTTCTGCTAATCCCACTTATGTACCAGCTGGAAAAGAAAGTGACAGATAGTATATATCTTTTCCTTCCTTCCTTCCTTCCTTCCTTCCTTCCTTCCTTCCTTCCTTCCTTCCTCACTCGATATACTTTTGGCCTGGCACCCGTCATAATCGATGATTATCACTGCCAGTTTATACATTGCAAGGGGTTTGGACTAAATGATCCTCGGGACCCTTCCAACTCTGTGGTTCTATGAGTTGATTTCTGTGGAATCATTTCAAGGCAATGTACAACAAAACACCAAAGAACAGTTTAAAACAATTAAGAACACCACCCCACTCTAAACAAAACTAAAGTCTTCCAAAGAAGACACACATCATGGCAAAGACCCATTTATCCAGCAGGTTGAGCCAGCTTGACCCCATAGTGGTGTGGGACATTATACAGTCAAATCAATATTATTATTATTATTATTATTATTATTATTATTATTATTATTATTATTTTGTACCCCACCCAGCTGTCTGGGTTATCCAGCTAGGCACATGAAGGGGCTGAGGCTCACAGAGCCTTTTTGTAAAAAATTTCTAGAGAAAACTCTGTGAGATTACTTCTTTTGCCCCTTGGCAAGAAACTATAACACTACACCCTTCCTTCCTGCCTGGGCAGCCTCTTCTTTCTTCACTGTGCAGCTCAGAAACCTTACATGGACTTACATTTTGGGCTTTTGTAACTTCATCTAAACCTGCCTTCATTTTGCTACTGTAATTGCTACTTAGAGACTTAGAGTATGTAAGTAAATGCTACTTTTATTTCTTCACAAAACAAGGTGTGTGTGATGGTTGTTTTTAAGAGGGAGAAAAGGGGGCAATGCCAGGAAAATCCAGTCTGCCTTAAAGCATCCTAGATCGTTGTTTCCAGAAGGTTAAATCAATCTTGTCTTAGCTTTCAAGTTTAAGCTGCAAAGGATAGCACTCTGCTGAGCTCACTAACATGAGCAAGGCAGGATAATAACTGTTGTGTGTTCATTCAAGGGTTATCATATCTGTATTACTATTGTCTGTGTTCACATTAGGGGAAAGTAACTGCCTTCCTGTTCCAGAAGGAACAGCTACTATTGGTTCATTCAAGTTGCTGCATTTGGATCCTCAGTCTTATTGGTTCCCACCAAAAGGCAGCTTTGTGATTGCTTGAGATTGTTCCCTCCAAAATGTATCCTTTCTAGCCAGTCTTCTGTCCCTATAAATGTAGCTTCCCTCTCCTCAGTTCCCCAGTCTTGTTTGCCTGAATAAAGAGTGTTACATGAAGAAGCTGTCTCCTGCCTGCTATGTCAGTGTTTTTCAACCTTTTTTGGGCAAAGGCACACTTGTTTCATGAAAAAAATCACGAGGCACACCACCATTAGAAAATGTTAAAAAAATTAACTCTGTGCCTATATTGACTATATATAAAGTAATTTTTCAATTTTTCCCACGGCACACCAGGCAACATCTCGCGGCACACTAGTGTGCCGCGGAACAGTGGTTGAAAAACACTGTGCTATGTGAGAGAGCTGAAATCACTTGCTGAATCACTATCCCCACACTACAACAATAACTAAACAATATATCCCCTTCTGGTGTCTAAATCCATTCCTACAAGTGGGGCATGATAAGAGCACAAGAACATAGGAAGAGCCTCGTAGCTGGATCAAGCCAAAGGCCTATCTTAGTCCAGCATCTTGTTCTCACAGTGACCAACCAGATCCCCGTGGGAAGCCTAAAAACAGGACCTGATCACAACAGCAGTCCCTCCACTTGTGGATCCCAGCAATGGGCATTCAGAGGCACACAGCCTTCAACTCACAAGTCAGAACCTTTGAATTACATGAAATTTAGCTGAAAAGAATCAAAATTACAAATCACCCAAACAATAAAAGCAACTAAAGATGCAACATTGGCACCATGAAAACGAGCCCTGCTTCCAGGGCAGGCTACTCCCTCCCAACCAATAATCTTACAATTGCTTGGGCACAGAGACAGACAGACAGACAGATACTTTATTGTCATTGTACGTAGTACAACGAAAAGATACTTTATTGTCATTGTACGTAGTACAACGAAATTGAATGCCACCCCACATTTACAGCCACATATACGCATTTATACATTTACAACCACACATACACATACATACCATCCATCACGACTCCCCAAAGATCATATCATTTGGTTACAGCATTTAAAATAGTTATAGCTCTTGGATAAAAACTGTTTTTTAGTCTATTCGTTCTTGATTTAATTGTTCTGTATCTCTTGCCCGAAGGCAACCGTGCAAACAGACTATATCCAGGATGAGATGAATCCTGTAAAATGTTGTTTGCTTTTTTGAGACAAAGGGAAAGGATGACCGATAATCTTTTCGGCTGTGGTTATGACCTTCTGGAGCATTTTCCTATCGGTGATTGTGCAACTGGCAAACCAAGCACAGATACAGTATGTAAGTATGGTTCTCCTCTGTTGGGAACCAGAGCCATGTATTTCTCCTAAACTAGCCCCAGGGGATAGCTTAGTGGCAGAGAATTTTCATTGTATGCAACTTCATTTTTTCCAGTTAAGGCTGGGAGAGGCCTCTCTCTGAAAACTTAGAGAGTCGCTGGCAGTCTGTGTTGGGGGCTGCTTCGTAGCAGTAGAAGTAGACCCCTCCCTCCGCACACCCTGCAGGCCAACTTTGACAGGTAAGCAGGGCTGCCTCTTCATCCATCACCTGCAAGATGATTGACAGGGGGGTTGCCCCACCCACCTCTCAAAATCAGCCCATGGGGTGGGGAGGCAAAATAAAGATCTGGTCAAAAAGGCTCCTTGCCCAGTTTGTCAACAGTACTGAGCAAGATGAACCAAAGCTCTGGATTCCTTATAAAGCAGAATTAAAGCTTATTGCGAGTTTTTGATCCTGTTTTAGTTAACTGCAGCATGAAAGCCTTGGAAGCAGCCCTCACTAGGGAGTAAATAGAAGGGTTTTTCTTTGATCAAGAGACTTCAAAGTGTGTTGGGGATTTAATACAGCTATTTTTTATATGGTGGCCTTTAAAAAACAACAACAGCTGTTTGAGATTCTGTAAAGCAACCCTCCCCACTCTGAGGTTTCTTATCACTACGTGGAACACAAAACCATCCAGGAAAAACAGTCAGGGAGTTGAAGGCTAGGCCTAGCTGGCCCCGAGAAGATCTGGTTTGGAGAGGCAGGGTGCTCAGACCTGACCAACTGGCCGCAAACTCAGAGAGCAATTCCTGAAAAACATTTCAGAAACTTGACAGGGAAAAAAGAAAAGGCCGACACTCATACAGGGTGTGTGTCAAAATAGGTGTTTTCTTTTGTTTGCGAGTTCACCCTGGCTGGCTCTCCCTCAGGCAGAGAGAGGTGTCTGCCTCAGACTGCTGATTTGAGGTTTCATAAAAGGACAGTATATTGCTAGTTATTTCTTATTGTCTTTCATATGCAAGGGAATTGGGTGAGGTGTTTGTGACATTTCTCATACCTCCTCTGCGTCTGCTGCCAACTTGACCACCCTTGGGTGCTGAGCACCATGAATGGTGGGTGTTGTTTCGTTGTTTGGCTTCCGGCAAAAAATGTGCATGCAATGTGATTTAAAGACATAGTGCATGAATGGTTCGGGGCCAGCTTTCTTGAAATTGTCTTTGCTTGTTACTATGCGCCTGCTGTGGCTGCAGAGACCGGTAACCCCTGAGAGCTGCCTCCCATGTTGCTTTTGCTGCATTAGCAGCACTGAAGTGACCTTACCAGGCTGCAAATCTGGGCAGCGTGTCTGGAGGTCCCGGGCTGCCCAGATGACAAGACAACCTCCCTATCGGCTCACCGATGTGTATAAAACAATTAATTAAAAAAACAAGCCGGTATCTCACACTGACCGGCCAACAGCGATCCACCCGCGAACAAACCACTTCCTCATCTTGTGGGTTTGCAAACATGCACACAATGTCCAAGCACAGGACAGGTCAAACGACACCCTCGCGCACCATTAGCAAATGAAACGGCATACCTTCCAACATTCCTCAAATGAAAACCGGGGCACTTCTCACTCCCCACCAACTGACCCTCCTTGACCCCTCGCTTTTGTATCTCCCCCGCCCCTCCAGCAGAGCATTTCCTATCAGAAGAAGGGCAAATGCCCCATGCCTTTTCTTTTTAAAACGAGACTCCCTGCTCTCCGCTCTGCTCCCCCTTTCTTCCCACCCGCGGGACGCTGCCCTCTGTCTGCCCCTCGGAACCAGCACTTCATGTGGGGCTGGACCTCAGAGGCAGCAGTCTCTCCTCCTCCTTGCCCGCTCTCCACCAACCGCTACGAGCTGGCCGAGGGAGGAGGCCGGCAGCAATAGCCCCGGAGAGGGCATGGAGAGGCGGCGAGATGCTTTTCTTTTGCAGCTGCCAATGCTGCTCAGGCCTAGCGCCAGCTCATCCTTCTCCCCGAGCTCCGTAGCGTTTGTGCTGGCAGGAGAAATAGGGACCTTCCGGGATCAAATCGGAAGCTGGGGTGGCTTTCATAATTCCAGGACTGTCCCTGGAAAACAGGGGTCCTTGGAGGGTATGAAACCGGCATGCCTGAACCACATCACTCATGACAAGCCACTGAAGGCTCTGAGTGGGTTTTGATTGAATATGGAAATGTGATTATTTAGCATATTTTTTGTTTGTTTATACTGTATACATTTCCTCCTTCCCTGTTGAAGCCTATAATTAGCAAGAGGGAAGGGACTCACATGTAAAGAGAAGTTATTAGCTCTGAAATTACTTTTGGGAGGCCACTTCTCACCCCATAAATTCGCATGTGTGTGTGTGTGAATCGTAGACACCCAGATCCTCAGGTTTTGAAGCAGCATAGTGCATTTCTGCACCTCTGGTTCCAAATTCCGAATTTTTAAGATTCCAGATGCTAGCTTCTGAATGCACGCCAAGTTTTCATGCTTGAGTTCAGTTGGGGGCGGTTGTTTGTTTTGTTTGTGACAGCAACTTTTGATGTGTGTGTGTGTGTGTGTGCTTGTGCATAGGCTTCACTGGACACATTTTAGCAATTAAAAAAAGAGAGATTCAAGTTGAGACTGAATAACCACAGCTCTCTGTATTCTGATTTTTGTCTTGATGCTCTCATCAAACCAGAGCAGAAATTAATGGAGAAGGGAGGTGGAGAAATTACGGCTGAATTTTCACGCGAGATTGCTCCTCTCAGATTTTTTTTTAGCTGAGTTTCCTGGATTTCAGGGGGTTGGTCTAGATGGCCCTTGGGATCCCTTCCAACTGTACAATCCTATGGTTCTATTTCAGACTTTGAAAATCCAGCAGCTTTGAGATGCAATCTAGGGAACGTTTGCTGCAAGTCCATTAAAACTAATGGAACTAATGAAAATGTTTTGAGCAAGTTGCAACAGAGGGTGGATTATAAGCAGGCAATTTACTCAATTTCGCAAGCAACATTTATTTTGTCTGGCTTTTAGAGTTGCTGGCCAGTCCGGTGATTCTCCTTTTTAATGTGTGTTTTTACTATATTTTGCAGCACAATCCTATGCCTGTTTGTTTATTCTCTTCTGCCTGTTAGTGCTAAACATTTTATTATTGTTGTTCATGTAGTCTTAGAAACACATAACCATCATCTGAAATGTTTTAAACTCCCTGGGTGGTATACAACTAATTTTTACCCAGAGTTGACCCATTTAAAATTAAGGGATAATAATCACCGTTGGGTCTCATACATTGGAGATTTTTAAGCAGAGGTTGGATGGCCATCTGTCATGGATGGTTTAGCTAAGATTCCTGAATTGCAAGGGGTTGGACTAGTGGACCCTTGGGGGTCCCTTCCAACTCTGTGATTCCATGATTACTTTTAAATGGGCCTGCTACGAGTAAAGATTAGCTGAATGCCTCCCTCTGACTTTTGCAGAGCAATCCAAAAGGGAGAGGAAGAGAAGGAGAACCAAACTGCCTTTTTCCTATGTTCTGCTAGTGTCAGCAGAACAAAATGTCTGCTGTTTTGTGCTTTTATTTTTCTCCCCATCCCCCTCTAAAATGCCCCCCCTCCCAAAATAAAGCACACCAGCTGCAAGAATGGTGCAGTTTGATCCTTGTCCCAGGAGCGTGCCTGAGGAAGTGAAGAGCATGGGCTTTGTGCCATTTACTCTGGCTTCAGTGCACTCTCACTGCTAGCGAGACCTGGAGGTATAGGGTGGTGTATTATTATTATTATTAATAATAATAGTATTTAGTTTCATAGATTTAGCCAAATTAACAGAATCAATCAGGGTACGTAGCAATCCAAAATTTCAAAAACAATTGGTAAAAATTTGGAGACTATTTGAAAAAAACAATGCCCCACATTGAAGTTGTGGATCCATTTCTAAGTATTCTGTACTGAGTACGAATATGTAGCAGTATGATAGGTGAATAAAATAAAATACATAGATATAAGAATTATTATAGTAGCAAAGATAGAAGGTTTAATAACCTGAGAGGACGACAAGTGGAACTCAGTGGTTAAGAACGGGAAAATAAGTGTAGAATGATGTATAAGAGAGTTGAGATAAACCAGGAAATGTTAAAATGATGAAATAGGAGAGATTATGGACACATGTCAAGATTTGTTTATATGTTTGAATTATATTTGTAAGATATGTTTTGGTTGACTTTTGATGTGTTTTATGGATTTGTATTTTTTTGGTTTTTAATTTCAAGTTCAATAAAGAAATTATAAAATAATAATAATAATAATAATAATAATAATAACAATAATAACAGTGTTGGAAGCCGAGTCCACGATCCATACGTCTCCTGCAGCTGTTTGATGAAATGCTGCTGTTTGATGGGCTTTCCTCCAAACTAGCTTCCATCTAACTTAAAGATGTAAGATGCAGTTTTGCTGAGGTGGGTACACTCGAGACAGCCACTGCACATGTGCAGATGACAGATCCATGGTGCGTGTTGCAGGCCCCAGGAAGACAAATCAAGTAATGCACATCAGGTGAAGACATCCATGCCCTACCCCCCCCCCCGGTGTGTACAGCATTGCAAAGATGAGACTTGAAACACAGCCTTGCGGTGTTTTAAATCACAAATGTGTTTTGGCTCTCCCAGAGCACTCTTGGCGCAACCCCCCCTCCCCGGTTCCTTTTTGTCCTCTCTGATGTCATGGGGGCACCAGCTGCAGACCTTTCTGCAGCTTCATGGAGGAGGCATATGAGGTCAGATCTCTCTCTCAGAAGACAGATCTGCCCTTCCTGTCTCAAAGAGGGAGACCCAAAGAATCCCATGTCCCTCCCCCCCCACCGTGGCATGCTTCCAGGGACTGCGAAATTGCAACCTCAAATGGCATTTTTATCTGTGATTTGCTTTGTTTAGAATTATTGCTTTTCTATTTGTTTAAACTGACTTGGAATCATTCCCAGAAGGCAGTATGTAACTATTTTAAAGCAAAGAAGTAGCAAAAAGACACTTGGAAGTGAATCCCACCCTGTTCAATGGGGTTTACTCTTGTCCCTAGTTTAGGATTGCTGCCAAAAATTGCAGTCCCGAAAGCATCTTCCTGGAAATAAGCCGCATCGAACTCAGTGCAACTTCCTTCCAGTATGAGATCATAGAATCATAGAGTTGGAGGAGGCCACGTGGGTACAATGCCCTGCAATACAGGAATCATTTGCCCAACGTGGGGCTCAAACCCACAACCCCAAGATCAGCAGTCTCATGCTCTACCAACCGAGCCTCTATAGGATTTCACTGTCAATTTGCTTTTGTTATAATAAGCTACCAATAGCTTTGGGAATGAGATGTACCATACGATCCTGTACACCCAGCCACCCTTATGTTTTTGGGCTCCGACTCCCATCAGGTTGCAACCAGCATGGCCAATTATCAAGGATGATGGTTCTTGTAATCTACCAACATCTGGAGATCCACAGTTCACTAAGCCCTGCCTTACATCCTTACTCAGAACTAACCTCTATTGAGGTTAGTGAGACTTGTTTCTCATATCTGTGTATAGTACTGCAACCTAAAAAATCATAGACTCATAGAATTGTAGAGTTGGAAGGTAAAGGTAAAAGGTAAAGGATCCCTGGACTGTTAAGTCCAGTCAAAGGCGACTATGGGGTTGCGGCGCTCATCTTGCTTCAGGCTGAGGGAGCCGGCATTTGTCCACAGACAGCTTTCCGGGTCTTGTGGCCAGCATGAATAAACCGCTTCTGGTGCAATGGGACACCGTGACCGAAACCAGAGTGCACGGAAACGCCGTTTACCTTCCCACCACAGTGGTACCTATTTATCTACTTGCACTGGTGTGCTTTCGAACTGCTAGGTTGGCAGGAGCTGGGACAGAGCAACAGGAGCTCACTCCATTGCGGGGATTTGAACTGCCGACCTTCCGATCAGCAAGCCCAAGAGGCTCAGTGGTTTACACCACAGCGCCACCCGCGTCCACTGGGGTACACGTGCTGAGGACACGCAGCTCTGTTTCTCTGCATCATCTGAACCAGGCGTGCTGTGCAGCTTCTGAACCCGTTGCTGAAAATAGCAACGGGATGGATGAAAGCCAACAAATTGAGACAGACACAAGCAAGACACAAGCCCTGTGGGCAAGTCCAGGAGGCAGATCAGTTGCCAGTTCTGGATGGGGTTGAATTCCCCCTGAAGGCACAGGTATGTAGCTTGGGGGTTAGTTTTAAATCCGCCTTTGTCACTAGAGGCCCAGGTGACCTCAGTGGCTGCCTTCGACCTACTCTGCCTGCTACAGCAGCCATGAAGAAGAAGAAGAAGAAGAAGAAGAAGAAGAAGAAGAAGAAGAAGAAGAAGAAGAGTTTGGATTTGATATCCCGCTTTATCACTACCCGAAGGAGTCTCAAAGTGGCTAACATTCTCCTTTCCCTTCCTCCCCCACAACAAACACTCTGTGAGGTGAGTGGGGCTGAGAGACTTCAAAGAAGTGTGACTAGCCCAAGGTCACCCAGCAGCTGCATGTGGAGGAGCAGGGAAGCGAACCCAGTTCACCAGATTACGAGTCTACCACTCTTAACCACTACACCACACTGACAATTCCTGGAGAGGGATAATGCAGCGGTTGATGCACTAAATGCCCCGCAGGTGTCCTAGAAAAAACGGGACATCCTGTCCCCCGCCCCAGCAAGAGCATGGTGGCCATTGGGGGCATCATGATTTTGGGCTGAGATCTCTCCCCCCACCCCCACCCCATATTTTAGGGTCTGTGATCTCGCACGGGTCATGTGACTTGCGTCCCAGTTTTGAGGCTCAACATGTTGGAGCATGGGCCTAGCCAGGATGTATGTTATCTGCGATGGTCAGTGAGTTAAGTATTTTTATTTATTTATTTGATATGGGGCACGAGGGAGGGGCGCAGGCAACACCTGCCTTATGCAGAGTCAGACCACTGGCCCATTTTGGCTCTTCTTGCAGTTGTTGGTATATAAGTCCCTATGCAGCTCAGGACCAGCTTCTCCTCCTCATTTTACCCTCACAACAACCCTGTGAGGTAGGACAGGTTGAGAGGCAGTGACTGGCCCAAGGTCACCCAGTGAGCTGTATGGCCATCTGGGGATTTGTACCCAGGTCTTAGTCTGACACTCTAACCACTGCACCACACTGGCTTTGACCTCTGGCCTCCTTCCCTCCACCCTACATGGAGTGCTGCCGGGGGAAGAGTGTGGGAATACGTTTTGGGATTTCCCGCGCTTTTGCCGCTTCACAAAACCTTCCGCGCTACTGCACGGAAGAAAAAGGATCTGGCTGGTGATTGCTGCCTGGATCCCTCCGCGCCTGCTAGAAGGCGCGGTCGCAAAGCTTGTTTCCCGCCCAGAAACACTGACTATTGCAATGCTCTGATTGGTTTATGCTTGCATGATGACGCTGTTCAGTTTGTTAATAAATGGCCCCTGCTCTCTGTTAGCGGTGTTCAGAAACGCGAGACAAGCACAGAGAGAACACGTGTAGAAAAGAGAGAGAAAACGAAAGAGAAAGAACGCGCACAGAGAGTAGTTGGGAGAGCGCACCCCAACAACCGACTGCAGTCTTATTTCTTATTTTTTATTTGGCCTCTTTCCTGCTTTCGGCCGCACCTTCTGCTATATTTCTTCAGAACCTTTGCAACACCAGAAAACTTCTCACGACCTTCAGGATAACCTCATAACCAGCGGACCCATCATAACCAGTGGGAGCAGGCTCTCCAGGATTACTGGTTATCCCAGAAGCTGGTTATCCCGACAGAAGAGGGGCCAGGACTCAGGAACAAGGCAGCACTGCCTTTCGCCCCCTGTGTCCCCCTCAATGGGCATGTGCCAAAAATGGGGGACTATGTTGCTCTGACACACGACATTCAGCCGATCTGTGCATGCTCAGAGCAGTTTCCACGTGCTGTTCGCTCAGAATGTGACACCCTCTGGCCTAACTCTTTAACGCCAGGTGTGTTTACTGAGCGACGAGAGAAAAGCACACTGCACATGCTCAGGGGCACTGTGTCCTTGGTGATTACTTTCCACATGACAGGGCCCCAACTCTGGCGCAACCCAAGGAGCTCAAAGGTTCTAGGGACGGTCTCTCTGGCAAATGCCACTTACGAGCCAGGATGAGTTCTTGCCGCATCCTGTTGGCTTCATCTAGCGACCCACCAGCCCACCAACCCTGGAACCCAAATTCTGTCCCTCTGCGCAAAAGCCCTAATTTCACCTGCCAGGTGCGAGGAAAGGCAGGACTGGAAACAGGTGTGTCAATTCTAGGAGCCACAACAACACGGCTTTGATCTACGGGATAATTTGCACAGCACTTTCTAGTATATGTGTGGGATCGACGGCACGGCTTCCGAATCCTTCTGATGTTAGGTTCAGAGGTGGAGCGTTATTGACTGCCTGCTACACGTTAAAAGAAAACCATATGAAAATGATATGCAGGTGGTAAAGATAGAAGTACCCCTGACTGTAAGGTCCAGTCGTGTCCGACTCTGGAGTTGTGGCGCACATCTCGCTCTATAGGCCGAGGGAGCCGGCGTTTGTCTGCAGACAGCTTCCGGGTCATGTGGCCAGCATGACAAAGCCACTTCTGGTGAACCAGAGCAGCGCACGGAAACGCCGTTTACCTTCCCGCTGGAGTGGTACCTATTTATCTACTTGCACTTTGACGTGCTTTCGAACTGCTAGGTGGGCAGGAGCTGGGACCGAGCAACGGGAGCTCACCCCGTTGCGGGGATTCGAACCGCCGACCTTCTGATCAGCAAGCCCTAGGCTCTGTGGTTTAGACCACAGCGCCTATGCAGATGGCACTTAATGCCAAATAAAATGCCAAGATCTATAAAACCATGTCTGGTAAATGTTGGAAATGTAAACACACCGAAGGGTCTTTTTTTTCCATACGTGGTGGTTGTGTGAAAAAGTGAAGGGTTTAGGGGAAATGGCACGCAATGAAATGAAGAAAATGTTAAAATTGGTTGCTACCAACAAAACGTGAAGCTTTCCTTCTAGCGATAGTAGGGGCGGGTGTCCCACAAACAGGATGATTGAACTATTCGTGTATGCAACAACAACAACAGCAGAAAATGGAAAGGAGAAGTTCCAACCAAGGAAGAACGGCTCTTAAAACTAATGGACACTCTGAAACTGTGAAATCGACAGCAAGGATAAGAGATCAAAATTATGAACTTTTTTTATTGAAGTGGAGGCCCCCTTTGGGTTATCTGAGGGAGTATTATGGTCAAATTAAGTTGAAATTTAAGCAGCTGAAGGGAACGGACAACAATTGTAATAGAGGAAATAAGTATGAGATATAAATATGCTGCACAATGCAGCAGGAAAAAGGGTGTGAATAAAAACATCATGGAGGTCATGGTGGGAAGTCAAACCCTTAAGAGAAATATGTATGAAAGTTGAAGTTAAAATTTCTGAAATTTAATACAAATGTCAATTAAAAAAAAGGAGAGATGGAGCATTATTTGAGCATGGGTTTCAGTGCGGCTTATGCTTGCTTTCAGTGTAAATGTCCCAGCCTCAGAAGATGTGAGGTAACAGTGAAAGCAGTGACTGACTTTCGGGCTTGGGAATTTGTGAGGGTTGGAGTGGGTTAAAAAGGATGTATTTTGTTTTATTTTCCCCTCTATATGTGGCTAAAACGGTTGGATCTGGACATTGGCGTTAATGAAGGTTACAAATAAAAATTAGGAGGTTAGAGGTGGGGAAATTAGCTAAAAAAATTGAGACATCAAAGTGATGTGCATAAAACAATTAAGAATACCCAGATGCAAGTCAGCAAAGCCAGTATACATAGCTACATTATTTATTTTAGGAAAAAAGCTTAGAAATGATTATTTGAATAAATATTGTAACATTTAGTGTCAACCTTAGGAGGTAGTCATTGGTTTTTGCTATATTCTTTTGAAATACCGTATGTTAATTATATGTTTTAGAAGTATATTGGTTAGGATGATAGTTTATAGAAACTGCTAGAGAATGTTAAAGAAATGAAATTCAGATGGGGGGGGTGCGAGGGAAGTCACCCAATAATGTGAAGAACAAGTTATGTATGTTAGAAGAACCTATTGTTTTTTACTTACTGGTTATTCTCTTTCTTTTCTTTCTTTTTCTTTTGTATAAAATGTAATAGGATGTTATCGTTTTTAAATCTTACAAAATCAATAAAATTATTATTATTTAAATAGAAATGTTGCCTGATCTGTTAACTCTTTTCACACCCAACAGCTCACAAAAATCTTCGAATCACACATACAGCTGCAGAGTGGGAAGGGACCCTGAGGGTCATAGCCCAATCCCCCCGCAACGCAGGAATCCTGCCCATGGCAGTCCTTGGGTGGGCTCGAACCACCAACCTTTAACACCCAGATGCACTGGCGTACTGTGTCACTTATGCTAGGGAAGGTTCTCCACCAGTGCCCTTCTGGAGATGCTTGGGTAAGATACTTTCTCCTGTTCTTGTTGCTTCTTCCTCACCCCCCCCAAAAGCCCACACTCCCCCAAACCACGCTGCACAGACAGAACCCACACCATTCTGGAAGCTTTTGCAAACATCTGAACGGTGCTTGCGCGACGGCTGGCACACCCCCCCCCCCAAAGACTTGGATACTCACGGCTGCTGTGCAGACGGTTCCTGGCTGAGCTTGCTGATGTAGTTGGCCGGGACGTATCCCATTACTGGGTCCCCCGAGAGCCGCCTTGCTAAGACATACCCTCCCTCTTCTTTGAGGACGCAGAGCTTCTCTCCTCTATTGACGCTCAGCTCATCTGCACTCCTGGCCGTGAAGTCGTAGAGCACCCCAAAGAGGGAGAAAGCGGGTTCCTCGGGGTCGGGATCCAGTGTGGGGTGTAGGGATCCGGAGACCGGCTCCCAAAACTCCAAAGGGCAACTGTTGGGGACCCTGTGGGGCAAAAATTTGTTCCAGAAGGTACTGAGGAAAGCAAAATGTTTCCTGATGAACTGGTCCATCCCCTTCCTTTTTTATTTTTTGGAGAATTTCTCAAGGAGGGTTTAGCTTTGCTATTCCAAAGAGCTTCTCAAAGAAGGTGGCACAGCCTTCATCCCTGCCCTCTTCTTCATCTGCTGCCTGTATCCAGGGACGCCATGAGCTCCCCCTCTCCCCAAACCGATAAGAAGCAGTGTGAGATGCCGGCTTGGCGCTGGCACATATGAGTGTGCTTCTAGGCTCCTGGGAACGCCCGAAAGTGAGACCTGACAATCTGGTGTAACTAGTTCACTGCAAGCTGGAGTCATGGGTTCAGGCCTGCCAGCACATCCGTTGAGGGCAGTTGCAGCTGGAACTCACTTAATTACCGGCTTTGCTCATGCTCCGAGCTGCACTCAAATTAGCACTCATTTCCACGGTGTTGCGCAGAGTGTGTTTAAATTCACTTCTCTTTGGCATGGCGCCAGCTGCGTCATTTTCAAAGCAGAATTCGAGGGCAAACTCAAATTCTGCAAATTCTAAGAAGCTTGGCCTGGAGAGACATAAACAGTATCTTAAGTGTTATCGCACATCCTGTCTGCTCTAATTTTTGTCGGTGTGGTGGTATTATACTACATGCCCTAAACATAGTCTCCAGGTATGTGTACCTGTGCACAAATGGACAGCATCTCCAAAGAACTATGAGCAGGGCCGTGGATGAAGTCTGCAGAATATTCTGTTATACAAATTCTAGGTGTTTTTACGCTTGCGTGCTTTGGCTCCTGTCACACTGCATCATGGGCTTCGGAGTCCGTCGGAGACTGTAAAGCTCATGATGCAGGGTGAGCGTTCACACATTTGGAATATATAAAATCTCAGCAATATGCGGGTTCTCGCCCCCCCCCTGCTGTGTACTTAGGTCACATTTCCAAATGTGAGCTTTCCATTACTCAGAAGCTACATTGCGTTCAATGGGATTTACTCCCTAATAAGCTGGTAGTGCCATCCTATAGATGCCCACTCGGAAGCAATTGTGCCACAGGGGCTTTCTACAAGGAAAGTTGGCCTAAGCCAACAAAAATAAACCAATGGTCCATTTTTGTTGACTATGGCCTCTAACTACCCCCCAAAATATCAGGATGGATAAAAGAAAGAACTTCTTTACACGGGTCATAGTTAAAACTTTGGAACTCACTGCCACAGGTCATCAACTTGGTTGGCTTTAAAAGAAGATTGGAGAAATTCATGGAGAAGAGGGCAATTGGTCTATGCCATGAGTAGGCAACCTAAGGCCCGGGGGCCGGATCCAGCCCAAATCACCTTCTAAATCCGGCTCGCAGACGGTCTGGGAACCAGCGTGTTTTTAAATGAGTAGAATGTGTCCTTTTATTTAAAATGCATCTCTGGGTTATTTGTGGGGCCTGCCTGGTGTTTTTACATGAGTAGAATGTGTGCTTTTATTTAAAATGCATCTCTGGGTTATTTGTGCGGGGCATAGGAATTCGTTCATTTTTTTCTTCTTCAAAATAGACTGCGGCCCCCCACAAGGTCCGAGGGACATTGGACTGGCCCCCTGCTGGAAAAGTTTGCTGGCCCCCAGTCTATGCTCTGCCTCCATGCTCAGAGGCAGCAACACCAGTTTCTGGAAACTACAGGAGAGGAGAGGGTTCTTATGGTCGAATCCTGCTTGCTTGTTGGCCACTGTGAGAACAGGATGCTGCACTAGATGGGCCAAAGGCACGATTCAGTACGACTCGTCTTATGTTCCGATGTTCACCTATTAGATCTCATGGTGGGAGAGTGTTTTTTGCAGACCTTGCCCATGCCTCTTGTGGGACGTCTGTTTATAATCTGAAGATTGGGGTGTGTGTGCTTGAACCACCGAGCTAGCTGAGTGTGCAATTTTCACAGCTTTGCTCTGCAAAACTGTGACAGATCCTTTTAAGGAGAAGGCTGCAAGAAATTTGCTCAAAGTACACACAGAGACACCACACACAGAAATCTATTTTTCTCCACATATAGTTTTATTTCCAATAATGTAGAAATCCAGATTTCTTTTAAAAAGCTTTTTTTTTTTTTGTCAATCACCTTCCCGTGGTCCAACTTTGGGTTTCTGGCTGAAGGAAACTGGAGGGCGGAATCAGAGAGGCGCTGCATCGCTAAGCTAAACAAATTACACCTACGGGTTTCTTGGTTTGAAACCTTGGCACAAGCAAAGAAAAAAACCCAACCCGTGCACGTGTTGCATCTAACAAATAATTATGTGCAGAGTAGTGAGATATCTCCATGGCTTCGGCCATCTCTCTCCTGGGAGGAGGGTGCACCTGGTATTTTTCCTGGCACAATCCTACACTCCCTGCTCCCTAACAGGAAGTGATCGCATACTAGAAGCAGCAGCAGTAGCAGCAGCAGGGATGCAACAGGAAATGGACTGCGGTTCTAAGATCACCCAATTCCTCTTGACCCCGTCTCAGAAGAAACTAGAATTTGTGGATAGGCTCCACCTCCATAGCCACCCCCTGCTGGCAGTGTCTCCAGAAATGCCAGAATTTGTGCCCATGTGCAAGAATCGAGGAATACTTAACACAAGGGCTATTTGTCTTGGAAAAGAGGTGCCGGAACTCACCACGAACGCGTCCATTGTTCTCTTGTAAGTCTCGAATTGTAGGGGAATGAACACAGTAGGAACACGTTAAGGTAACCGGGAAAGGACAAATCAGCAATCCATAAGCTCAATGCTTTTAGCACCACCGCTTGCATTCCCTTTTAGCTGAAGAGTCAAAGGCAACCTGAACCCAAGAATTACATGGAGCATCATAAACTAACACAGTGGATGGAGCATAGCACCATTTTTTTTTTTTTTTAAAGGAATAGCACCTCAAAATAGACAGAGCACCACAAGTCCAGGTCAAACCCTGGTTTTGTATTTGCAAGATAAGCTTCAGAGTAAACTCACAATTGCAATAAATACAGAGGAGGTGTCGAACTGGTTGGAGCTTCAGCAGCAAAGTGGCACAAGGGGTTAGAGTGCCTTGCAGCTAACCAGAAGGTTGGTGGTTCGAGCCCACCCAGGGACGGCTGAGGGCAAGGTCCCTGCATTGCAGGGAGTTGTGACCCACGGGGTCCCTTCCAATTCTATGGTAAAGGAGGCCCACAGATTTGCCTCTGGGCCACCTAGCGGGATGCAGATACTGCCTCTTGGGTAGCTTCCATGGCACGATGCCACAGTTATGGCTTCTTTTCCCCAGCCACCGCGGAGAGTATTTCTGAGATGGTGCTTAGCAATCCCTAGCTCCCAGGCAGACCTGCAATGCTCAGGATTATTTCTGGTAAACCACAACAGCTTCATGGTTTAACTCTGTAGCATCAGCATGGGCTTAGGGTGCTGATGACCCAGGGAATCCCTAAATTTGAGCATTGGCTGCTGGTGCTAAGAGAGAAGAAGGCAACTTTCTCATGTTCCTATAGGATGGGGGAATGATGTAGCAGGTGGGGTAGGGGGAAATCGGTCTCTGCTTCCATGTGCTTTTGACTCAGGTTTCCTAATCACCACCCGTCAGCAGCAGGCCAGGGCAGGCTGAGGGCTCTTCCAGGCGACCTGTTTATTGAGCATCCATCCTGACTTGTTTGCAGGGAGATTAGACCAAGCCTCTGTACACATTATTAGCTTAAATGCAGCTGGGTTGCATCTTTATCTCAATTTGGATCAAAGGTGGTTGGGGGGGCAAGTCTAGGGTTGCCATGTGTCCTCTTTTTCCAGGACACATCCTCTTTTGCAGGGGCAAAATTTCTGTCCAGGTAGATTTTTTAAAATTTGCCAAAATGTCTCTGGCTATATTTTCTGGATGAGACATAGACATAGCTGGTGGCTGAAGACTTGCTTTCCTCTCCCATTCTCTTGCCCCCCTCAGCAATATATCGCAGCTTCTATAGTAAAGGTAAAGGTAAAGGGACCCCTGACCGTTAGGTCCAGTCACTCTGGGGTTGCAGCGCTCATCTCACTTTACTGGCCAAGGGAGCCGGCGTACAGCTTCTGGGTCATGTGGCCAGCATGACTAAGCCGCTTCTGGCGAACCAGAGCAGCGCACGGAAACTGTTTACCTTCCCGCCGGAGTGGTACCTATTTATCTACTTGCACTTTGACGTGCTTTCAAACTGCTAGGTTGGCAGGAGCAGGGACAAGCAACGGGAGCTCACCCCGTCATGGGGATTTGAACTGCCAACCTTCTGATCGGCAAGCCCTAGGATCTGTGGTTTAACCCACAGCGCCACCCGTGTCCCTTACATATAGTAGGAGTATTTAAAATGAGGGTCATCCTAGCACCCTCTTTTTTGCTTGTCGAAATATGGCAACCCTAAAGACAGCAAAATGCAGTATTTCATAAGGAATGGCAGAAAGGGATTGCTGCCAAGGTCATGTGCATACTGCTTCCCAAACCAGTGGTGGGAGTGCACTGCTTGCAGAGTGAACAGGACTGTGTCCATGGCTCAGATGTTGTGTGTTGGCACCTGTCTGTCTGATGTTGGGTATTTAATGCTCTTTCACTCCAGGGAGATGACACAATGTTGGCTCCTTAATACGCATTTGCTCCAGTTCGCTTGTGGGGAGGTTAGACGGCGTCGACGCAAAGCCAGCGTTATCCTTCACCTTCCGGTGCCTAGAATCATAGAATTGTAGAGTTAGAAGGGGCATCTCCAGGCAGGGCTGAGAGAGACTCCTACCTGAAAACTGGAGAGCCACTGCCAGTCAGCACAGATCTAGAGGGACCAATGGTCTACGGCAGCTTCCTATGTTGTACCAGAGCTCCCAATCAACTTTGATTACTCAACCTGAACTTGCCAGTATGTGAATGAAACAGCAACAGTCTGGAAGAACCCTGAGATTGTTTGGGCAGGATACCGGGCACCTGAACGGAAACCAGATCTGCATCAAAGAACAGTCTGCAGAGGTGCTATGCTAGTGAGAATCCTGCTCACCACACCACTGGCGATGTGCTTTCCATGTGCCAGCCGGCTAAAAGCCTCCTGGAAGTTTTGGAGCGGGTGGAAGTGTCTTTTGTCAAAAAGGGCAGAAGCAGCTGTTGGAATGTAGCCCAAGGAGAAGCACGTTCAGCATCTGCTCAAGTATCCAAGTGCGTATCTACCCGGTTGGGTTGGGGCGTTTCTTTCAAAATTTCACCCGTAGCTTTGGAGCAATTGTTGAGAAGCAGGAGCCTAAGGGAGAGTTCAGCCCACCTCTTCCCAGCTGTGCTTTTCAACATGGCTGGCTTTGCACCTGGCAGGGCAGGGGGGCCGTTTCCGACAGACGTGCCCCTTCTTGTTGGATGCTGCGGCCTGCTGTCGAAAGCTCTTCTCGGTTCATCGGTTGCTCGGCGATTCAGATTTTTTTCTTTTTCACAGGCACGTGTGCACAGCAAACGTTGGCTTTGTTCGGGCCCCAGGTGGGTCTTTGAAGAAGGCGCTTTGTGACGGCGCCTCTGCGAAAGGTTGAATCGGGCAGGATGGCTTGCAAAAAACGGGAAGGAGAGCTTCCCCAGGTGACAGGATTCATTCTGAAGCAGCGTTCACCATTCTTAGCCAAGCGCTTTAAAAAGAGGAAGTGTTGCCCTAGGAGATTCCAGAAGGAAAGTGCTCTGGAAAGTGTAGATGTGGAGAACATGTCATTCCTTGATGAGGCAAGGGGAAGTAAGGGAATCTGGGGAGTCTGTGGCTTATCAGTGCAGTGGGCCAGGGGTTCAGAGAAGCACAGTAGTCCAGAGGGGCGTGACCAGATTTCGACGAATCCTCGGTCGTAACGATGCTGAAAGTGAGGATCTCAATTGAAGGGAAACGGGCTTTTCTTGGGGGGAACAGCTAGTGCATCTTGACGACAGTTCGCGAAACAGCCTGAGGAGGACAAAACAGGGCAGAGGTGCATTAAAACTGAAGTGAGGGAGTTCTTTTCAGATGGCACATTAAGTCCTGATTGTGGAGCAATGGGCTGGTTCCTTGCAGGATGGGAAAACCTGCATTTGCATAGGTTCCCGCTCTGCTGAAGCTGACAGCCAGAACCTTTTGCACAGGACACCTAAATATGATGCTGCACAGGGCCGTCTTAAAGGGATCGGCCGCCGTGGCGCAACGACCCCTCGCCGCCCCCGGCGTGCCGCCTCTCCGCCCACCTCCCTCCCACGCTGGCCGCCCCTCGGGAGGGGGGAGCGAGCGGGGGATGAGGGGCGTGGCGCTGGAGCGGCGCGGGGCTTTGCGCGCCCTTCCCAGCACTCCAGCTGGGGCTCCGGAGGGCGGGGCTTGCAGCTCGCCCGCCGCGCGCGAGCGCCCCCGCCCATGGGGGCGGGGGTGGGTTGGGGAGGGGGGCCGGTATGCCGGCGGGCTCGTGGGGGGGGCCCTGGGGGGGGGCCCGGCGCCCTGGCGCACCACGCCACCCAGCATCTACGACGAGACGGCCCTGATGCTGCAGTTAATTTGGATGATCTCCCAAATATTAAATTATGTTAATTAAACGTTAATTGTATTTCAAGAAATACCAAGCCCATTGGCCAGAACGCTGGCAGGGGTACACCTCACTGATCAAACGCAAATAATTCTGCCTGGAGATTTTTTTGCTTGCATCCCTGGAAATATTTTTTATTTCCCCCCACACTCCCCAGTTAAGAAAAGCTGAAAATTCAGGGGAAGATGGCTGAGCCCGAGAAGCGTCCTACTGCACCAGACCAAATAGCTCAGTCAGTAGAGCATGAGGCTTTTAATCTCAGGGTTGTGGGTTCGAGCCCCACGTTGGGCAAAAGATTCCTGAATTGCAGTGGGTTGGACTAGATGACCCTCATGGTCCCTTCCAACTCTACAGTTCTAGGATTCTATGAAATGCCTGTCTAGGCCATCATTCCTTCTCCAGTGGCCAGTGGAGTGCCTCTGGGAAACCTCTGGGAAACCCATAAGCAAGGCAGAAAGGGTGATAAACACACAAGAACTCAGGTTTGCTACTGCAGAAGGTGCTCTCGAAACTCCAACTGCCTTCAGCAACTGCCCCATAACACACACACACTTTCAGCATGGATTTTCTCCTCACATTAGCACCGTGCAGAGTGGGTCATCTTTTCCTCAAAGCGGCTCCACTCTTCTGCTGCCAGCCATATCTGGCTGCGGTGCTTCTTTGATGCTGTCTCAGCTGACTTTCCAAGCCGTTAACCTGACAGAGGAGGAAACAAGAGGGTTTGTTAACGGATTAGCAACTGCATTCAAAGCTGAGGATGCAATCGGTGGCTCTCCAGAGATTGTTGGTCTACATTTGGCACCAGCTTGGCTGCAGGAGTTGCCAGAAGGAGGCATGCAAGGCACCATCCAACTGCCTTAGGGACTCTGCTCTGGATCTGTGGGGAGTAGGGTTTACTCCCCAGTCTTTTCTCTGCCCAAAGAGGTTAAGGACTAGAATTTTCCTTCTCCTAGATCAGGGGTGGCCAACTCCCAAGAGACTGCAATCTACTCACAGAGTTAAGAACTGGCAGTGATCTTCCCCCTTTTTGGGGTTCAGGTCAAAGTTGTTGAGCTATTTTTTTAGGAAGGAGGAAGGCCACTGGGGGGGGGGTTAAGTCAATGTGTCAAAGTTGTTTTTTCAGGTAAAATGTTGAACTTTCTTTAGGGGAGCCACAGCTGTTCAGCTTCTTTGGGGGGAGCCAATGATCTACCATATTTTTTGCTCCATAAAACACACTTTTTTCCTCCTAGAAATTAAGGGGGAATATCTGTGCGTCTTATGGAGCGAATGGTGGTCCCTGGAGCTGAATTGCCCAGGGGCCAAAAGAGGATCATGCTTTTTATTTTACAAAGAGAAAAGGGGGTGTTGAAAGGACCCCGCTCAGCAGCTGATCAGCAAGAGATCGGGAGAGAGATAAGAGTCCCGGCTCCCTTTCAGCCCCGCCCTCCATTGTTGAATGTGCTGCAGAGGGAGGTTGTTTGTTTCCCCAGCGACATGTGACTGGCTGATTAGATTATCTGTCTGGAAACTGTAGAAAAGGCTCCCTTTCCTTTAGAAGCTGCAGAAATGTGAGTTGAACCCCATAAAAACGGGGCTTTTCCTCTTTGCTTTTCCCCCTTTGCAAAAAAAGCTGCAAAACTTTTAGCTGATCCTCAAAAAACCAGGGCTTTTCCCTTTGCAAAAAAAGCTGCAAAACTTTTAGCTGATCCTCAAAAAACAGGGCTTTTCCCTTTGCAAAAAAAGCTGCAAAACTTTTAGCTGATCCTCAAAAAACAGGGCTTTTCCCTTTGCAAAAAAAGCTGCAAAACTTTTAGCTGATCCTCAAAAAAACAGGGCTTTTCCCTTTGCAAAAAAAGCTGCAAAACTTTTAGCTGATCCTCAAAAAAACCAGGGCTTTTCCCTTTGCAAAAAAAGCTGCAAAACTTTTAGCTGATCCTCAAAAAAACAGGGCTTTTAGAGGAGGAAAACCAGAAAAATCCCCTTGTTTCCTCCTCTAAAAATGAGGTGCGTCCTATGGTCCGGTGCGCCCTATGGAGCGAAAAATACGGTGCCAGTGATCTGCTGCAGACGTCCAGTGATCTACCATTAGATCATGATCTGCCTGTTGGACATGCCTGTCGTAGATGGACTACCTTCCCAGGTTGATGAGCCCCATCTGACCCTCACTTCCCTCTGCAGTGCAGGCATAAACCAACTTCTTGACCATTGGACCCACTCTTGGTCTTGTCCACTCAATCCACTGGAGCATGTCTTCGCATGCAGGGGAAGTCTCTAACTCACTGAGGGTTTGAGACCCATCAGCTACCTTCACCTGGTTTAGCCGGCCAGTCAAAGCCATTTCCTGTGGTGTGGCCACTGTTGCCTGCTGACAGCTTCCAGGAGCCACAGGCGAAAGCTGAGTGTAGGGGGAGGGGAACAAAGGGGGGCAAACTGCCCCAGAAAGAGCACAGCATGCCCCCACCAGAGGTACCACCCCTCCCCTAACACCCCATACGCTCCAAGAAAAGAATGCATTTTTAATGTTTGGTTGGTACGCAGCCAAAGTCTACCTTTCTCTGAAGAGAGGAGATGGTTTTTTCCAGTTCAATTACTAATGCCTCGAGGTCCTCCTCTGAGGGGGGGTTCTGAGAAGGTTCCTCCGGCCTGCGAGAAAAGGTAGAAAAAAGAGGCGGGACTTCATTTGAGGGGCGTGTCCAGGCGACTGCTCTCTCCTGCTATGAGCAAGGCAAAGGGATGCTGAGGTTGGGCAGGACGTGAAATCGGCCTTCTTCAAATTTTGAACCTCCACTGGAGGATAATTCTGTCTTCTCCTTCCTTGCCCTGTACCCCCCCCCCACCCGCCGCCCATTGTCCCGGGAAGCACGATAAAGTGTTGGTTGGGTCCAACATACAAGGTCCAAAAGTTCAAAACCTTGAACACCCGCCTGCTTTCCAAGCAATCTGGTGCAGAATTATCAGAGCAGGCACAACTTTGGCATTTTATGCAGCAGCAGCAGTAAGAAAAAGGGATTTGGGGCATAATATTCAGATTTCACATTGGGAAAGGTTATGGAAAGAAAAGTTGTTCTGCTGGTATTTAACTCCTAGTAAACTAGGGGGTGAAGGGATGCGGGTGGTGCTGTGGTCTAAACCACAGAGCCTAGGGCTTGCCGATCATAAAGTTGGCAGTTTGAATCCCTGCCACGGGGTGAGCTCCCATTGCTTGGTCCCAGCACCTGCCAACCTAGCAGTTCGAAAGCACGTCAAAGTGCAAGTAGATAAATAGGTACCACTCCGGCGGGAAGGTAAAAGCGTTTCTGTGTGCTGCTCTGGTTCGCCAGAAGTGGCTTAGTCACGCTGACCACATGACCCGGAAGCTGTATGCTGGCTCATAGAATCATAGAGTTGGAAGAGACCACAAAGCCATCCAGTCCAACCCCCTGCCAAGCAGGAAACACCATCAAAGCATTCCTGACAGATGGCTGTCAAGCCTCCGCTTAAAGACCTCCAAAGAAGGAGACTCCACCACACTCCTTGGCAGCAAATTCCACTGTCGAACAGCTCTTCAGCCCTTGGCCAATAAAGCGAGATGAGCGCCGCAACTCCAGAGTCATCCGTGACTGGACCTAACGGTCAGGGGTCCCTTTACCTTTACCTTAAACTTGCAAAAATATATAAAACAAGTACAAATACCTGCTGGAAATGTAAAGAAAAAGAAGGTACCTTTTATCATATGTGATGGTCGTGTATGGTAATAAAAGCTTTCTGGGAAATGATATATAATGAATTGAAATAAATGTTTAAAATAACTTTTGTAAAAACAACAACCAGAAGCCTTTCTATTAGAAATTATAGGTACCGACATTCCAAAGGAACAGAAAAGACTCTTTTTGTATGCGACAACAGCAGCACGGATGCTATTAGCCCAGAGACGGAAAGAAGAAACAGCCTCTACCAGAGAGGAATGGCAAACTAAGCTGTTAGACTACGCTGAAATGGCAAAACTGACCGGAAAACTCAGAGACCAGGAAGACAAGAAATTCAAGAAAGAATGGGGGAAAGTTTATAATTCATTTAGGAGACCACTGTAAGCAGATGAAAACATTAGCAGGATTTTAATCTCACTTGTAATGTAACAAATGCTATGGACAATATGGATAGACATAAAATCCAGATTACGAAATAATATGCAGTTGAAAATGTTGACAATAGGACCCATAGAGAGAAGGGGTGGGTGGGTTGGAGTGCCAAGATTCAGAGTAAGGTAATCTCTCTACATGGATGTGTATTTGGTATGGCTATTGTAAGGGACGTTCAGTGGTTGCTCATGAAGAATCAGCCAAACGCAGCACTTCTAAGCTAAGTTCTTTATTGTGCAAACTATATACAGTGCAGTAAAAGTTTCAATGTCCATCTCCTAACTACGCAGATTCCAGGAATGACCCCTTCCGGTTCTTTTTCCAGCAAAAAAGCCGCGGGATTCTGAACCCCCGCCTGCCTCTCCCGCGTCCTTCCTGTCTGTCCCTCAAGAGCGTGGGAACCGGACCCCGTTCCCAGCGGTCTCCATGATGCTGAGGCTCTGCGATCCTATCAGAGCCCCTGCACCGCCTTCCTGCTTCCGACTCCCCTTCCCTACTGGAGGAATGGTAGCTTCCGGCGGAGGAGGGGGAGGACGAGCTGTGGAAATGCACAGGGGGTTCCCTATACTGCAGACGTTCCTGGGATGCTACCACTCGCGGGAAGGGGGGTTTCCTGACAGCTATAAATTCATATTTGTAAAATCAAATAAAAAGCTATTTGTGAAGAAAAAGTGACCAGTCTGCAGCTCACCTTGGATCTCCAGGCTTGGCCTTGGAAGGGTTTTCTTCTGGGTAGCTGAAGCCAGAAGATCTTTTGTTTCGGAACTGTTGGGAGAGGGCCCTAAACTGGCCCCTTGTCCTGCAGTCTGGGGGAAAGAGGAAGGTGTGAGATTGAGGCAGCAGGGTTTCAAAAGCCCAGAAACACTGGAAGAATGCTTCTATAACTCTGATTCCAAAACAAGACAGAGAACCTAAGCCACTAAAAAATTATTGACCTATATCTCTGTTGAATGATGATTATAAACTTTTTGCAAATATATTAGCAGATAGGTTGAAATTGGTATTAAAAGAGGTAATTCATTATGACCAGGCTGGATTTTTGCCCAAAATTCATGGAATATGCAGAAATGCTGAAACTTACCGGAAGAATAAGAAATCAAGATTAACAAACCTTTTTTATTATAAAAGAATGGAAATGGTTTATTGAATATTTACAGATAAACTGTAAACAGATAAAAACACTAGCAGGATTATTGTAATAACCTGCAGTTTCACAAGAGTATATATGCAGAGTTGATAATTATATGAGCAAGTGAAAGGAATTTGGATCTGCAGAAGATATTTAAAAAATAAATAAAAATTAAGGAATCGCAGAAAGCAGGGGAGGGAAGTCAAATTTTGAAATGTTATATTGACTGTAAAACTAATGAAATGTATAAACTTGAAAAATATAAATAAAAAAATTAATTATATATATATATATATATATATATATATATATATATATATATATATAATGAAAAGCCCAGAAACACATACCCACCCCCCAAAATATTTATCATATTAGTGTTCCATGTTTAGCAGCTTCTGAGCAGAGGGAGGTGGCGGGTGACGTTTTCAGGCTTCATTTCATCTTGAAAAGGAAGCCTTATTATTATTATTATTATTATTATTATTATTATTATTATTATTATTAAATTTGGATACCCCCATCAGGGTGGTTCACAGCATAAAATGCAAGGTAACACAAAATACATAATAAAACAAAACACACCAGTAGCCCCGCTCATTCCACCTCCACGCACAAGGGGTGGGTGGAAGAGGACTGTTTTCACCTGGTGCCTAAAGTTGTATAATGATTGCGCCAGAGGAGAGCATTCCACAAATGGGAGCCACTACATAAAAGGCCCTGTTTTCGTGTTGCCACCCCCCCCCCAACCTCTTGTGGAGGAGGCACACAAAGAAGGGCCTCAGATGATGATTGCAGGGTCTGGGTCAGTTCCTATGGGGAGACACACCTCTCTAATAATTTGCTTACAAACATCCAGGTTGAACAGGTACGGCGGATGTGTACAGAAATAAGACTTTAGGAAGGTGGCACTTGCCACAACTAGGAACGCGGGGAGAAATTTGATTCATTTCAAGCAAGTCTCTCAAATTTCAACTTTTCAAAACAGTATGAGAACCGAAAAACAGCGACCTTTCAAAACCCACAATTTCCCCTCCCGTCCTCATCACGTTACCTTCACAGCAGTCCTGCCAGAGGCGCAAATCCACTTCCGGGATCTCATCGCAGCTGACCATGCCCTGTGGGTAGGCTGCGACCCGGAAAACATCCTTCTGCAGCTGCCTGATGTGGTCGCTGTTGTCGCAGATGATGCGGGCGAGAGACACCTGCCTTATCTGCGTCAGCTGGGCAGGGCTGAGCACACCTGGGTTCTCGTACCAAAACCTGGTGGGGGAAATTGCACGCAAGAGCATCAGCGATGGACCTGTAAACAGCAAGCAATGGATGCAAGGACGTGGTAGGGAGCCTTTGGTCCTCAGGGTGCTGGTTAGATGGCAGCCTCCCACTGGCCATGCTATGGGCTGATGGGAGTCTAAGGCTGGATGGCTAGCCTGCATTGCAAGGGGTTGGACTAGATGTCTCCTGGGGTCCCTTCCAACTCTCCGATTCCATGACATCCAGAGGCCTTCAGAGTCTTAATCTGTAGGTTTGCCAATCATTTAATGTGTCAATACGAATGGAAGTCGTTAAAATTGCAGTTGTTGTATAAAGGATTGTTATTCTGACTGGAGTGTAATTGGAATTAATAAGATTTTGGAACGCAGAAATAAAGTAAATCATCAAACCATCAATTCTAGCACGCAGGCTGCCACCTAAATTGTATAATTTGGCATCGGAACGATTGCTATTAATGATTGTATTATAATTTGGCATTGTTATAATGAGGCTGTTATTGGATTATTGTAGTTGAAAACGAATAAAAATTGTTATCAGAAGATTCTTAATCTCCGGTGCACAGGCTGGTAAATGTGAAATGTTTATGCATGCAGGTTTATTGCAGCACAAGCACAGAAGCAAGTGTTTATATAGGAGAATGAGATATCACTCTGGACAAACATGTCTATAAACAAACAAACATCTTACACTAGGGCTGCCATATGTCCGTGATTTCCCAGACATATCCAGGATTTGTATGTCAGAAATAGTGTCCGGGTGGAATAGCCGAAAATCGGTAAATCTGTCTGGGAAAACCCATTTGCGAAGTGTTGATTTTTTATTTTGGTGAATTTCCTTAAAAAAACTTCATTAAGCTCAATAACTTTCGTGTCTGGATTTTCACTTTTTAAAATGAGAACCGCAATACAAAACAAGACGGACAAAATTGAACCCACGAAGAGCTGGTATCTGCATGTGTGTAAATGCAACATGGTGTAAAAATGTGTCACTGGCATCCCTAGAATCTCTGTGCCCTGACTATGTGGTGGGTAGGGAACAAACCTTCCCTTTCTCGAGCTTGAAGTGAACATGGATCTACCTTGGGGCCGAGGTGGGATGTTTGTGAGTGTGTGGGTGTGCACTTGTGCAGTTGAGAGCCAGTGTGGTGTAGTGGTTAAGAGCGGTGGACTTGTAATCTGGTGAACCGGGTCGCGTCTCCGCTCCTCCACATGCAGCTGCTGGGTGACCTTGGGCTAGTCACACTTCTCTGAAGTCTCTCAGACTCACTCAGGAGGAAGGGAAAGGGGAATGTGAGCCGCTTTGAGACTCCTTCGGGTAGTGATAAAGCGGGATATCAAATCCAAACTCTTCTTCTCTTCTTCTTCTAAGCCTTATATCTGGCCCTGAACCCAACCCTCTTGGTGACTTGTGTGGTGTATCAGCAGAGTATATGGAGCCCCAGTAGAGTCTTCAGAGATTTCCTGCTCCCAGCAGAGCAGCTTCTCCCAGAGTCCCTGGTCAAGGGAAAAGCTCCTCTCCCACATAGTTTATTACCATGTTTTCCCGAAAATAAGACACTGTCTTATATTTCCCCCCCCTCAAGAAAACACAATATGCCTTATTTTCGGGGGATGTCTTATTTTAACTGCTCTGCGTTGGAACGCTGCATAGCCACGCCTATCCAGGCCACCTTAAGGGAGGCGCCGTGTCACCATGTCTTATTTTTGGGGTATGGCTTATAATGCGCAAATGCATAGAAATCCTGCTACGGCTTATTTTATGGGTATGTCTTATTTTCGGGGAAACACGGTAATTTGAACTGTTTGTTGTTTGCTGTCTCCATACAAAAGACAAAGCTAAACACTACTATCCATACAGTTCTTCTGGTCTTTCAAGTAAAAATACACACCTGCAAAGAGATCCGCTAGCACTATCAGCCTGCTAGTGAATGCTGCTGTGTAAAACCCAAAGGACGCAAGCGTAGACAAGACCAGGACACGGCTATAATGGGAAAGCAATGCCCTAGAAACTTTTATACCCATCTATACACGTAGGCATATTCCCTAAACCATAGTTCCAGTTACAGGTGGGTAGCCGTGTTGGTCTGCCATAGTCAAAACAAAATCAAAAATTCTTTCCAGTAGCACCTTAGAGACCAACTGAGTTTGTTCTTGGTATGAGCTTTCGTGTGCATGCACACTTCTTCAGATACACTGAAACAGAAGTCACCAGATCCTTAAATATAGTGAGGGAGTGGGGAGGGGTATTGCTCAGAAGGGTGGTGGGAATGGGTGATCAGCTGATAGGTATGGAAAACCTGTTGACGACTCTTAACGGCTGTAATTAGTCTTGCAGGGAAAGGCAAGGGGTGAGATGGCTAAAGATAGCTTTGTTATGTATAATGAGATAAGAATCCAATGTCTTTGTTCAGACCAGGTTTCTCCGTGGTTTTAAGTTTGGTGATTAGTTGTAATTCAGCCACTTCTCTTTCCAGTCTATTTCTGAAATTTCTTTGTATTAAGACAGCTACTTTGAGATCTTTTATAGAATGTCCTGGGAGATTGAAGTGTTCTCCTACTGGTTTCTCTGTCTTGTGATTCCTGATATCAGATTTATGTCCATTTATCCTTTGGCGTAGGGTTTGGCCTGTTTGTCCAATATAGAGAGCTGAAGGGCACTGTTGGCATTTGATTGCATACACAATGTTGGAAGATGAGCAATTAAATAGTCCTGAGATGGTATGTTTGATGTTGTTGGGACCAGTAATTATGGTTCAAATGCCAACAGTGCCCTTCAGCTCTCTATATTGGACAAACAGGCCAAACCCTACGCCAAAGGATAAATGGACATAAATCTGATATCAGGAATCACAAGACAGAGAAACCAGTAGGAGAACACTTCAATCTCCCAGGACATTCTATAAAAGATCTCAAAGTAGCTGTCTTAATACAAAGAAATTTCAGAAATAGACTGGAAAGAGAAGTGGCTGAATTACAACTAATCACCAAACTTAAAACCACGGAGAAACCTGGTCTGAACAAAGACATTGGATTCTTATCTCATTATACATAACAAAGCTATCTTTAGCCATCTCACCCCTTGCCTTTCCCTGCAAGACTAATTACAGCCGTTAAGAGTCGTCAACAGGTTTTCCATACCTATCAGCTGATCACCCATTCCCACCACCCTTCTGAGCAATACCCCTCCCCACTCCCTCACTATATTTAAGGATCTGGTGACTTCTGTTTCAGTGTATCTGAAGAAGTGTGCATGCACACGAAAGCTCATACCAAGAACAAACTCAGTTGGTCTCTAAGGTGCTACTGGAAAGAATTTTTGATTTTGTTTTCCCTAAACCATGTTAGAGATTTCAAAGTGCCTATGTGCAGAAAGACAGCTATCCACCTCTGGCAATTAACTGTTGGCTGAAAGCCAAGATCTACTCTCTCTCTAGACCCTTAGTAACGATCTTGTGATTGGTTAAGGAGTTCCTAAAGAGATGAGCTCTGTGTGGGGTTTTCTGTGGTGTTGTGTAGTTTGGTTAATGAAGGTTGAGAGAGAGAGAGAGAGAGAGAGAGAGAGAGAGAGAGGAGAGGTTTTACTTTTGTTTCTTTTATTTCCTAAGTCTGTATATAGTAACTTATGGATACTTGTTGCTTCAATAAATGCTGTATATAGTTATCCAAAGTGTAGTTGCTGAGTTCCCGAGTTGTGCTGTCCAGTCAATGCTCTACAGCCAGAAGCTTCCAGAAAACCTGCATTCACTCTGCTGTGTCCAGGACTACGTTCTTCCTGACACTAAATCTTAATAAACCAGTGGGAGGGTGAATGACTCCTGGTGTTGCTATGGTAACTCAGTGCACCTGGCCCCCTTATCTCAGAACATCCGGAATCCCATGGAGTCATAGAGTTGGAAGGGACCCTGAGGACCATCTTGTCCAACTCCCTGTAACACAGGAATATGCAGCTGCCCCATATGGGGAATCGAACCTGCAACCTTGGCGTTATCAGCACCATGCTCTACCCAACCAAGCTATCCAGCTGATTTGTGCTGGTGGACTGGTTGCCTCTCACATCTTGAGCCCTGGCGACTGAGGGCTGTGACTGTGTGCTGCTGTCCGCTGGCAGGGAACAGCTGTTGTAGGAGTAGAACAGGTCTGCAACCTCACCTACCCCAAAAAGCCAAGTGCCCCCCCCCCCAAGGATCCAACGGGAAGACGGCTAAACCTTGAGGATCCTCCAAATCAAAAGAACAACTCCCTCGGATGGAGTGGCAAATGGACTTGGCATGGCCCATAACCAGATGTTATGAAAATTCAGCGGAGCAACTGCTGCGCAGAAGATATGCTGAGGAAACTACACGGATTTAAAATAATTAAGAGGATGCAAAAACAGGTCCTTTGCTTGGTTTTTAATTATAGAAAAAAGAAGTTACACTAAGATTACAAAATCCCTCCTTATATACTACATTTACAGCTCAATTAACAACACCTGCTGTACTCCCTCACATCTGCAAAACTAGGTCATGAGGTTTACAGTAACTTTTAAAGAGGTTGACATTTTGTGGAATAATAACGAACCTTGATATCTGAACTAATCAACAAAAACCTGAGGTTCCTCCAAATCGAAAGAACAACTCCCTTGGATGGAGTGGCAAATGGACTTGGCATGGCTTACCTGTCCCCATCTCGGAGTCTTCGAAACTGAGTCGCTAATAAGCACATGAGGGTCGGCCCCACTCTGGTGCCCGGGACAAGGTCTTCCACCATCAGTGCAGGAAACAAGTCAATGTTCTTTGTAATTCCATATAAACTGCAGAGGGAGAGGGGAAAGAGATCAGCTGGTGGAGCAAAAGTTTGCTTGGTCCCACCTGTCCAAAACAGGTGTGTGTGTGTGTGGGGGGGGGAAGGTTGTGGCCCTGCACCTGTTGCTGAACTCTAACTCCCATCAGCCCCCAACTAGCACGGACCTTGGTATGGAATGATGGGAGTTGTAGTTCAATAGCATTTGGAGAGCCACAGTCTCTTCTCCATATTTGTTTAGGAGGGTATCTGCAGTATGGCTTAAAAAGACCTGAGGGGTAATTGTAATTTTGTGAAGGGTTCAGGGCGCCTCTAGTGGAGAATCCAAAGTACCCACACCAAACTGTAGTTCCCAGGAATCTTTGGGGAAAGGCATGACAGGTCAGGGCCAACAGAGGCATTACAGACATGGCAGATCCGTGTTAAGACCTCCTGGCATTATTGTTGTGGTTGCTGCTGCTGCTGCTGCTTTGAAGGCAGTGTGTGGGGATCCATGTTTGATCAGAGGGGCAATGCTGGGGTAGGAGGTATTCAGCCTTCCCCCATGTTGTTTCTGCAATGTAAATTGGGAACAACTGTGACTCAGTGACAGGGCATCTGCTTTGCATGCATAGGGTCCCAGAAGCACAGTCTGAAACTCTGGAGTGCCCATATAGGTACTTATATTTTGCTCGCTATGGGGAAATAGTGCTTTGGGGGTGGATTAAATAGTCCCCAACACCACCACAGCTGCTCTAATAAAAAATAGTCTCCCTCTTAGGAAAAAAAAAAGTTTTAAAAAGTTAGGATATCTAATCACCAGTCTCTCCTGTCACATCTGATTTGACTCTTAAAAAGGTAAAGGACCCCTGACAGTTAAGTCCAGTTGCGAACGACTCTGGGGTTGTGGTGCTCATCTCGCTTTACAGGCCGAGGGAGCTGGCGTTTGTCCGCAGACAGTTTTTCCGTGTCATGTGGCCAGCATGACTAAGCTGCTTCTGGAGAAACCAGAGCAGCGCATGGAAACACAGTTTACCTTCCCGCCAGAGCGGTACCTATTTATCTACTTGCACTTTGACGTGCTTTCGAACTGCTAGGTTGGCAGGAGCAGGGACCGAACAACGGGAGCTCACCCCATCGCAGGGATTTGAACCGCCGACCTTCTGATTGGAAAGCCCTAGGCTCAGTGGTTTAGACCACAGCGCCATCCGTGTCCCTTGATTTGACACCTAAAGCAGCAAATAATCAGGATAGGTTTGCAGTGCAGATTTACCTTGGGCAGTCTTCAAGATACTTGCAGCAACTGAGTCAACACTTGCTTTGGACTGCAGCCTGACATGGAACGGAGGCATGTAAACACTAAAATCCCTTTGTGTGTTGAGTTATTCACTTCTGTTGCTAAAGGCAATATAATTTGTGAGCCTCAAGAGGCTATAGGACATTGACTCCCATCAGCCTCTCCTTGTGGGGCCTACAATCAGGGAGGATGCGAGTTGGTGCCCAGCAACATTTGGAGCTGCAGGTTCTCTGTCCCTGACCTAGAGCAACAGAAGTAAATGCTGGGGGGTCGGGGGGGGGGAGAAGCAGGAAGAGTGGAGTCTGGTTGTTGCACAAAGGAGATACCTAAAGGAGAGTTGGTTACAATCGTTGCTGACCTCTCTGGTGCCCTTTGGCCGAGGTGCCCTACCTCCTGAGCTTCTCCCTGATCTCGAGGTTCCTAATCTCGTTCTTGAGGTCGTCGAACTCCTGCGCGGACGTGAGGTTGCAGAAGACCCGGAAATCGTTGTAAGGGGGGATGCCGTGGTCGCGGCCCCTCTGGATGTTGATGGCTGCCAGGTCCAGAGAGACGGAATGGGCCATGGAGAAGAGCTTCTCGGTCAGCTCCATGTTCAAGAGTTCGGAAGGCACTCGCATTTTCCCGGGGATCCCGAAGAGTCCGCGGAGAAGTGGGTCGATGCCGCCTTCCTGGGTGATCCTGAACGGTGAGAAGAAGGCCTTGTGAAGAGGGACGTGGCCCTGCTGGATGGGCTGGAAAGTTTCATTGAGCCGGTAGAGGAGAGGGTTGATGAGGGTGTGGCCAAAGCGGAAGGCAGCCGTGGCGAAGGCGTTCAGGATGCCGGCATTGGTGTTGGGCTCGTAGCCTTTGTACTCCCCCAAGACCTTCATCCCGGCTTCCCCGAAGATCTTGGGCAACCAGTGCGAGTATGTGATGTGCTGCATCTCGGCCCCCACGATCTTCCGAGCCTCATGGTAGACGGTGTCCCCATCCCAGTGAGGGTTCAGGGCCAGGAGCTTAGTGGCTACGCGGTTATGCTCCCGGAACCACAGGGTGTGCATGGAAGTCAAGGCCAGCTGCTCGTTGGCTCGGTGGTCACCGGCCAAGAAACACGGGACGGGACTCTCGCTCTCGTCCCGCATGCATTCGGTGGGAGGCCCCACGGCGAAGGGGAGGAGGTGCTTCCCGGAGCTGGGGACCACCTGCCCTTGCTTCAGGAGCCCCTTCTGGTTGCTGAGGTCCCTCAGTTCCAGGGACTCGTGCTCCGTGCTGCCGTAGACGTTGGACGCGTCAATGAACGAGGTGAGGTGGTTGATTTGCTCCCGGGCGTACACGGAGTTCATCAGCAGAGAGGTCATCCCGCTACCGCACACGGGGCTGGAGCGGACGAAGAACATGCAGTGCCCATTCCTGACCCGCGGGTCGTTCTCCGGGATCATGACGGAGAAGCAGGGGGGGTCGTTGGTGCACACCTGGCTGCACGACGCTCCGTCGGAGAAGCGCGCCATGCTGATGGCCGCCACGGTCTGGTCCATGTCGTGGTCCAGGAACTGGCCCCACTGCATCAGCATGTGCGTGAACTGGTCGTCGGGTGTAATGGTCTCGGTGCCAATCATGGCGGTTGAGACCAAGCGAGGGAGCGGGAGGGGGAGTTCCCGGGAGTCTTCGGCAAGAGAGAAGCCTCTGGGCAGGTTGAACCCGTTCTGGTAGGCCGGCTTGAGCAGGCGCTCAAAGGCTGTGAGGGAGGCTCCCCACATGGGGTGCTGGAGGTTGTTGCACGAGCCGTCGTGGGTCCGGTACTTCCTGTGGAAGCAGATGTCGGAGCAGTTGGGGGTGCGGCGGTGGGCAGAGCAGCCGGACAGGTTGGCGATCATGTTCAGGTAGTGCGGGGAGACCAGGTCATTGTAGCGGTACCCTGAAAGGCCACTCCCAGAGCGTCACCCAATGGATTAGAATCAGAACAAGCATTCGCTACAAAACGAATTCCTTTTTCTAATATTGCAGATCTCACAACCAGATTGTGAGGATAATAATTCCAGGATACCTGGAACCTTCCCTAAACCTTCCCAGGTGTGTGGTGTGTGTGTGTGTGTGTGTGTGTGTGTAGTTTCTAGAAAATGCCTAGTCCTTCAGAGGGAAACTCTAATTACATATGAGCTACCGTATTGGCCCGAATATAAGCCACACCCACAAAGAAGCCGTCCCTTTAAAATCTGGAGGCTTGGGGGAGGCTTGGGAGCTGTGGATGGGACGGGTGCTGTTGCCTTGTGCCCCCAGGCTGCTCTCGGGGGGGGGAGCCATGCCGCTTTGCAGGCAGCTTCCCTCCTTTGTTCCGACGGCTCGGGGGAGGCTTGGGAGTGGTGGGTGGGCTGGGCACTGTTGCCCTGCACTCCCAGGCTGCTTCCTGGGGGGGGGGGAGGGGAAAGCCATGCCGCTTTGCCGACGGCATAAAGTTATTAATATAAGCCACACCTTAACTTTTCACAATCAGAATTTTTTTTTTGGGGGGGGAAGTGCAGCTTATATTCAGGCCAATATGGTATTTCTTCTTAAGGCAAAGGAATAACCACAGAGAGGTCCTTATAGCCTTCCTCTCAACCCAAAGGTTTCTAGGCCAATGAACGTTCTGTCCAAATGCAACACATTCTCAGCATTTTATTAAAATGCAGTATACGTCCAAATAAAAACCAGAAGAGCAATTCTAGGATGGAATCTCAGCAGCAGACACACCAGTTCCTTAACTCAATCTCCTGTACACCTGAAGGGGGGGGCACGTCTTGACTTGACACTGAAAAGGTGCTAACATGGGGGACAAGCAGGCCTCTAGTGGGAGGGATTTCCATATCTAAAGGGAAAGGGAAAGGGAGCCCTGAACATTAGGTCCAGTTGTGGACGACTCTGGGGTTGTGGTGCTCATCTCCCTTTACTGGCCAAGGGAGCCGGCGTACAGCTTCCAGGTCATGTGACCAGCATGACTAAGCCGCTTCTGGCGAACCAGAGCAGCGCACAGAAACACCGTTTACCTTCCCGCCGGAGCGGTACCTATTTATCTACTTGCACTTTGACGTGCTTTCGAACAGCTAGGTTGGCAGGAGCATTGACCGAACAACGGGAGCTCACCCCGTCATGGGGGCTCAAACCGCCGACCTTCTGTTCGTCAAGCCCTAGGCTCTGTGGTTTAACCCACAGGGCCACACAGAGACATAACACACAACATGCTTTCATGGTGCCTTTGTTACCTGTTTCGTTCATGTCCACAACCAAGCCTTGCTGCACATGCTCCTGGATGAGCTGCAGGGTCCTTTCGAAGATCTCTCCGGCCCGAGCTGTCTCGATGGTGTATGGATCCCGTGGGTAACGGAAAAGAGCCAGCAGTTCATTAGGAGTTTTGGGTCGCCTGTCCGGAGAGGACAGAAAGCCGTTTGTAAGCGGCATCGCATTTTCCAAAAGCCTCTGCATTATCAGCATAGCTGTCAACCTTCCCTTTTTTTGCAGTGGGAAACAGCACTGGAATAAGGGAATTTCCGGCAAAAAAAGGGAAAGTTGACAGCTATGATTATCGACTAAGATACTAATAGCAATCCAAGTTCTCAAATGTGCTGGTCCTTATGGCAGCCCAAATGGCTCTGTTCCTCCCATTCACAAGAGGGCAATACCAGCAGGCTTAGGGGAACCCCAAGCTATGCAGTGGGATAAACAACCTTTCTACTGCAAAGAAAGTCCCGTTCAGTTCAATGGGGCTTCCTTTCAATTGAGTGGGTATAGGATTATAGCCTTGGAGGTGGGCGGGGGGATGATGACCCCCAAAGCTATCCAGGGATAACTGAGGATGCTCAGTAGTCACACAATGCTGGCTGATTATTGGGGCAGGAGATAGGAAGCTAGGGGAGGAGAGTGGAATGGAGTAGCCTGAAAAAGAGCAGGCCACAATTTGTCGCAGCCCCCACTTGTTACTTTTACTTTTAGTTAGGGAAGCGAGAAAACAGCAGTTTCCTCTTCCACTCGCATCCATCACAATCAGCGCCGATTCTGTTCTGCTGCAGTTTGGTTTCTGACAAATACTGCATTATTTGTCTTGCTGTCTGCTATTCAGTGTGGGTTACACAACTGTTTATGTAACTTACGTCCATTTCCACATGCCGAGGAAACAGGAAAACTATACAGCGGAACCTTGGTTCTCAAACTTAATCCATTCCAGAAGTCCGTTCCAAAACCAAAGTGTTCCAAAACCAAGGAGCACTTTCCCATAGAAAGTAATGCAAAATGGATTAATCTGTTCCAGACATTTAAAAACAACCCTTAAAAAAGCAATTTAACATGAATTTTACTGTCTAACGAGACCAATAAAGCAATAATCAATGTACTGCAGTCACACAATCAATCAATCAATCAGTAGCTGGACTGGGTTCCACACAGTCACAAAAACAAAACAAAAAGATCTGCAAAAACCAAAACGCAAAATAAATGCCAAAAAGAGACAGACATCAGCGCAACACTCGATTCGGAAGCATAACACTCAAAATGGAGCACGTTGGACTTCTGAAAAAAGTTCTTAAACCGGAACACTTACTTCCATGTTTGCAGTGTTTGGGTTGCAAGTTGTTTGAGTACCAAGGCATTTGAGAATCAAGGTAGCACTGTTTGTCGTTTGCAGACTTAAGAAAACAATGATGTGAAATATTGAATTTGCTTGGCTCATTTCCATTCCTGACCACAGGCAGGCAGGCAGGCAGGTGGAATGCGGCCATTCCTGCTTCCTTTTCCATTTGCGTGGGAATTCCTACTTTCCGTTAAGTCCCTGGCTGAGTGACAACTGGGGACTCAGCTACATTTGTAAAGATAAAGCGCTTTATATGCGTTATAACACTGACACCAGCATTTCTCTGTATGAATTTTGCAATGCGTTCAACTGAATTGCTTCTTTGATGTGTCTAGACCCAGCCCTGGTGGGGAATGACCGCAAAACTGCCCTCCCCCCCACACAATGGCTTCTGCATCTGTGTGGCCTTCCCACTTGCTCCCGTAAGTGTGAGTTCATTCTCCAAACGGTCTTACTTGCTAAACAGCTCGGTGCGCGTAGAATTGATGGCGTGGTCCACACTGCTGATGGCTTCCTGGATCGAGGTAGCTACAAAGGTGTCGCCGCTTCTGCCAACGTTTGTAGCTTTTTTAAAACCACAAAGGTGGCGGCGCCGGGTGGGGGTGGGGCGGAAAGAGATTTAAAATTTAAACCAATTCAAAGCCTTGGTGCTGACCTTTAAAACCCTAAACGGCCTCGGTCCAGTATACCTGAAGGAGCGTCTCCACCCCCATCATTCTGCCAGACACTGAGGTCCAGCTCCGAGGGCCTTCTGGTGGTTCCCTCACTGCGAGAAGCCAAGTTACAGGGAACCAGGCAGAGGGCCTTCTCGGTAGTGGCACCCGCCCTGTGGAACGCCCTCCCACCAGATGTCAAAGAGAAAAACAACTACCAGACTTTTAGAAGACATCTGAAAGGCAGCCCTGTTTAGGGAAGCTTTTAATGTTTAATAGATTATTGTATTTTAACATTCTGTTGGAAGCCGCCCAGAGTGGCTGGGGAAACCCAGCCAGATGGGCGGGGTATAAATAATAAATTGTTATCATTATTATAAGTTATATAACCATTTCTATTTTAGAATCATCTGCTTTGAAAACAGTAACCTTACAACCCAATACAGTGGTACCTCGGGTTAAGAACATAATTCGTTCCGGAGGTCCGTTCTTAACCAGAAACTGTTCTTAACCTGAAGCACCACTTTAGCTAATGGGGCCTCCTGCCACTGCGCCGCCAGAGCACAATTTCTGTTCTTATCCTGAAGCAAAGTTCTTAACCTGAAGCGTTATTTCTGGGTTAGCGGAGTCTGTAACCTGAAGCGTATGTAACCCGAGGTACCACTGCACACCATATTTTGAGTTTGCTCAGAATGTGAAAATGCCAGAACAATAAGAGTATAAAGAGTTTTGCTTTTTCTTGCACCCATGAATGCCTTTCCCTTGCTCTTTGGCATAACCTTCTGTGCTACACACACAGAAGGTTGGAAAAGACTCCCACCTGAAACCCCAGCAAGCTGCTGCCTGTCTGTGTAGACAACTTAGAGCTATGGAGCCATGGTATGACTCATTATAAGAAAGCTTACTGTGCTCCCTGCTGTGTTGTGTTGTGTCAACCAGAGAAGGGGCTACAGGCAGGGAGCTGCAAAGAATCCTTTTGGTTTTATGGGGGTGGGGGATGTATGCAGATTTAATCAACCAGCTAATCAATCATCTAGAAAATGTACATGTTTTAATCAACTAGGGTTTCTGTAACTGGGTGTAGATCTAGAGGATTTTAATCCTGCTTGTAAGGTAACAAAAACTATGGATAACTCAGATGGATTTTTAAAAAGTGGATAACAGATTGATATGCAGATGTAAATATTGATATTAGGACCTATGGAAGGGATGAGGGAAAATCTCGAGATTCAGAGCAATCTCTTTATATGGATTTGCAATTGAATTTGTTGTATATTTATTTCTTTTTAAAATAAAAAAAAATATTTTAAAATGAAAAGAAAACGTAGATCTAGGATTGCATGTTAGTACAGATTGTATGAGGGTACAGGGGTGCAGAAAAGGCAGCCATGCAAACTGGCTTCAACTAGACCTAGTCTCTGCCAATCTGGTGCCCTCTAGCTACAACTCCCACCAGTGCCAGCCAGTGGGAGTTATAGTCCGAAACAGCTGGAGGGCGCCAACTTGGGGAAGGTTGCACAACCGAGCTAGCACTGCAGATGCAAAGGAAGATTGCTCTTACCTGTGATTGTCAGTTGCATGGTGCTGGAAGTAAACCCAAAAGTGTTCCTGGCTACACATTCGTACTTCCCTTGGTCAGCCATCCCCAGGTCTCGGATGGAGAGGGTCCCTTCTCTGTTGATGTGGAACTTGCCACTCTCCGTGATCTGAATTCCTTCCTGATATGCAAGGGAAATAGTTTTTGGAGCTTGGATAGACTAGGTTCAGCTTTGGCCCAGGCTATGCACACGGGCCGCAGGTGGCGCTGAGGGTTAAACCACAGAGCCTAGGGCTTGCTGATCGGAAGGTCAGCAGTTCGAATCCCCATGACGGGGTGAGCTCCTGTTATTTGGTACCAGCTCCTGCCCACCTAGCAGTTTGAAAGCACGTCAAAGTGCAAGTAGATAAATAGCGTTTCCGTGCGCTGCTCTGGTTCGCCAGAAGCAGCTTAGTCATGCTGGCCACATGACCCGGAAGCTGTACGCTGGCTCCCTTGGCCAGTAAAGCGAGATGAGCACCACAACCCCAGAGTCGGACACGACTGGACCTAATGGTCAGGGGTCCCTTTACCTTTATCTATGCACACAGGAGAATGGGGTGGGACGGACTGGACCAGCTCAGAATGCATGGGGGTGTGTGTGGACCACATGCAGGGGCGTACCCAGGATCAAAACTAGGGGGGGGGGGCAAGCCATGGTTGTGACATTTCAGCACAGAAAGGCGAATGAAACCAAAATTTTAGGAAAATTATATATAATTATAGCAGTGCTTTATTACGGTAGTTATTACAATTATTTGCTTGAATTTTTTTAAATTTTTATTCTAGTTACATGTCTTATACCAGGGGTGGCCAACTCCCAAGAGACTGTGATCTACTTTCAGCAGTGATCTACCCCCGTTTTTTGGGGTTCAGCTCAAAGTTGTTGACCTTTTTTGGGGATGAGGTTTGGTTCGTAAAAGCAAACAAAAACAGCTTCAAAAAACAGAAAAACTCCCCCCCCCAACAGAAAGCCCCAAATGGCTGAAAAACTCAGTTTCCCAGGATCCTCAGCCCTCGCAAAGGAACTACTCACCATGCAAGGGAACTCAGTTTCCAAAGCTCCCTTGCAACGATCAGCCAGCGCACACACACACACACACACACACACACACACACACACACACACAGTGTCGGCCAAGAGCTCAATTGTTATTGAGATTTTGGGAGGGGGAGAAAGACCAGTAGTTGAGCTATTTTTTAGGAGAGCTTTTTTCCCCTTTAGGCTGCCAATAACCATTTAATTTAATTAATTTAATTAATTTTTTTGCTTCGGGGGGGGGTAGCTGCCCCCCTGCCCCCCCGGGTACGCCCATGACCACATGTGTGAATGTTCCTCTGTGCTAAGACAAGCAGACCTTGATGCAAGTAGAAAATCAGTAGGTGTACTCTTTTTCTATTTCAAAGGTTGATTTTTTTTAAAGACTTTTACTAATGTGGAAGAGCATTCAAAACTAGAATTTATCCCTTCCAGTCTTTTTTTATGTGTCGACAGAGCCAGAAAACCAAATCAGAGTGATTATTATTATTATTATTATTATTATTATTATTATTATTATTACCGGGGTTGATATCAGTGTGGAGGCACTTGTTTTCCTCCAGTGGATATCTGCATGTGCAAAACATGCGCGCAGCGAATTTGTTTTGGAACAAATTGCACTTCCCCGAAAAACCGAGATGAAATTGGACACATTGGTCCCCAAACAGGCCATGGGCTGCTTGTTCGGCATGTACAAGTCTCCTGAAAAAACCCCCAATTCAGGCTGGCTTTGATCAAGGGAAAAAAATGGTTGTGTGAACCGATACACTTCGACAGGAACCAGAATACATGCAAGCGCAAACTAGGGCTTGCAGGCTACTGCGTTTCACCCAGCTGGCCACCAGATGTCAGCAAAGGCATTGCAAAAATTCGACTGGCAGCAAAAGACAAGTCATCCCAGGCTACGGTCGCATGGCACACTGGGCTGTGTTTCTTCGCATGCACTCTTTAAAGTTCTCTTTGAGATTTGAGACAGAGGGCCGGGCTTCGGATTAGGGATGTCTGCGCTGCCTGAAATCTTGTTGGAGACCCAAAATAACCGTTGCTCCCCCCCCCCCCCCGATACTGGATGTGGTATGAAAAAGGCTTTGCACATTCAGTCCACCATTCTCTCTGTCCGCAGGCTTTCGGTAGCTCAACTGGGAGCTGTAATTTACCCTTTACAGGCCTAAAATTCTCAGCACCCTCAACAAACTACAGTTCCCGGGATCCTCCGGGTGTGCATGCTTGAAATGTGTTTAAAATATATTGTGCGTTTGCAACAGCAGCAGTGGGTTCCCCATCCCGGATCCAAGGCAGGCATGCCTCAAGGCAAGAAGAAGAAGAGTTTTGGATTTGATATCCGGCCTTATCACTACCCTAAGGAGTCTCAAAGTGGCTAACAATCTCCTTTCCCTTCCTCCCCCACAACAAACACTCTGTGAGGTGAGTGAGGCTGAGAGACTTCAGAGAAGTGTGACTAGCCCAAGGTCACCCAGCAGCTGCATGTGGAGGAGCGGAGACGCGAACCCGGTTCCCCAAATTACGAGTCTACCGCTCTTAACCACTACACCACAATGGCAACAGGTGTTCAAAGTGCATCGATCAACACTCAGGTACCTTGGCCCATGTGATGGTGGGCTGTGGGTCCCCTTGGGCAGCGCAGGTGATCTCAATGTCTTGTCCAGTCTCCGCCACCATGTCTTGCGGGGGGTGCAGGAAGACCGGAATCACTGTTTAGGGCGAAGAGGAAAGAGTCGGGCAGACACCCCAAATTTCTCGGTGAGGAATGTTATAAGAGTTCTAAGGTTTCAAATAGAAATGTTCATAAATGTACAAGGCAAACACATACATAAGTATATGAACCACGCATCTGAAATAGTACAGGGGAGCAAACCTGAAGCCATTTTGACTCTCCCAAATTGACCTCAAATATTTCTCCGCAAGGAGGAAGGAAATGGGAAAGCCTCTCCATTGTCTTTTGCTTACCTGTCTTAAGGGCGTATTTGTGTATGAATAGGGTGAGCCTGTGACCTGGATTCAGGAATTAAAGTATTTACCATCACAAAAGAATGGCCAGGCTGCCCAGGTAAAGCAATCAGTGACCATTATCAGGTATCCTGGCAGACAGGATTTCTGCTGTAGACTGCCTCCTTCTGTGATGTATGTATGATGTTTTGGGGGGGGGTGGTCTTGGGCTACAGGGTGGGCAATTTCAAACGTCTATATAAGGACTTGCACACCATTGTTCGGAGTTCTCTCCTCCCTCCAGTGTGTGGTGCGTGGGGACCCTGTTGCAACAGTTCCTTGAATAAAGATCAGGCTTACATGCTGCTTTGCATCTCAATATACTCTGTTTGGCCTCTGTTATTGTCTCCCAGTAGTGATGTATGGAAGTGAGAGCTGGACCATAAAGAAGGCTGATCGCCGAAGAATTGATGCTTTTGAATTATGGTGCTGGAGGAGACTCTTGAGAGTCCCATGGACTGCAAGAAGATCAAACCTATCCATTCTGAAGGAAATCAGCCCTGAGTGCTCACTGGAAGGACAGATCCTGAAGCTGAGGCTCCAAGTACTTTGGCCACCTCATGAGAAGAGAAGACTCCCTGGAAAAGACCCTGATGTTGGGAAAGATGGAGGGCACAAGGAGAAGGGGACGACAGAGGATGAGATGGTTGGACAGTGTTCTCGAAGCTACTAACATGAGTCTGACCAAACTGCAGGAGGCAGTGGAAGACAGGAGTGCCTGGCGGTCACGAAGAGTCGGACACGACTAAACGACAACAATTGTCTCCTACCGATAGGGGACCCACTTTAAGGATTCTATATGGGCTCTTGGATACCCCATAAGGGAAAAGGAGCAGTTCCCTCCCCCCCCCTTATAACAGGAACGACTGGGGAGGAAGCTTAAAGGGCCACAGGAGGCAAAAGCGATTTGAGGAGCAGAAGATGTACAACCAAACATACCTCGCGGAGTCACCCAGAGTTGCACAGGGGAGCTTCGGACCCCAATGGCGCTGATGGCGTGGCATTCGTACTGACCTTGGTCGTGAAGGGCCACTCGGACCACCCTCAGGGTGCCCGTGGAGAGGATGCTATGTCTGCGGTCACTCGGCAACGGCCCACCTAACAACAACGACATGCCGTAAGGTGGCCATGTTTGGACTGAGTTCTTGTGGGCAAGGCCAGCTCCAGTTGGGCGCTCTTGATGAGGTGTGGTGGCAGCCCTGGGGAGATGGGCCAAGCCGCATTTTTTAATTTCCCCACAATGCATCAGTGTAGCTCTAGGTGAGGAGCTGGCAGCTGCCAAAAGCTTGGTGCTGGTTCTATGGAACACTGGGACTGTTTTAAGGCAGTGGTTCCCTGGGAACTGTAGTTCGTTACAGGGGTTGGGAATTGTAGCTCTGGAAGCGGGCCATTACAGTTTGCAGGATTGCTTGGGGGACGTCACGTGCTTTGAATGGATGGTGTGGATCTGGTTATTTATGACCCCTTAAGATGCTAATAATAATAATAATAATAGTAATAATAATAATAATAATAATAATTATTATTATTATTATTATTATTATTTAAATTTATTTATACCCCACCCATCCGGCTGGGTTTCCCCAGCCACTCTGGGCGGCTCCCAACAGAATATTAAAAACAATAAAACATCAAACATTAAAAACTTCCCTAAACAGGGTTGCCATCAGATGTCTTCTAAAAGTCAGATAATTGTTTATTTCCCTGGCATCTGATGGGAGGGCATTCCACAGGGTGGGTGCCACTACTGAGAAGGCCCTCCACCTGGTTCCCTGAAACCTCACTTCTTGCAGGAAGGGAACCACCAGAAGCCCCCCGGAGCTGGACCTCAGTGTACAGGCTGAACGATGGGGTGGATTCAAGTAGGTAGCCGTGTTGGTCTGATGCAGTAGAAATATATTTTAAAAATATAAAAAATTGTCCAGTAGCACCTTAGAGACCAACTAAGTTTGTTCTTGGTATAAGCTTTCATGTGCACGAACACTTCTTCAGATACCTTCAGTACCTTCTTCAGATATCTTCAGTATCTACTGGACAATTTTTTAATTTTTTAATATATTTCGATGGGGGTGGAGGTGCTCCTTCAGATACACTGGGCCGAGTCTGTTTAGGGCTTTAAAGGTCAGCACCGACACTAAGAATTGTGCTCAGACTGGGAGTCAATTGTGTGTTTACTGGGAGCCAATGTAGGTCTTTCAGGACTGGCTTTTATGGTCTCGGTGGCCACTCCCAGTCACTCAGAAACGTACCAAGTCAAAGTGCACTGGCCTGAGCAGAACTTTGGAAAGGCTGAGTGGGGCACTGCCTTGGCAGGTGAGCATTATAAGGGGCACATTTTGCCCTGGGATCTCTTGGCAGAATTACCTATGAGGCGAGGTTACTCCACACAGTACTGAAAGAACCCACTTCCTGTTGATTCACGGGAGAGCAGTTGCCCAGTGATAGCTGCAGTTAGGACATCTATGTGAATACACCATTGGCCCAGATTATTAAAAGCTAAAAGCGAAAAACAGGCAAGCAAAGAGCCTCTGTGGCCTCTCGGTCTTTCAACCTCTGGAGGGAGAGTGATAGACTTGACCGACCCAACCTGGTCCTCCAGAGGTTTTGGATAACAACTCTGCACCAGCTCCGATGGAAGTTGTAATCCAAAAGGTCCTGAGGGCACCAACCCAGAGAAGGCTGGGTAGTGCATGCTGCATGCTTACAGCTTCTGGAGTTTGCAAATCATTATAGAAGAACAGGGAAAACAAAGAATACCCGCTCTCGTCCAGGCGATGACTGGCAGTGGGCGACCCTCTGCAGAGCAGGCAAAGTCAACGCTTTGACCCTCTGTTACGGTCTGGTCGGTGGGGACGATCAGAAACTTAGGAGTATCTGAGGGAGGGGGGGAAAGAACAGAAATCAGGCCTTTTGAGAATGGCAAAAAAATCCCTTTCCACCCAGAACCGGACATTGTCTAAATCAGGGGTTGTCAACCTGGTCCCTACCGCCCACTAGCGGGCGTTTCAGGATTCTAGGTGGGTGGTAGGGAGTCCCATGGCACAAGCTGAATCCTCTTTCCATTGAGCACTGGTGGGCAGTTAAGGAAATTTTACCATCAAGAAAGATGCATTAGTGGGTGGTAGGTATAAAAAGGTTGGCTACCCCTGATCTAACCTCTGCAAAAGCATTGTGGAGGCAAATCAGGAGGAAACTGCTATACAGGCATCTAGTTGAAGAGAGAATTGTGTTGAGAAAGAGTGGGAGAGATTGCTGAAGAGCAGAAAAATTGGGCATTTAGAGGCTTTTTAGGCTCCCCAGTTGCACAATTTTTTCTTATGTGCGCAAGGGCCCAGAGCATAACCCCTGCCCAGGTTGGGGGGCGCCTGTCTATTTTGGAAACTTATCTGTCTGTTTGCATTTGGACACTTCTTTAGACATCATGTGGGATGTAAACACAGAGCAGCCAAACACAACACTCCTAGAGAGGGACATGAAGGTAACTCAGTCCTCCAGGCTTAACTTCCTGTTTACCTGGACTGAGTTACAGGAACCAGAAGTAGGTGTGGTCTTACCTGGGAACAAGAACCCAAAGAAGACTTCCCATTTTGCCTCGTCTTTTGAACAAGCAGGATGCTCTCTCTCAGCTTGCAGCTGAGAGAAGCAGAGGTGAAGCCTGTTCCCCTATGGAAGCAGCTTCACCACATGTAAATATATTTATCTAAGCTTATCTGCCTCTTTGAGCCTGTACTGTATCTCATAGACGATGACTGTAAGTAAACTTTTATATCTTATAATCAGTACTGTATTGTGTCTTTGCTTTTAAGAGGGAAGAAGGGGAATATACCAGGAATATATATTTCTTATAGAGGCTTTAGCAAGCCTATGCAACCGTTTTCTGCTGTGTTTTAAAAGGGAATGTGACTCTGCTAAGTTTGGAGCTTGCTCACACAAGCTGGGATGATATATATAAAATAATATATACTCATCCACACTCCTAAACATTCCCACACATCATAACCAAATTTTGCATGGCTGTCCCTGAGAACAAGGGCAGGTTTTCGTTTACGTTTGGATACAAATCAATGCCTTGCCATTTTGAATCAAGACAGTGGGGCGAAAGTTTAAGAACCGCATGGATTTAAACCGCGTTTGATACTTTTTGTTTCGAGGTAGACCTCCCCGACTTTGGCACAACTTCCTGCCCACCTGTGCCCGGTGGTTACTGTGTGTGTTTTGGTCACCTTGCACGATGACGTTGGCCGTCGCTTGGATGGAGCCTTCGCTGTTACTCGCGTTGCAGCTGTACTGCCCCTGGTCTGAGAAGGTGACGTTTTGGATGTACAGCCCCCCAGAGCTCGTGATGGTGAAGCGCGGGTCCTGCGGCAGTGGAGACCCTGAGCTCAGCACCCAGGTGACGCGGGGCAGAGGGTGCCCGGACACCCCGCATTCCAAAGTGACGCTCTCCCCAACCAGCACTTCGGTGTTCTGGGGCTGGATCACAAAGCTGGGTTTGGCTGAAAGCAAAAGAGAAATGAGGGCTGGGTGTTGTCAGTTGTTTGCTGGTGCTTAGCATTTATCTAGTGCTCACAATGCATGTTCTCACAACAGCCCTACAAGGTAGGACAGTCATTATTCCCCCTCTATTAAAGAAGGGAATGAGAGTGCATGAAGGTTGAAAGGGGATTGACTGATTTCTGGACTAGATAGATAGGCTTTGGTCTGAACCAGCAGGCTTGTCTAGTGGTCTTAGCAACAAAGAGGTACAGTCTCAATGCAGTCACAGAATCATAGAATTGTAGAGTTGGAAGGGACCACCAGGGTCATCTAGTCTAACCCCCTGCAATGCAGGAAACTTTCACCCCATATGGGGCTCAAACCCACGACCCTGTGTTTTAAGAGTCTCCTTACCAGCACTTCCACTATTAAAACTGACAGATTCCCATTCTACTTTCTAATACAAAGTATATGGGGCTTTCACCACAAAGGAATTAAGCCTTGAGCAGGAGTGGGGAAACTGTGACTCTCCAGATCTCCAGCTCCCATCAACCCTGACCGTTGACCACACTGGCTGCCCACTGATGGGAGTTGGAGTCTAATTCCTGCATTGCGGGGGGGGGGGGTTGGACTAGATGACCCTGGGGTCCCTTCCAACTTTACGATTCTTTGACACCTGAAGGGCCACAGGTTCTCCACACCTGACTTATTGCTGATCCACTCTGCACCCGTCGAGAATCACAATTTATGAGAGTGCTTGGTTTATACTAGAAGGGTACTGAACCAAATTTCTCCACCATCCGTCTCTTAAAATGGACAGGGACTGAGCTCAGCAGTAGATTTCGCTGCATGCAGAAGGTTCTGGAGTTAATCCCTTGGTCTCTCCAGGTGGGGCTGGAAATGTCCCTTGCCTGAAACCCTAGTGAGCTGCTGCCAGCCAGTGTAGTCAGTACTGAGCTTGATGGACCAATGTGTCTGACTTAGCATAAGGCTGCTTGCTCTCTAATGGACCCAGTGGCAATTCTTAAATTTCAGAGGATCTTTAAAAGCCATTACATGGGTGACCGTAGTAGCGCAGCACAACTTCCTGGGTCTTTGCTTCGCCGGCGACATTCTTGGCCATGCACTGGTAGATGCCTTTGTCCGACTCCCTGGTATCTTGGATCATTAATGTTCCGTCCTGCAGGAGGTTCAGGCGCCCGTCATCCTGCATGTCGATCTCGTTGCTGAGAAACAGAAAGGAAGATCTAAACGCTCTGAATCTAGGAACTCCTGGGAGCAGGCAACTGTCATGTTAGCTCAGCCTAACCAGAAGTCAGCCACGGGCATCCCTAGATACACTAACTGAAGAGATAGATATGCGGATAATTGTCTGTAAAGCCAGGGACAGGAGTTGCTCGGAAATCACTGGAGAGACCTGTCAGGAGTAAGCATGGACCAATGGGACCAAGTAGTGTGGGAAACAGCCCTACTAGAAAAACTAACCAATAACATGGGGACAAATAGAAGAGGCCTTCGCCCCAGTATGGTTCCCCTTCATCTCACACACAGCCCAACAAGACAACGACAGAAATCTACCAGCAGCATACAAATCAATATGGCTAACCTGATCAAAAACACTCACCCACCCCACTCACACAGGAAACCAAAGACCACCACAGCCAACCACAAATGAACAATCGCACCCTACGCCAACCCCAACCTCTCTCACCACCAAAGGAACACAAGTGAACAACAGAGAGCCTGCACAATCAACGCTGACACCAAACCCTACATATAAGTAAAGTAGAAACATCGTCACCCCACCCCACCCATCTCCCCATCCCACCCACCTCTTTCCCCCTTTTCTTCCTAATGTCTCAACAAACGAAACTGATTTGTAAAAATGTTACATGGAAAAAATACAAGAGAGACATTGCACTACCTTTTTAAATCAAGAAAATCATTAATAAAAAATATTTTTTTAAAAGAAAAAGAAATGAGAGCTGCTTGATATTTGGACTCTGATGGAGACTTCGAAGTAGTCCTAGAATTTTGCGTATTGTGACAGCAGCTGCCTTGCGCTCCTGTCCTGAACATTGCCACCTGCTCTGTTCCTGCATTTGATGTGGAAATGTGGGGAGAGAAGAGTGCGAGGTGGTGGTGGGGAACTGCCCTTTACCAAGGGCAAGACATCCAGAACTGCCACTGACAATGGCTGTAACTTGAATAACTTGTGCTCGAGCCTTGCTTTCCCCTCCTCCCTCCGCAGCCCTTCTTCCTCGTGCGTCAGATCTTTTCAGATGGTGAGCCCAAAGGCACAACCCCCAAGATTCTCTGTGGGGAGGGTCAGATCAGAGCCAGACTGGTTTATGCCTGTGCTCCTCCGGAGAGAGCACTCTTGCGTTCTGGCTCAGCTGGGTGAAAATCGCGCGAGACTTACTTGTTGTGGAGCCAGATGATCTTGGGCTTGGGGTTACCTTCTGCTCTGCAGATGAAATAGACGGTGTTGCCCAGGGTGACATCTGCGTCTTGTGGCTCGGTCGTGATGCGAGGCCTCTCTGAAATAGACCGTGAAGGATGCCCCGCTTGAGAAGCTGGACTGCCTTGTTCTAGCAGGTCAACTTACTTGCCTTTTCTCTGAACCAAGAAGCCCCAGATCCTGCAGCCTTTCGTCATAAGGTAATTACTGCATCCCCTTGATGGTTTGGGCAACGGCGGAGGAAGCTGCTCAGGGGCCTGGGGTTGCGCACCCAGGGGCGGGGCGAGCTGTCTGCATCCTCCCACCCTACAGCTGGGGGGGGGGAGGCAGCGGGTGGACCGTTTGGGCAGAGATAATAATAATAATAATAATAATAATAATAATAATAATAATAATAATTTATTATTTGTATCCTGCCCATCTGGCTGGGTCTCCCCGGCCACTCTGGGAAGCTTCCAACAAATATTAAAATACATTAGATGTGTGGCTTGGACGCGCTGCAGGCCCCGCGGTGAGTGCCGCCCGGCATTTTGTCACCCCCCTCAGTGGTGGCACTCGGGGTGGCCCGCACTCACTGCACCCCCCCTTCCTCTGCCCCTGGGTTTGGACTCTTCAAGATGGTGGCACCTCTTCTCATCCCCACAGCTTCCATTTCCTTTCCTATCCCCCCCTCTTTAGCCAGGAGCGGACCTAGCGGTTAGGTGACGATGTGATGCCTCCTGTTCCATCGCTGCTCCTTACCAGGATGGTGCTAAGGCAAAGTGGGACTGCAGCGGTGCCGCAGCAGTACCATATAGAAAAATATCTTTAACTTTCGAATTGGAAGGAGGAGAGCTCTCCGAAGGTAAAAGATTGGCAGAACAAATTCCAGGAGTATGTTGAGATGGCCCAGTTAACTAACAGCCCGAGAGGAAACAACAGACAGGTTTTTCGTGCAGAAATGGGAGAGATATAGAGTGTATCTACAAGGCATTAACAATGGTATAAAGTCTGTGGCGGCCTTTGAGTGACCCTGGAGGTAAAATAACTGTATGAAACAAATTAAGGCTGTATCCGGGTTTCAGAATGTATTGGAAATAAGCTAAAGGATAAAATGAAAATGTTAAGTACTTTTGCAAGCAGAAAAGGAATGTTCATCGGAAAAGGTTGGAAGTCTATAATTTATTTAATTCTTATTTTTGCTTTTTTGCTTTTTGTTTATTTTTTATTTATTTAATTAGTATATATATGTTAGTTTTTTTTGTATTTTGTTATTCCCTGTTATTATTATTATTATTATCATTATTGTTTAGTATCTGGAATGGAAAGGTATGATATGGAAAGCTCGTAAATTTGTAAACTATGTAAATGTTTATAATATTGATAATAAAGGATTATTTTGAAGGGAAAAAGAGAAAAAAAGAAAGGAAACTCAAAAAAAAAAAAAAAAAAGGACTGCAGCGGTGCCAGCTCCTGGGGGCCCCGGGCCCCTTATGTCCAAAAAGCACAGAGGCGAAGCACGGAGCTGACTGAAGCATGGCTCCAGAGGCTGGCTCCTTCTCCTCCGAGGAGAAGGAGAGCTGAAGCAGCTACCTGTTGGTGATGGCGCCAGGAGGAGGCAAAAGAGCTGCCTGCTACTGAAGCCTCGCGATTGATGCATTTGGCTCCGCCCCTGGCTCCTCCCAGTGTCCGGATGTCGCAACATCGGGAGGTAAATGTCATGCGTGTTGTCACACACGGGACATTGTTCCCTCCAGTCGCCTTGCAGGCTGGTGCCTCTGCTGAGCTGTATCTGGCAGCAGCGCCCTCGGGCCACGTTTTGTATTAAATCGGATGATCTGCCAACATCTCTCTCCCTGCCTTGCTTCAGCAAGGACGGGGGGGGGGGCAGTCTTTCTTCAGAGCAAGGCATTCTGGGTAGGATGGCCATTAAACGCTCCTGCAGCAGCAAGGTGGTTTGATGCAGCGGTTAATGATGCTTCAAAGGGGTAGGTGCAGTTTAAAGTTACGGCAAGGTTATGCGAGGCACTGGATGCCAATGAGATAAGCAAAACCGATATTTCGGTGCCTTTGTCAGGGCGCTCACCGCAGTTGAATTCTTGGGTGGTCAGGGTGACGATGGAGCGCCCCTGCAGCTCTCTTGGGTTCTCGCAGGTAGCTGCCGTCTGGGTGTTGCCCTGCACGGTGAATTTCCTCAGCAAATCTGCCAGCCACATCAGGTCACAATCGCACAGCAAGGCGTTGGAGTCCAGCCGCCTGAGGCGAAGAGGTGATGGAAGAGGAGATGGGGATCATAATTGACGGAGACTTCCCGGTAGCCCCACAGGAATGGTGACTTTGCACTCAAGACTCCAAAACTCTCCCCATAGGAACTGACCCAGACCCTTCTCCATATGCCCCTCTCCATGGGCAGAAGTTCTCCCACCATCTCAGATCTTTTAAACGCTAGGGATGGACACTTGGACCTTCTGCGAAATGTGACCCCATATTGAAATTGATTGGGGGCGGAGGCAGGTGCCCAGGGGGATTAGAGGCCCCCCCACCAAAGGGCTGGCTGAACAAATTAGCATCTTGCCCACCCACCAACATGGCTTCTTGAGAGGTTAGGTTTATGTGGGACTCACCATGGGTCTCCCACATTTACCAAAGCCAATCAGCTGCGTCCAGTTGGGACCAGCTTTTTGCCTTCACCCAGAATGATGAATTGTTCTTTGCTGCAGCGATTATCCACTTACAGGCGTTTAAGTGATTCTGTTTGGGTGACAGCGCCCGGCTGGATTCTGGAAATCCGGTTGTTGTGCAAGAAGCTGTACGGGGGGTAGTGAAGAGAATCGGAATGTTAGCCGGGTATTCTTTGAGGTCATCCCCAAGTGACAGGCAGAGACTGTCCCTGGGGTGAAGCTTTAACACACCTAGGTGTGCTCCTTCCAAGCACCCCTCTCACGGGACCAAGCTAGGCATGGTGTTAACGTTAGGAATATATTCTTCACGAAACGGATAAGGTTCCTTTAAGTTTAAAAAGCATTCCAGAAGTTTCTTCAATGTGTGGGAGTGGCACTCTCCAAGCTTAATTGGTGTCAGCTGGAGATGCAATTAAAAGGAGGCAGATGAGTTTGCAATTTGAGGCACGAGGAGAGCACACATACGCTGTAAATACGCATGCTTACAGCTAGTTTGGATGTAAGGTAAAGTGTGCTGCTGATACTACGAGTTTGCGGTATCAGGACTGTTTATTGCTAGACTGAAAGTATGCTGTGCCGAAGAGAGGAAGAAGGACTGTATAGTTTGTAGATAGTAGTAACTGAAATGCCAAATGCTTGCATAAAGTAATTCTTGACTGTGCATTCGAGTATGACTACAGTTCTTGTTGTCTGCCACCAGGGAAACTCTGCTAGACACTTTGGGAAAGCTGTTACAGTCAGTAGCGTCTAATAGTTAATTGCACAAAGGCATTTGTGCTAGGCACAAATGCCACACATACAAACCACTTAGTGATTGTCCCATGACTTACAGCCTTTCCAGTTTGGGCAGGTCGCTAAACGTCTCTGGCTCCAAGGTTTCAAGGTTGTTAAAATGCAGGTAACTGGGGTGAAGAAGAAAACAGAACACATGGAACAGGTCATTAATTCCCAAAGGGCGTGTGGGATCACCCTAGCCTACAACAAATAAAGCAGGGGTTGCGAGCCAGGATAGAACAGAGGAACCCCAGATTCACCCAACGTATTTGATGCATTGCAGTTCCATGCAGTGCACCGAATGCATTATGCCTGCATGCAACTTACTGTTTATGCAGCCTGAAAAACTACAAAACCCATTATGCTGTGCAACTGTGGATGAGGAATGCTTTCATGCAAACATCTGGGAAGCTGTGACTTAAATGAACAACTATGAATACAGTATTATTAATTAAAATTAGTGGTAGCTTTTTAAGCAAAGCAACTCAAAGCAACTTAAAATATTTAAACAAATACATACAAAGGAACTGACATAAAAGGGGGGGATGGGCAAGAAAGGAAAATATAAAGACATTCTATTTTTTTTAAAGGCAGGATTAAAACATGCCACTAACTGGAGGACATAGATAATTAAGAGCCAAAAGCCTGGCAGAAAATGAATATTTGTGCCCGGTGCGAAAAACAATGCTATGATGGTGTAAAAATAATTGTATAAATGACATTCAGTGCTATGGGGAAATGGGTTCTTCTCTGGCGAAACCAGGAATGCAAAATATTCCTGCATGATGACCCTGCAGCAGACCTGGACTCAAATGGACTGCCAATCCACCAGTCCGTTCAATGATTTACAAGACAGTTTCGAATTTTGATGGAAAGGATGGGGAAAGGACCATAACATTTGAACAAAAACCTCAAAGCAGAGGGGCTCCTCGTTCCTTTGAACTGTTCTATCTATAACGGACAACTGCTGTGACAAGGGTAGAGCCAGAAGCGTGACTCTCTCTCTAAAAATGGTATATTTAGAAAGTTTTATGAAAACACAAAGAGCCACTCCTTGCGGCAAAGACTTGTTCCACAGACCCTTGAGATTATTCTCAAGAAAACTACAGGCGGCTCGTTGAGGGGGCAGAAGCGCTGGACCATTCCTTCCTAATACATCATCTACAAAGCCGTTGATTATATTTGCTAGCGAGAGATTAGATCTTGGCCACAGTGCTGCACATGAGGTCATATGTGAAGCAGCACATACTTTCCTACATCCCCCCATGACTCTTTATTTTGTCTATCTAGTGTGCCTTGCGAGACATTTCTGGTCAGGGACTACGTCATCTCAACAGGACTGGGTCTTTTTTTTTTTTTTTGCTTGTTTTACAAAGCAAATATTTTTGTAGCAGTTGTGTCATCTCAGAGTTGTTAGGGTTGTTTTTAACTCAAAGAATTATTATCCGGAGTTCACTCCATCTGCCCCCAACCTGGTGCCCTCCAGATGTTCTGGACTACAACTCCCAGCAGCCCAGAGGCCAGGGAGGATGGGGTTTGTTAGTCCCACTAGATGTGGAAGACACTAGGTTGGGGACAGCTAGGGCTCTGACTTCCTGAATACCAGTGAACTTCGCCCACATTGCAGGCAAAGGCATCCGTGCTTAAAATAAGACAGAAAATTCAAGGAGAAGGATTCATCTCTCCGCTGTGATGTGCGAGCTCAGCAAAGTGTCAGGGACTGGGCTGGATGCAGAGGAGAGGTAGGAGGCACCAGCCGGGGACACCCCCCCCCCAAGGGAACCCCCGGAGGAGGAAGGCTCAGAGCCAGGGGATTGGTGGTGGTGGGGCATTGAGGAGAGGTCAGAGGGGAAAGAGGGTTGGGAGGAGGTGACGGATGCCAAAGGGGCAACAGGGTTTTGTGAGCAGGAAGAGCCTGTGACAGGAAGCAGTTCAGACACGGAGGCTGAAGCAGGGGAAGGAGGTCAAAAGACTGCAGAAGAATCCAAGGAGTCTGGCTCTCCTGCTGCGACAAGCTCCCCTTCTCCATTGGCGGAGCTTCATGCTCCGGCACCGGGGGTGGAGAGCAGGCGGGGGCGTGGCACGCCGCCCGGAGGGGCGTGAAGCTCGTCCCGGGGACGTGGCACCCAGTGTGTGTGTGGGGGGGGGAGACAACAGCCACGATGGCATCCCACCGGGATTGTGGTGCCGGGGGCAGTGCGCTCCCCCACCCCCCTCCTCCCTCCTCCTCCGCCAGTGCCCTTCTCTCTGGTCTCCAAGAACGTACAGAGTAATGTCCCAAGCAGAGGTGTGCTTGGGAAACATCCGGGAGAGGAGTAGCCTTAGAAAGGGTGGAAGGCAAGGACCTTCAGACCTGGGATTTGCCCCTTAAGGGCAAGACCACTGACTTGTATGGTTGTTTCTTTGAATAAAGAGTTAACTTCACTGACAACGGAGATCTGCTTCTTTTATTGTTGACCTGCGTCTGGCTCTAACCCTGACACAAAACATGGCTGCCTTATACTATATGTCAGGCCACTGGTATGTCTAGCTCAGTGGTTTTCAACCAGTGTGCCGTGGCACCCTGGGGTGCCTTGAATGATGGTCAGGGTTGTCGCGGGCAACACTGGCCTTTGTCCCTCTTTCCTCCCCTCCCTCTTCTGATGCCCTCTGGTGTCTCTACCTCCCAAAGGCTTTCACAGCCGTTTGTTGCAACAGCCCTGACTATAGGCTCCGCAGGCAAATGTTGCCTCTGGGAGGCACCTCTCTTGGGGGTGGGGTGGGGGGCAGCTCAGAGACTGGGGTGGCAGCAGTGGCTGCCTGGAAGACTCCCAAGGAGGGGGGGGAAGGAGGCTGAGGGAACACTCCACAAGGGAGGGTGTCCGAAAAAGGGTGAGGGGCTGCCAGCTCTGCAGGGAAGGGGTGCTGCAGAAAGAATGTAGTTGGTCAAGGGAGCCATGGACTCAAAAAGGTCGAAAACCTCTGGTCCAGCTCAATATTGTCTACACTGACTGGCAGCAGCTCTCTCGGGCACCAAGCAGAGGCCTCTTTAGTTGAGATTCTTGCATTGCAGGGGGTTGGATAGATGACCCTCAGGGTCCCTTCCAACTCTACTGTTATATGATTCTAGATCTTCCCCAGAAGATCCTCACAGACAGGTGGCAACTGGGTTGTCAACTGGCCAGAATGTTAAAACAAATGGCCCAGACCTCTCTTGCAGTTGCGCTCTGAATGGCCATTTGCAAAGCAGAAATTAGCAAGCGATGCTTTTCATGATAAGGAGGTCATCTTTAGGAGTTGCCCAACCAGTGCTCTGCAGCAATCTGCTTCTGAAATCATCATCCTCAAGCTACATGAATTAACACGAGCAACAGAAATCTCAACACAAAAGCTTAAAAAGCAGGTGTTTAAACGTAGCTCTATCCCCATGATAACTAGAAACGTTTGCAAGCTGCCTTGCGTCGGCGCTGCCCAGAAAAGCAGCCTAGGAATACCTAAGAGTAAATAAATAAAAACATATTACTTTTATTTCATTTTTCAATCAAAGCTCAGTTTCTCAGGACTCTAAGGAGCGCTTGCAGATGGTGTCTCAGGGGGCTGGCGGGAATCCATAGGCGAAATTCCATCCCTCGTCTCCATGCAATTTCCAACACAAACCTCGGCCAACTTACAGCTGTTCCAGGGAATAAAGGCCCTTGAATGCATGCTGCTGGATGCTCTGTATTTCATTCTTGTAAAGGTAGCTTGCAAAGAGAGGGAGAGCAGAAAAGGAGAATAAAGTTACATCGGTTGAGAAAAGCTTTCCAGTTGGCTAACAGGAGGACTGCATTGGAAGCAACCTACTAAAATTGTATTATTACAATGCACTCTATGCGGGGTGGCCCTGGGAGACGACTCAAAAACTCCAGTTGGTCCAAAATGCAGCAGCCAGACTGCTGGCTGGCATCCCATCTGAGACCACACGTAACCCATGTTTCAAAACAGCTGCTCTGGTTGCCAGTTTGTTTCAGGGCCCAATTCAATCTGCTCACACTGGTGTTTAAAGCCCTAAATGACACAGGCACCAAATACCTGAGATGCCCGATTGAGTCATGAGATCAACAGAGGATGCCCTCTTGGTAGTTCCTCTGCCCTCAAAGGCTCGGGGCACTGTGTATAGGTTTTGCCTGGGAGAGGGCCTTTTCGGTGGCGGCCCCAAACTGTGAAAGCCCCTACCCACAGAGGTGCGTTTGGCACCTTCATTATACAGCTTTAGGATAATTCCGGAGATGCAACTCTTTACCCTGGCTTTTGACACTCGGGGCGTATGTTTGGAGGACATGCCTCATTTTTATGGTTGTAAGTTGTTTTGAATTGTTTTAAACGTCGCGTTTCAATGCTGTAACCCGCCCTGGGACTGTAGGGTGAATGGCAGACAACAGGTAAATAAATAACAAAACAGAGGTAACAATCGGCTGGCCTGGATAGCCCAGTTGGTGAGAGTGTGGTGCTGATGATGCCAAGGTTGCAGGTTCAATCCTCGCATGGGACAGCGCATTGCTGGAGGTTGGACTAAGTCTTAGATGATCCTCGTGGTCCCTTCCAACTCTATGATTCTATGATTCCATCCTTAGAAATTCATCTTCCACTGTGATGTCTGAACCTCCCCATCGTGGTTTAGGAGGCACTAGGCATCCTTCTTCAAACCTGGTTCCCTCCAGAAGTTTGGAGCTTCAATGGTGCTGGCTTTGCAGCTCAAGGCACAACAATCTGGCGGGCATCAGATGGGCGAAGGTGGCACTAGAATGTCCAGGTCTTTGTGAGCCACGTTTGCAGCACTTGGCAACAAGAAACTCCCCGCCGCCACCCGACACACTTGAATATTTCACTGGAAGAGGAGGATGAGCCAAAGGGCAGCTGCCGTTGCAATTTCCCATCATGCCCCGCTGTGCCGCGATGTCACACCAGGGTGCAATCGCAACGGAGACCACCTGGGGCTCATTTAAAGAAGGAGCCCTGGAGGAGGGGAAGTGGTGCCAAGAGCGCTGGGCAGGACCCCTTGGCAGCTGCATAAGGATGTCGGCTGCTGACGCCAGTCCTGCTGAGAAGGGGAGTGGAGGTTATGTGTATAGTTAATCCTTTTCCTGCCCAAGATTTTCAAAAAATAAAAATCAGACACACTTCAAGCTGCTTTTCCGTTCCCTCGAGGGGAAAAAGATACGGGTATGAAGTTTGGCAGAGCAAACACAAAAACACAGGGCAGCTCTCAGAGGAACTATCATCGGTGACTGAACTGTGTGAGAAAGAAAGGAAAAAAGGCAGTGTATGACCCAAACCTCTTTTCTGACTTCATGATGTTTAGTTGTTTAGTCGTGTCCGACTCTTCGTGACCCCATGGACCAGAGCATGCCAGGCACTCCTGTCTTCCACTGCCTCCCGCAGTTTGGTCAACTCATGTTAGTAGCTTCGAGAACACTGTCCAACCATCTCGTCCTCTGTCGTCCTCTTCTCCTTGTGCCCAGAGGCGTAGCAAGCCCAAGTGGTACCCGGTGCACCCCCCGCCCCACATCCACCCACACCCCTTCAAGTCACAGCGAGCATTTTGCGTCCCCCCACAATGCTTTGCAGTGTCGCAAAGCATTGGGGGGGGGGGCGCAAAACGCTCACTGTGACTTGAAGGGGTGTGGGCGGATGGTACCCCAGGTCCAGGTGGACTGAGTAAAGCAAGCACAGCTAATGCTTTTGCAGTGCTGTGGTGAGTCCTAAGCCCAAAGCCACTGGATTTGCTCTGGCTTGTGCTTGAGGCTCTAGGTGGAGGTGCCAAATGTCACCCCTTGAAGATGGCACCTTTGTGCCCCCTGAGAGGGCAGTGCCCTGGTGAAATGTGCCAGGCTGCTGGGTGGAGCCCTGGCTGGGCAGAGCTGTGCTTCTGTGGCTCTTCCCAGCAGGAAGGAAAAAGCAAAGTGTGTGCTGTGTAAGCCAGCTGCTGCACTGAGCAACTTATGAGTTGTGGGGTGGGCATGCTGAGAGTCACCCCCCTCCCCTGGAACCTGGGGCGGCCTGCCCCCCCCAGCAACGCCCCTGCTTGTGCCCTCCATCTTTCCCAACATCAGGGTCTTTTCCAAGGAGTCTTCTCTTCTCATGAGGTGGCCAAAGTATTGGAGCCTCAGCTTCAGGATCTGTCCTTCCAGTGAGCACTCAGGGCTGATTTCCTTCAGAATGGATAGGTTTGATCTTTCTTGCAGTCCATGGGACTCTCAAGAGTCTCCTCCAGCACCATAATTTTCTGGCTTAGCAACATGAAAAAGCCAGTTTATCTAATTGTGTTCTGCTGATCAGTTACTTAATTAATTGAATAATTAAATTTATATTTGGGCCTTCCTCCCAAAGGAGCCCAGAGCAGAGAAACGTTGTACAACAATACAAGTAAGAATAACAGAAAAACATGACTAAATCATTTAAAAGTAATTTAAAATATATTGAAATGTGCAAAACCTTTAAAAAATCTAATAATGGGTAAAATGGTTGCATACTCTCACAGCTAATAATTGTCTTGGTTGCCAGGAGCAGGAATTTTCAGCCATCAAATGCCTGGGTGAACAGGAATGTTTACAAGCTCCTTCTGAAAGCTAATAAGGAGGGAGGGTATTCCACAACCCGGGAGCCACCACCAAGAAGGCCCGGTCTAATGGTATATGAATAAATAAGACAAAATATGCACCTGCAATTTATTTTCGTGCTCAATATTTACTACGCACATATGTGTAGCAGGATGTAAAGCAACTGCGATCTGACAAGTTTCAGGAGTGTTTCACTCCCCTGCTACTCATGGCCAGAGGCTGTTGTCACACTGCGCCTCCTTACAGACACTTACAGGTATTTCAAGCTGTCAAGTCCTTCAAAGGATCTCCGTGCAATTTGCTTTATCAGGTTGTTGTTCAAAAGCCTGTGAGAAAATAAGGGAAAGGAAGGCACACATTAATGGATTACTTTGAAGGCGGCAGGTTGTGGTCTCAGTATTACAATTGCAGACACTCCAAGTGTCCCTGTTTCCCAGGGACGCCCCTGCTTTAGAGAAGCCACCCCGGTTTTCTGATTTGATCCCAGAATGCCCCACATTTCCTTAGGATGTCCCTGTTTTCACTGAAGAAATGTTGGAGGGTATGGAGATATCCTCGGGTTTCCATGTTTCAAAAAGTAAAAACCAACATACCCAAGGCTTGTAACCTAGGTTGTAAAAATGGCGTCAGGGGGCAATTTTGCCGAATCAGCAAAATGTCAGGGAAAACAGCAGTGGAAACAGCAGCTCCAAAAGCTTAAAATCATTTTGGGGATTGTTGAGCTTTTTAAAAAATAATAATAATAATACAAAAATACCCCCCAAAATGACTTGCCTAAGATCCAGGACAATTCCCCTCGGACGTCAATTCTGCCTTTGAAATCCTGATAATGTCCGGGAAAATCCAGATGTATGGCAGCCCTAAGTTATCCGATCCCTGAGCCATCTGAAGGGAATCCTGTACAGGGAAGGTGTTTTTTTTTAATGTTTAATGTTTTGTTATTTTTTTTCATATATGTTAGAAGCTGCCCAGAGTGGCTGGGGCAAACCAGTAAGGTGTGTGGGTATAAAAAGTAAAATTTTCATTTTGGAATGGGACGTCCCTATTTTCATTGGAGAAACGTTGGAGGGTATGCGATTGGTGAGGACATGAGAGAGGACCTTCTCAGAGGCTGCTCTCAGACTGTGAAACTCCCTGCCACAGGAGGACAGCCCAGCTCCTTCTCTGTTTTCCTTTTGCCAAATACTTCTTTATCTTGACTGGACCTTTTGGCCAACAGCTGGCTGTTGTGACAGCGTATTCTTAGGCTGGGTCTTAAGCTTCTGTGTGTGTGCTTTTAAGTGTTCTCACTGATGTTTCCAATACAATTTCTTATTTAATTGTTTTCTACTATTTATGCTCATTGTGTGTTTTGGTTTGGACCTGGCTTCCTTTATGCTGCCTGCGAGCCACCTCAGGTCCTGCGCTGGGAGGAAGGCAGGATACAAATGACATTAAATAAATAAAGGATAATTTTGGATTGGATTTAAACCTCCACCGCCAGAGCACCGTGACCCTGTTCTGAATCAGGGCGCTTTGTAGCTGCATTTTTTGCAAAAGGTCCACTGAAGAATGACTGGACCAGGCCAAATCCTGCCACCTCGTGTAGTCAGGCCCTTAAATTAATGTGCTTGTTTTGCATCTTGCCAAAAAGAGACAGACACAGAGAGAAATGTCTTATCTGCTTCAGAATTCTCCTGTGATGACATTTGGAATTTGTCTGCCTCTCTAACTGGGTCAGAGCTGGAAGACCAGCGAGCTCCACGGTCCAAAGGAAAGCAAATTGAGCTCCGCAGGCAAGGTCAGGAGGACGGATACAATAGGATCCTGTCCACGGTCTGGACTCTTGTTTACCTTTCAGCACTGTTTTTGCCGTCGTTGTCATAACATCCCTTTCCAGCCCCGAAGCACATGAGAAAAACCCTTGCGGTTGTGGATTCCAAGCTAATCTTTTTGGCATTGCACTTCTCTCCTTGGCAAATGAAAAGTCTGCTTTGGAACAGGAAGGTTCTCTACGATTCCAGAGGAGACCTCTGCTGTGGCTCACCTAGGCTGCTTCTTCACTCTCCCATTTATTATTATTATTCAGAGGAGACCTCTGCTGTGGCTCACCTAGGCTGCTTCTTATTATTATTATTATTATTATTATTATTATTATTATTATTATTATTCGCCCATCTGACTGGCTTCCAACATATATAAAAACATAACAGAACATTGAACATTAAAAACTTTCTAACACAGGACTGCCTTCAGATGTCTCCTAAAAGTCAGATAGTTGTTTATTTCCTTGACATCTGATGGGAGGGCGTTCCACAGGGCGGGTGCCACTACCGAGAAGGCCCTCTGCCTGGTTCCCTGTAACCTCACTTCTCACAGGGAGGGAACCGCCAGAAGGCCCTCGGGCTGGACCTCAGTGTCCGGGCTGAACGATGGGGGTGGAGACGCTCCTTCAGGTATACTGGGCCGATGGTTGCGGATTCACTTCCACCTGGAGCTGGATTGGGTGGCTCCTGTGGACCAATCAGACTGCTGCAATCTCAATCCTATTGTTCTGGGACCAGTCAGACTGCTGCAATCTCAATCCTATTGTTCTAGGACCAATCAGACTGCTGCATTTAGGATCCTATTCAACTCAGTACATAACACCTAACACTTTGAATTGTGCTGAGAAACCTACTGGGAGCCAATGTAGGTCTTTCAGGACCGGTGTTATGTGGTCTCGGCGGCCGCTCCCAGTCACCAGTCTAGCTGCCGCATTCTGGATTAGTTGTAGTTTCCGGGTCACCTTCAAAGGTAGCCCCACGTATAAAACAACCAGGAAGAATAGATAGGCAGCAGATATAGAAGTTAGATAAGATGTAGTAACAGATGAAGTAATGTTAAGGTTATTCAATAAGAGAAGATGATTTGTGTATTAATATTAGAATTTAAAAAGGTAAAGAAATTACTAAAGATGATTTACAAGGAAAGCGGACGGAGAGGGAGTGAGGAAGTCAATCTACAATGTTATAAAAGAGGGTTAGGTAAAGGTAAAGGGACCCCTGACCATCAGGTCCAGTCGTGTCCGACTCTGGGGTTGCGACGCTCATCTCGCTTTATAGTCCGAGGGAACCGGCGTTTGTCCGTAGACAGCTTCCGGGTCATGTGGCCAGCATGACAAAGCCACTTCTGGCGAACCAGAGCAGCGCACGGAAACGCCGTTTACCTTCCGCTGGAGCGGTCCCTATTTATCTACTTGCACTTTGACGTGCTTTCGAACTGCTAGGTGGGCAGGAGCTGGGACCGAGCAACAGGAGCTCACCCCGTTGCGGGGATTCGAACCACCGACCTTCTGATCAGCTAGCCCTAGACTCTGTGGTTTAACCCACAGCACCACCTGGGTCCCTTAGTTTTAAATAATTGTTTTTACTAGTCTTTCAATCTTGTTGTGTATTTTGTTGTAATGTTTTTTTTCCTGTATGTGTTTTGTTGTGTTTTGTTAAAAATCACTAAAAAAAAATGGGGGAGAAGAAAAGGTAGCCCCACATAGAGCGCGTTGCAGTACTCCAAGCGGGAGATAACCAGAGCATGCACCACTCTGGTGACACACGGCAAACATTAATCATGTTGGTTCTATGAGGCTGGATATATCCCACACAAGCAGCTTCCTATGGGAACTGCAGCCTGAATCAAGTTCATTCCTGTCCCACTGACTCACAGTAAAACTCAAAGGGGGAGGAATCTGACTGACTGCCCTTATGTGTTACTATCATGATCTCCACCATCGTGTAGCCTTCCAGTTCTTCGCCTGGAGTGGAGGCATCATCCTGGGGTTGTCATGGCAACCGCAAACAAAGCAGGCCAGTTAAGCCAAAATGGGACCAGCCAGTATTTTAGATAATATGCAATTAGGCTGCGGCGAGAAACAATTAGCCATCTGTTCCCACAGGGAGGATTTAATATCCGGTGAAAATTGCTCTCCTCCACCGACGTCCCTCAGCATTTGTGTTGTGGCACTGGGCAAGAGAAAAGGGTGATAACACTCTTGGCTCTCCCACTATGAGTCTTCTTGGCCAGAGATCCCTTGATCCAATCCTTTTTTTAAAATAATAATTACCCAGACTTTTAAATTATCCTCACTCAGTTCGAAACAGATCATTGGGAACTGACTGGTTTTTTGTTTTTGTTTTTAAGGAAAGGGGTTTTAACAGTGCTGTGCTATTTTCATCATCCGTATTTTGTTTTTGTTTTAATTTTGTTTTAATTTTAGTATAGATTATATATATTTATATGTGTGTGTGTGTGTGTGTGTGTGTGTGTGTGTGTGTGTGTATATATATATATATATATATATATATATATATATATATATATGAATATATGAATACTTTATATTTTTTAAAGCTTTTTTGTATTTAATCTGCATCATTTTAATTTGTGTAAACCAGCTTAAGTCCAGAGTGGAGTCTGGACACATATTAAAAAAAAAAACATGGTGTGAAAATGCTTTTTTAAGAAGCATTTTGAAAAATATATTGAATTTGCCATAAGCTCACCATCACCATCTAGTGGCACATTTGTGCAATGCACTTAAAACTTCATATTTGCAGCTGTTTAGCTGAGTCCCCAGATCTGGGTAAAATGTGGGATAATAATAATGATGATGATGATAAATGCCCCCCCCCGGCTGGTGGGGCTTTACATGCGCTGGGATCGAAGGCAGAGAGGCAGGCAGACTCCTGCATTGCAGGGGGTTGGACTAGCTGACCCTTGGGGTCCCTTCCAACTCTATGGTTCCATTATTCTAACCAGATCAAATCAGGCCTTATGCTGTCACACAACGGCAGCAGGGCTGACTCAAAATCCCGTGGATTCCTGCCCCCTCCCTTGCAAAACCCTATTGTTTTTAGTGCTATGTTAAATCAATTTTCCTTTAGTATTACTGGGATAATTTGCTATTGTTTCTAATGACCTTTTTGGGGGTGGAAGAGCCACAGTTCTTGAGCTTTTTTTGGGGGGGGTCGATCAGGATCCCGCAATCGACCATGATCGACCACAGGCACCTCGTGATTGACCAGTACTGTAGATCGCGATCAACTGGTTGGACATGCCTGGACTACAGTTTGCACCCTTCATAGCAATTCAACTACTTTTGCTCAACCTCAAAAGGAGCAGACTGGATTTAATTCTAAATTATATTCCGGAAACGTGGGAGATTTCAAGGGGTCAAAAAAATAAATAAACGGATGGATGTACTGTGCTATATTAGAAGCAAAAATACTTGTTTTGATGAATTGCAAGAGCCGCAAAAAGCTACCATCGAGCACATGGGCTGATAATATGGACAGATTAGCTACATGCGAACGAATTGCATGTCAACGCAAAATAAGAATGGATAAATATGAAGAAATCTGGAACAAATATTTAAGCGATAAGGCAGATGTTGCGAACGCGATCCGTGCGGGAGGCACTTTCACAACCCGCAGCGTTCGCAACCCGCGCCACTGCGTCTGCGCACGGGTGTGACGCAATTTGGCGCTTCTGTGCATGAGCGAGCGCCAAAACCTGGAAGTAACCCGTTCAGGTACTTCTGGGTTCGGCGCGTTCATATCCCTCAGCGAGCGCAACCTGAGGTATGACTGTAGTGGTGGGAAGTAGAGGGAGGAAAGAGAGGTGGGAAAATATTGTTTAAAAAAAAGGTGTAGTCATAGCTATATCAGTGTATCCAAATCTGAATTGTCAAATTGTGTTATTACTGTTATTATGGTTTTTGTTGTACAGTGGTACCTCTGGTTACGAACGGGATCCGTTCTGGAGCCCCGTTCGTAACCCGTGACGTTCTTAACCTGAAGCGCCGCATCTGTGCGACGCAATCCGGCGCTTCTGCGCATGATGCCATTTGACGTGTCTGCGAATGCGTGAACCACTGAACCCGGAAGTAATGTGTTCCGTTACTTCCAGGTTCAGCGCGTTCCTAACTCTTGTCGTACGCATCCTGAAGCATGCATAACTCGAGGTAGGACTGTATGTGTCTTTTGCGGTTGATGTTTGTATCAAAAAATTGATTAATTGTTTTTTTAAAAGGAGCAAACACAGGTGGCATTGTCTCCCTTGAGAGAGCTGCTTCTGAAAGGGAGGCTAAGGGAGAATTGTGTTTTTAAACCGTCACTCCCCCCACCCTGAACTTTCTTGCATGCTGCAGTGAGGAGGACCATCGGCCCAAAGCAGCCTGCTTGGAGCACCACTGCCAGAAACTGCAGCCACTCAGTAAGAACATCTGGGTTGGGGCATTTCAACTGGAGCCAGAAAAAGTGCCGGGGTGATTGCCAAAGGATCGGTGCCAAAGGGCGATGGCCCTTTGGGGTGGTCCTTTGAGAAGAGACAAAGGACAGAGCCAGCAAGCAGAAGTGTGGTTGTAGCTGGAGGGTTGTTCTCCGACAGACCCATATGTAGGATTGTACCAAGTGCTAATTCATTCCCCGTCTTCTAATTGAACGCAGCTCGAAGCAAACCCATCACGGGCGCCTGCAGATGTGCTGTTATCCTGAAAGGACCTCGGCACACAAAGAGTGCTCCAAGGATCCAGCGATTTCTGGAGCCAAGCATCTCAGCTGTTTAGAATCTGAGATCTGACACAAACTCGAACCTGTCCAAAAACAACGGAGCAGGTGATACTGCTTACGGAGCCCGGAGCCAAAAATAAAGCTGGCTTGAAAGCCTCCCAGCATACCGTTTCTGAACTTCGCCTCTGTGTGAGCGAGCCAGCGGGGTTATTTCTGTCGGATTTGGATCGAACGGCCCACAGAGCAAAGCTAAGCTGCGCCTCTGGTTTTTGGATTCCCATTTTAGGTAAGGCGGCGTATGCGGCGCAGGAAGATTGAGCACTTACAGGGTGTTGAGGTTCTTCAGATTCCTGAAGGCTCCAGGCTGGATGGATTTGATGCGGTTGAAGCGCAAATCCCTGGAAAGCAAAAGAGAAACTCTCAATCTGTCTGTCACATGTGGGCTGTAATAGTGCAGGAAGTGGCGGACAACAGATCCACACATTAGATCCAAATGCCCCTCCATAATACTCTCTGTAGAAAGCCTGTACAGGTGCCTCCTCCCCTTGTTGTTGTGCAGTCGTTCAGTCATGTCCAACTCTTCGTGACCCCATGGACCAGAGCACGCCAGGCATGCCTATCCTCCACTGCCTCACGCAGTTTGGCCTCCTCCCCTTATATGTGACTAATTTATGCATGGCACTCGGAATTAAATAATTCAATCCAAACCTGGAAATGGCAGGAGGGAGCGGGAGAGTCCTTGTGGCTTTCAAGGAGACCCTCCCCGGAACCCAAAGAGGATGTCAGTGAGGGCAGAGGAAGCTCTGAAGAGATTGGAGATGCAGCAGGGCTTTGTTTAGGCTGCTCAGCCTCCCCGATTAACAGCTGGCATGCGGAGTAGTGCAGCAGCCGCTGCCACTTTCCCCTAGGTCCTCCAGCCTCCTGAAAGAGCTTCTATTCTAGTTGTGGATATTTTTGGAAAAAATATTTTTGGTAGGGATTGAGGAGTGAGTGCCAGAGAGGGCATTTAAAGGGTGTTTAGTGGGTGCTCCCCATTTTACACGATCTCACTTATGCAGAAGCAAAGTCAAATAGAGCCAGGTATTCTCTTGCGCTGAGCTTCCCCTAGAACAGGCATGGCCAAACTTGGCCCTCCAGCTGTTTTGGGACTACAACTCCCACCATCCCTAGCTAACAGGACCAGTGGCCAGGGATGATGGGAATTGTAGTCCTAGTTTGGCCACCACTGCACTAGAAGCTTATTTACAGCTTATTCTTGGTGTTGCATGGCCTTCTGCTGAGAAAGGCGAGAGGGCCCTGGCACGCACCAGCTCTAGCCACTCTAGAATCATAGAATCTTAGAGCTGGAAGGGATCCAAGGGTCATCTAGTCCAACCCCCTGCAATACAGGAATCTCAGCTAAAGCATCCATGACAGATGGCCATCCAACCTCTGCTTAAAAACCTCCAAGGAAGGAGAGTCCACACCTCCAGAGGGAGTCCATTCCATTGTCGAACAGCTCTTACTGTCAGAAAGTTTTTTCCGAATGTTTAGTCGGAATCTCCTTTCTTGTAACTTGAAGCCGTTGGTTCGAGTCCTACCCTCCAGAGCAGGGGAAAACAAGCTTGTCCCCTCTTCCATGTGACAGCCCTTACGTGGCGATGCTCTGCTGCCTTGCACAGCTCATGAGAGCAGGAATTGTGAACCTGTGACCATTACCCTTGACTACTGGCCATGCTTTTTGGGGGGCTGATATGAATTGGAGTCCAAAACGTCAGGCCTCCTTTCCTGAACTTCTTGGCCAAAAGTGTAGGGGTTTTTGGTGACACTGAAAGCTAAAAATGCATGACAGCTGCTGAACAGAGTGATACTGCCCTTTCACAAGCGACGATGAAACCACATTGAATCACAGAATTATATTTGTGCAGGAATCTTGAGAATCGACTGCGGTAGTTCATTGAAAAAGAAAAGACAGTTGCAGAAATAATTTTAATAAAAAATAAATGTGGTGGAAGGGCTGGTGCCGTGCTGTTTTCACGGTAATTATCCGTATGCTTTTAATAGATGGGAGAGATGGGGAGAGATTTAATTCTGTCAATGTTTTTTTAATGGTTGTTTCCCCCCCCCTCTGTTTTTAGCTGTTCTTATTTTCACCTGTAACCCACCTTGAGTCCCTGTCAGGGGAAAAGGAGGGGTGTAAATAAATAAATATAATAGTAAAAATAATTGGAGGTGGGGAAAGAGAGGATATATAGAGAAATGTAAAAGAGGGAGAAGACTTCAACATGGCGAGGACAATCTGGTTAACCTGATTCAAAAATACACACTCACACCCCTCTCTCACACAAAAACTAATTCTCACTACAGCCAACCAAAGGCAACCACCCACACCCTAAGACACACCCAACCTCTTTCACCGCCAAGATAATACAGGTGAAACTCGAAAAATTAGAATAATGTGGGAAAATCCATTTATGTAAGCAATTGTTTTCATTAGCTACTGGAGTTTAATATATGAGATAGACTCATGACATGCAAAGCGAGATATGTCAAGCCTTTGCTTGTTATAATTGTGATGATTATGGCGTACAGCTGATGAAAACCCCAAAGTTGAAATTGTTAATTTGGGGTTCTCATCAGCTGTACGCCATAATCATCACAATTATAACAAATAAAGGCTTGACATATCTCGCTTTGCATGTCATGAGTCTATCTCATATATTAGTTTCACCTTTTAAGTTGAATTACTGAAAGAAATGAACCTCTCCACGATATTCTAATTTTTCAAGTTTCACCTGTACAAGAAGTGAATAGTAAAAGAACCCATACGAGAACGGTTCTACCTTGGTTCTCAAATGCCTTGGTTCCAAAACACCGAAAACCTGGAAGTAAGTGGTCCGGTTTTCAAATGTTTTTTGGAAGCCAAATGTCCGATGCGGCTGTCGGCTATCATTTCCAGGGCACCTGCACCAATCAGAAGCAGTGCCTGAATATTTCGGAAGTTAAACGGACTTCCAGAATGGATTAAGTTTGAGAACCAAGCTACCACTGTATTTGGCACTTTTGCTTTTGCTATTTATTTTGCATTTCTGTTTTTGAGGCTTTTTCAGTTAATTTGTTCTTGTGAATGTGCGGAACCCAGTTCAGCTACTGATTAAATTGATTGTGTGACTGCAGAAATGGATAAAAGCGCCCCCCTCCAAACAACGACTATCATCAGAGCAAGTAAGAAATTAATTTTAATTTTCATCATCTACAATAATGTCTTATTGATTTTATAGTACAGCACATTGATTGTTGCTTTCATTTTATGGATCGACGGTCTCGTTAGAGAGTAAAATTCATGTTCAATTGCTGTTTTAGGGGTTGTTTTTAAAAGTCTGGAACAGATTAAACCGTTTTTGCATTAGTTTCTATGGGAAAGCGCGCCTTGGTTTTGGAATGCTTTGGTTTTGGAACGGACTTCCAGAACGGATTAAGTTTGAGAAGCAAGGTACCACTGTAATGCTGACACAACCCATAGAATAAGAGAAGAATTTTAAAAATAGAATAAGGGAAGCATAACCACCCCACTCGCCACTCGCACTCCTTTCCCCCATCTCCTTCCTAATTGTTTAAACCTACTCATAAACCAAGAACATATACATTGACCACTAAGAACGAAACATATATTGTAGATATTTTTGCACATTTATTATGTTATTAATTGTGATATACAAATGACATGGGGAAACTTATTTGTATGACATTATTCGTGTTGGAGGCAGTGAGAGATTTCACTTTCTTGGGCTCCATGATCACGGCAGATGATGGTGACAGCAGTCACGAAATTAAAAGACGCCTGCTTCTTGGGAGAAAGCAATGACAAAACCTAGACAGCATCTTAAAAAGCAGAGACATCACCTTGCCGACAAAGGTCCGTATAGTTAAAGCTATGGTTTTCCCAGTAGTAATGTACGGAAGTGAGAGCTGGACCATAAAGAAGGCTGATCGCCGAAGAATTGATGCTTTTGAATTATGGTGCTGGAGGAGACTCTTGAGAGTCCCATGGACTGCAAAAAGATCAAACCTATCCATTCTGAAGGAAATCAGCCCTGAGTGCTCACTGGAAGGACAGATCCTGAAGTTGAGGCTCCAGTACTTTGGCCACCTCATGAGAAGAGAAGACTCCCTGGAAAAGACCCTGATGTTGGGAAAGATGGAGGGCACAAGGAGAAGGGGACGACAGAGGACGAGATGGTTGGACAGTGTTCTCGAAGCGACTGGCATGAGTTTGGCCAAACTGCGGGAGGCAGTGGAGGATAGGCGTGCCTGGTGTGCTCTGGTCCATGGGGTCACGAAGAGTCGGACACGACTGAACAACAACATTCTTGTTTGTGAAACACAGTTAGAACAAACAAACAAGAGGAGGACACTCTGCACATGCTCAAATGCACTGCTCACATGGTGGTTGAGGAATCCAAACCACAATTGCATGCATCATGCAATGACAGCATGAGCCAAAAACAGAGCACCCAAAAAACATTGCAAATATATTTTCTTTCTTTTGACACATAAAGGCAGCCCTGCCGAAGCAAGGCCTCAAAAAATTAGTTGAAAACTCATAAATGTTCCTCCCCACGGAAATCTTTAGTAAAAGGCGAAAGATTTATACGATCTGAGGTGAAACCAGAGTATGCTATTTGCGAGCCGACGAGACCAGCCACAGCGCGGGCATCTACCACAAAGGTTACGGTGACCCTATATTTTCATCTTCCTCCCGCTCCGAAAAACACTTTTTATAGGTGAAAAAGGGGGAAAAAAGATGGCTCCAATGTTTCTCCTGCGGTAGTAGAAGCCGTTCGCGTTACCGACGAAAACCACGGAGGGAGACACCGGCTCCCTTGCGCGCAATGCATGATGGTCCCAAAGAATGCAAATGAGGCCTCCTCGACTTGTCCCGGCTCTCAGCCCCGCCCGCGCGAAGCCGGTATTGAGCAACCATAGAGATAAGAAAAGATAGATACACGGAATCGACCCCTGTCTGCTCTGCGTCCAGGTTGCAGTATCTCCGCTTCCTTGCAGGCGACAGATTTATTGAGCCTTCACTCTGCCTTGTTGGCGCAAAGTTTGCCAGGAGGCTAGACAACCCCGGTTTTCCCAGTGTGCGTTTTCCCTGTCGCTTTTTGTTCTGCAAAAAGTCTGAGTGCACTTTCGCAGATCGTTGCTCTTTCCAGGTGGGACCCAAATCGAAGTTGATCTGGCGTTCCGGTGCACCCAAACCCTGCCTTTTTTGTGATAGGAAACTTGTGGTAGGAAAGTGCACCGCAATGTGCGGGATAACGAAGGCAGCCAGTGTGGTGGTGTAGTGGTTAGAGTGTCAGACTGGGACCCTTGGAGATCGGGGTTCGAATCCCCATTCAGCCATCAAGCTCACTGGGTGGGCTCGGGCCAGTCACTCACTCTCAGCCTAAGCCACCTCACAGGATTGTTGTTGTTGTGAGGATAATATGCGGAGAAGGGGAATATAAATGTAATGGAAAAATAAAAATAAGAACAAAAAAAATGAATAAATAAAGAAACTATTTTTTCAACGCAGCATTGTCTAACCTCCCTGCAATCAAATCAGAATTAATATGCCCACTGAATAGCTGAGTTTGCCTCCTGGCAAAAAAAATTGTGCAAAACGGTCCAGGGCCATGGTGAATTAACAGGTAGTCTGGAAATAACTTGAGTGGTGGGTTTTTTGTGGGGGTTTTTTTGGAAGCAGGTTTGTTTTTTGCAAGAGTGCCAAATCCTCTTTAATCGCACAAGCTTAATTCACCGGTATGCGAGTGAATCACACCTGCGGATCAGCAACAGTCTGGACTTACTTTTACTGCAGTCATTGCAACCCTGGACCTCTTGCAGACTGGCGCGGCCAAAACTGAAGGCAAATAAATGAATAAGGAGAGAAACTTCCTAAGTAATGTTAAGTGAATTCCCATCCCCACACGCGCACATACCTTGTCTTTATTTATATCTGGTTAGTTTAATGCACAGGTTGAACAGCAGGAGAAGAACCTGATTTTAATTAGAAGGTTTAGCGGAGCCAAAGAAGGGGCCAGAATAGAGGAGGTGGCTCCGTGCCAGCTTCAGGCTCTCGAACTCCACAACTGCAAATGAATTATTTCTAAGTAAAACATTTTCTGTACTTTGTGGTAACAGCAAGGCCAAAAAAAAGAAGGATGTATTTAAATGGAAGAGACCTTTGGATGTAGAATGAGCCAAGGGCAGGAGATATCCTTTTGCAGGTTCAGTTTCCCTATCTGTAAAATGGTAATAATAATAATAATAATAATAATAATAATAATAATAATAATTTATAACCTGCCCATCTGGGTTTCCCTGTTTCCTGGGGAATAGTAAGGATCTGCCTAGCACAGTTGTTGTGGACTACAAATACTATCATCCCTGATCACTGACCACACTGACTGGGGCTGATGAGAGTTGTGTCCACAGCATCTACTCGGGTGAAATTAATGGTACGGGTAGAATGATGCACACCAGCCTTTGCCAATCTGGTGCTTTCCAAATGTTTTAGACTACAAATTCCATCAGCCCCAGCCAGCATGGCTCATGGGAGTTGTAATCCAAAACACCTGGGGGTGGGTGTGCCAGGTTGTCAAAGGCTGGTGTACATCATTTTGAGGGCCTTAATGGAAATTCTGGATGTGCACATACACAGCAGTGATCCAGACTTTTCTGCAAATGGGCTCTGTATGGAGGGGCATGTACAAACCAGAACTTAATCTACTTCTGCATGTAACATAAAGGTAAGGGTAAAGGGACCCCGGACCATTAAGTCCAGTCGTGTCCGACTCTGGGGTTGCGGTGCTCATCTCGCTTTACTGGCCGAGGGAGCCGGCATACAGCTTCCGGGTCATGTGGCCAGCATGACTAAGCCGCTTCTGGCGAACCAGAGCAGCGCACGGAAACGCCGTTTACCTTCCCGCCGGAGCGGTACCTATTTATCTACTTGCACTTTGACGTGCTTTCGAACTGCTAGGTTGGCAGGAGCTGGGACCGAGCAACGGGAGCTCACCCCGTCGCAGGGATTCGAACCGCCGACCTTCTGATCGGCAAGCCCTAGGCTCTGTGGTTTAACCGACAGCAAACAAAACCACAGGAACACAGAAGAGCCTGCTGGATCGGGTCAGTGGCCCATCTCGTCCAGCCTCCTGTTCCCACAGTGGCCAATCAGATGCCTGTGGGAAACCCGCAAGCAGGATTCGAACACAAGAGTCCTCTCTCCTTCTGTGATTTCCAGCAACTGGCATTCATAAGCATTGCTGCCTCCAATCGTGAAGGCAGAACATAGCCATCGAGGGCCCTCTCCTCTTCAATGAATTTACCTAATCTTTCAAAGCCATGCAGGTTGGCAGCCATCACAGCTTCCTGCGGCCGTGAGTTCCATAGTTTATATTTCCCGAATCCTCTTTCATTTGTCCTGAATCTTCCAACATTCAGCTTCAATGAATGTGCATGGGTTCTAGTGCTATGAGAGGAGAAACGCTTTTCTCTTATCAATTCCTCCATGCCTGGGCTAATTTCTACATCTCACCAGCGTAGGATCTATGAGTTGCCACCACCTTTCCATCCAGATATTCCTCTCTTTTCCATATATCCTTAAACCTGGACTTTTTTTTTTTTTAAAAAAAAGAAAAACCAACCCAAATGTGACACTACGAGACAAATGGCCTGCTTGGTTCGAAAGTTACTGTCTGCACGAACGGTCCACAGCTGTTGCTTTTCTGCAAGCTGTTGGCTCCGTCCTGCCAGATCACATCTGGGCTGCTGTTGCTGCGGAGGAACAGGCCGCAGCCAATACATATCCATCACATATTTTCAGCGCTGACCTCTCTGTCCATTTGCCCTCTCTGCTTTGGGATAAAGAGGGATTTCTCATTACGGGGGTTGCTGGCTTCAGTCTGCAATGGGAGCCAGGAGATCTGCATGTTCCAGCTGCAAGGGGCAGGACATGCGTGGAAGCCAGAGGGGGACGAATAATACGCAGCCACAGAATCGAGGATCCCGACCCGGCTTTGCATACAAACTCTGAGCGGACTGCTTTTCCAAGGAAGACGTTTAAAAATTGGCAGAGGAGTGTGTGTGTTACGAGAGCAGGGGACAGTGGTGTTCAGACTTTCTCTGACCAAGGATTGCTTTCCACATTGACTTTTCTTTGGCAAGGAAATCGCCCAGGCATCAGCCATAGAATGGCTGTGTGGTGCAAAGGAGTCTGGGAGATATTCGAGGGGTCACACAAGTCTGTTGGGCCACGCTGTAACGTTCTGTGTGAACGGAGGCTGTACATCAGGACAGCTGTGCGCCGGTGGGTATCTGGATGATTCGCGGTTGATCAGCATACATTTTAAGCACCCCTCCAGGAAAAAAAGAACGCTGGGAATTGTAGTTTGTTAAGGGCTCTGTAAGGGGTGGACTAGAGTTCCCAAGATTCTTCAGGGGGAAGGGGGAATGTGCTCTAAATGTATATAGTACATATGCAGGCTCAGTCCTGTAACAACAACGGGCTTTTCTCCTGCTCCTTAGTCAGGCGCTGAGCACCTGTGAATTGGTGCAATTGGCGCTGTGGGTTAAACCACAGAGCTTAGGTCTTGCCGATCAGAAGGTCGGCAGTTCAAATCCCCGCGACGGGGCGAGCTCCCGTTGCTCGGTCCCTGCTCCTGCCAACCTAGCAGTTTGAAAGCACGTCAAAGTGCAAGTAGATAAATAGGTACGCTCCAGTGGGAAGGTAAACGCGTTTCCGTGCGCTGCTCTGGTTCGCCAGAAGCGGCTTAGTCATGCTGGCCACATGACCCGGAAGCTGTACGCCGGCTCCCTCGGCCAATAAAGCGAGATGAGCGCTGCAACCCCAGAGCCGTCCGCGACTGGACCTAATGGTCAGGGGTCCCTTTACCCTTTACCTTTACATGTGTTTGTACCGTTTTGCAGTATTTGTACAGGTTTGCAGGTCATTCCAGTGTTTGACTCATGGAGACGCTGTTGATAATAAGCTCCTCCCCATGCTGACTAAAGCGGGAGGGGATTGCAGGCGTGGGGGACCTAATCCGGACTGGGATCCTGACATGGGGGTAGAGGGGCTTTAACCATTTCCTCCACCGCTGCTGCATCTCAATCTGGCTTGCTCTCCCTTCCCGCACCAGCAGTTCAAATTGCCAAAAAAGGGACCCATGGGAGATGCTCTGCAAAGCAAACCTGTTGGTTCCAGGAAACACCTTCTCAATTATCCCTCCCTCCCTATTGAGAGAGAGGAATGTGGGTGGCGCTGTGGGTTAAACCACAGAGCCAAGGCTTGCCAATCAGAAGGTTGGCGGTTCGAATCCCCGCGACGGGATGAGCTCCCGTTGCTCGGTCCCTGCTCCTGCCAACCTAGCAGTTCGAAAGCACGTCAAAGTGCAAGTAGATAAATAGGTACTGCTCTGGCGGGAAGGTAAACGGCGTTTCCGTGCGCT
>OFHU01000943.1:0-155000 GCA_900245905.1 Lacerta viridis | reverse complement strand
ACCAGCAAGAACTTTCTGAGAGTAAGAGGTGTTCAACAGTGGAACAGACTCCCATGAGAGGTTTCTAAGCAGAGGTTGGATGGCCATCTGCCATGGATGCTTTAGCTGAGATTCCTGCATTGCAGGGGGTTGGACTAAATGAATCTTGGGGTCCCTTCCAACTCTACAATTCTATGATTCTAAGTAGTTGAGCTGTACATTTGTGGACGTGTAATGTTCTATGAGTGTATCGTCTGTGGCCTGTGTACAGAGCAGTTCCTCACCATCAGTAATATTTATATACTGCTTAATATGCAAAATCCCTAATTGTTTTACATAAAACACATTAAGATAATTAGAAAAAGAAAAATGCTGAGCTCTCAGAACCAACGTGCACATACGCTTTTATGTGTATAGCGGCAGCTTGTATCTGTGTTCAGTCTAACATGTGAACAAGCCCATTGGCATCCAGAAAGAACTGGACACAAGTTTAGATGGGACATAAGACTTAAGGTTACCAGATTTTTTTCAATGAATCCGGGGACACTTTTCAACTTCAATGGATTTTGTATGGGGACTGATTTGTAAATCCGGGGACTGTCCCTGGGAAATGGGGACGTCTGGTAACCTTAATAATAATAATAATAATAATAATAATAATAATAATAACAACAACATCTTTATTGTCATTGTACAACCTGTAAGTGTTATTCTTACATTCTCGATTTTCTCTGGATATTCTCTACCATTTTTTTGTGTGGAAGCTGTAATTTGCACATGCATGCACAAACAATGCTGTGATTTGCACATGCATGCACAAACAATGCTGTGATTTGCACATGCATGCACAGACAATGTTGTGATTGGCACATGCTTGCAAAAACAATGCTGTGATTTGCACATGCATGCACAAACAATGCTGTGATTTGCACATGCATGCACAAACAATGCTGTGATTTGCACATGCATGCACAAACAACTCCCCAGAAGGATGCCAGATCTTGTACATTGTAGAGGAAACAAAATGGTACCCAGCCTGACAACAAAATACTGCTGTGATTTGCAACAGTGGCAACAACAACAACAAAAAATGGGAGGAACTGCTAATGGGAAGTCTCCCCCAAGAAACTGTTCAAGAATTTCTCCACCCCTGGAGAAATTTGTTGAAATAATTCCCCCCTCCCTTCCCAGTTTGCTTCCCCTACAAACAAGGTGGAGAGTTTCGAGAGTCCATCTCAGCACAGCTATATTTTAAACGCTCTGCCCATGTAAAAAGATATAGAGGTTGCCAGTTTCGTTTGTCATATATTTTTATAGGCCTTTTCTGAACGCTGTTGTGTTTGACAGAGTAACTGACTACAGCTCGAAATGAAGTGTAAGTCAATTCCATGCTTCCATAATTCACTGCCCAGGATTGTTGAAAAAAGATTTAGTGATGGCGGTGATAGACAGCAAGCCTCTTGAAGTTTTCATTTTCACTTAGTGGCTGTAATACCTCAAACTTGCTGACCTCCAGAGTACAGAACGGGGGAAGGCCTGCAGAACGTCTCCGGCGGTGTTCACTCACCAGTGCATTCGCTCTCACTCCCAGCGTTCCTGGGAACAAACAGCAGGTTGGCTGGGGCTGGGGCCTGAGGGCAACGATGGATATGTTTATCATTATTCTTCACTGTCAGTGTGTTGCCTTGAGACCCTACGCCCTTGTACCGGTTTGTGGTCCACATCCTCGCCGCTGCATTTAGTGGTCACAGTAGTGTGAAAAATTCACCTTTTACCAATAGTAAAAAATACATTTTTAAGAAAAAACCAGTTTCTAAGCTTCCATGTGCCATTTCCAACATTGTGCAAATTGACTTCCACTTGTGCAATGGAGCTTCCCCACAATCTCCTTTTCTCCACCTTGTCCCCAAACTGGGGTCTGGTTTGAATGGGACAGAGGGACTGCAAAGCGGAAGGGGAACCCAGTCCACTCTCTTGGCAGATGAAAACAGTTGGATATTACCCAACAATTTTGTTTTGTGGGTGTTTTCATATTATTATTATTATTTAATCCCTCCTGTTCTTAATTATTTTGTACTAGCTGGCCCGGACATGCCTTGCTGTGACCCCCCCCCCCATTCTCGCCTGGTTTCCCACAGCTTATCCCCACGAACTTCCATGTGCCCCATTTCAGTCTTCCCTCCCCCCCCGTTTTCACCTGGTTTCCCACACGTTATCCCGATGAACTTAAGCCTGCCTCCTCTCAGTCTTTCTCTCCCGTTTTCGCCTGGTTTCCCACAGCTTATCCTGATGAACTTCTGCCTGCCTCCTCTCAGCCCCCCCCCCGTTTACATCTTCCTCCCACTCACACGGCGTGATTTGTTCCCTTCCCCCACATTCCAAAACTGTGTTGATCTCCTACCTCCCTTCTCTCTGGTTTCCCCCCTGGTTTCGCCTGGCTCTCCACAGCTTGTTCTGTTGAACTCCTGTGCTGTGATTTGTTCCGTCACCTCCGCACTCTCATGTCTGTTGCTCACTGTTTTAAAATGGGAATTGGCCGAGCCTGAGGCAAGGAGTTGTTATGGCGGTGGTAGCTAAAGGTTGATTTGGCCCCTCCCCCACCAACAGCCTATTGGCTGAGGCGACCTCAAGTTCTGCTCCCCCTCCCACCCTCTTCTGAAGTCTGTTGTTGTAAAGCGTGTGTTCCTTTGACATCCACTGGAGGGCGCTGTTTTTTGCACAAATTCACGGATTTACCTGGGAAAGGTGTGATATTTTTGCAATCTAGGTACCTAAGAACCTTCCCATATGGCCAAGGAATGTTGTGTCCAAATTTGAAGGCAACCAGGTCAAGCAGTTACGGAGCAAGGCCTTCGCATCCGCGCACCCTGAACTTTTTTATATATAGATTGCTGAGTACATCCCATTATGTACTTTGCACCATTTAGTTTTATTTTTTTAAAAAATGCATTCTTTGCCCTCACTACCCCTTACTTTTGTTTTAGAGACAAGGAGGTGAAGCAGTTAGCATGCCATACTATGTCTGAGTAGACCTGGATTCAAATCCCCCCTCCACCCTAAAAAAATCACAGCATGATCTAGGATCAGTCATTACCTCCCAGCCTAGCCTACCTCAGAGGCAGTGGGATATAGATGGTGCTGTGGTCTAAGGCAGTGGGACATAGATGGTGCTGTGGTCTAAACCACTGAGCCTCTTGGGCTTGCCAATCAGAAGGTTGGCAGTTGACAGAATTACAAGCCTGGTAGATGTGGTAGACCACTATATTCTGCTCTGGTCAGACCTCACCTGGAATACTGTGTCCAGTTCTGGGCACCACAGTTCAAGAAGGATACTGACAAGCTGGAACGTGTCCAGAAGAGGGCAACCAAAATGGTCAAAGGCCTGGAAACGATGCCTTATGAGGAACGGCTTAGGGAGCTGGGTATGTTTAGCCTGGAGAAGAGAAGGTTAAGGGGTGATATGATAGCCATGTTCAAATATATCAAAGGATGTCATATAGAGGAGGGAGAAAGGTTGTTTTCTGCTGCTCCAGAGAAGCGGACACGGGGCAATGGATTCAAACTACAAGAAAGAAGATTCCACCTAAACATTAGGAAGAACTTCCTGACAGTGAGAGCTGTTCGACAGTGGAATTTGCTGCCAAGGAGTGTGGTGGAGTCTCCTTCTTTGGAGGTCTTTAAGCAGAGGCTTGACAGCCATCTGTCAGGAATGCTTTGATGGTGTTTCCTGCTTGGCAGGGGGTTGGACTGGATGGCCCTTGTGGTCTCTTCCAACTCTATGATTCTATGATTCTATGATTCTATGAATCCCTGCCATGGAGTGAGCTCCCTGTTGCTCTGTCCCAGCTCTTGCCAACCTAGCGGTTCGAAAGCACACCAGTGCAAGTAGATAAATAGGTATCTCAGGTGTGGGAAGGTAAACAGCATTTGCGTGCACTCTGACACTTGTCACTGTCCTCCGTGCACCAGAAGCAGTTTAGTCCTGCTGGCCACATGACCTGGAAAAGCTGTCTGGGGACCAATGCTGGCTCCCTTGGCCTGAAAGCGGAGATGAGCGCCATGTGGCGGAATAATGCCTGCTGATGATTCAGGTTCATCATGGGTTAACCTATCACTCCCATGTTAGGTAGGTGTTCCCTGGGAGGCGGAGCTAGTTGGCATTCTAAAAGGAGGGGGAACAACCTTGAAAGGCAGTTGGGGGTTTGGCAGTTGGGGGTTTGGCAGTTGGGGGTGGAGGATTAGAGAGAGAAAAGGCGAGGTTAGGCTTTGGGGAATGGGAGGAAAGGTCATTACCATTGCTAAAGGGATGCAGGAAATATTATAACAAAGCTGAATTACATGAGAAGATTTGTACCAGTAATAACCCGAGACATCCATGTTTTCAAGTTACCTAATAAAGTTAAATGTGCTTAAACGTTCGCTGACTGTGGCAGTGTATCAGTACCTTAAGAGGTGTGACTAAGAGGAGAGAACAAAGCTTTCCTGTGGAAGAGGAAACTGTTTGCTTATTCTCCTGTCATACAGAGGGCTGGACAGTGAAGCCAAGTGTGCCACTTATTTGCCTAAAGGGAAGGCAAACTGCAGTAGTTGGGAACCCTGGTAGGGAGATCCCATAGGTGGCAAGAGGTTTTCAAACGTAGAGCCCTGAGGTACCCCAGAGACAACTCCCACATGAACACTGAACCCGGTTCACCAGATTACGAGTCTACCACTCTTAACCACTACACCACACTGGCTCTCCATAGAGCTGAAAGAGGAAGTGGGAAAGAGCGTCACTCTTCCAACTTCCTCCTTCAACTCTATTTTTCCATGCATAAGATGCCCCCTTGTATAAGACGCCCCCTATTTTGGGGGACTCCAAATTAAGAAAACACCCCCTCAGCACTACCCATGTATAAGACGACCCCCAATTTTAAACCTATTTTTTTGGGGGGGGGTAAAAAACACCCTAGTCTTATACATGGAAAAATACGGTACTTTTCAAGTGGGGGGAAAGGTAAGCAACCCTTGCTGCCAATGGGGGAGGGAGTGGGAGAGGGGCTCAGAAACTTCATGGGACTCAGGAGAAGACCCTAAGGGCACCACTGTGCCCAAAGATGCCGTCCCAATAAGACATCGTCACCTTGTGTGTTGCCCTGCCCTCGTGACACAACGTTGGCAACACCTGGTGGGGATGTAAGATGAACAGAAGAACACAAGAGCTGGATGAATCAGGTCAACGGTCCATCTGGTCAAGCATCCTGTTCTCATGGTGGCCAATCGGATGCCTGTGGGAAACCAGGGAACAGGATTCGAGTACAAGAGCCCTCTCTCCTCCCGTGGTTTCCAGCAGCTGCTATTTGGAGGCAGAATACCTCTGGAGATGAAAGTGAGCAATGCAGGCTAATGATATGCTGGGGAGGGGGAAACTCAGGGAAGCCATATTCAGAGGCCTGCCCCTCCCCATTATGGTTCCACCTCCAATGACTGTTGCAGTTTTAAACGGTACTCAGAAGTTTGGCAGAAATCCGCGGACTTTTTAATAAGAAAAAAAAAGAACGCAAACTTTTTAGCCATCGCAATAAAGTCGAACTAATGAAAAGAATTAGCCGTACCGATAAAAGAGGGGGGAAATGGTTTATTTGATTTTTATTTTCTTGCCTTTTAGGGACTGTTGAAATACAATTGTAAATCATCCTGCCAGACAATTTCTGCCGTTCCGTTTTGGCCGGCTTGTTTTAACCCTTTGCCAGTTCCATAAGCCGACCTGCCGACTTGGCAGAATGAACCTGTCCCCTTCTTGATCTTTCGAAGTGCAATCAAAGAGCCGGTTTTATTTTATTATTTAAAATGACGGATAACACAGCAGCTGCCTTTCAAAAGCTGGAAATAATGGGGAGAATATAAATTTTTAAAGAGTGCCTATGCAATTGGATATGTGTGAAGTATTTAGAAACTTTCTTGCTTTCTTTCAAATTGAGTTTGGCGCAATATGGAAGATATTTCAGTCTTGGGTTGGGCACCCAATTGTAATCTTGAGAGTCCAACAACCATGTTCATCTTCTGCTGTGATAGCTCAGTCGATAGAGCATGGGACTGTTAATCTCAGGCTCATGGGTTCGAGCCCCATGATGGGCAAAATATTCCAGCATTGCAGGGGGTTGGACTAGATGACCCTCGTGGTCCCTTCCTAATCTACAATTCTGTGATTCTTGACCCTTTTCCAGAATTGGAGGAAGCACAGGCGGGGGGTGGTGGGGTGGGATCCAGTTGATCCATTCTTATGCATGCATATGAGAGCCAGCCAGCATGGCGTAGGACCTGGGAGATCAGGATTTGAAACCATGAAGCTCACTATGTGACCTGGAGGCTAACCTACCTCACAGGGTTGTTGTGAGGATTAAATGAAGAAGAGAAGAACCATGTACACTACATTTAGCTTCTTGGATGAAAAGGTTGTCTATAAATGCAACAAACAAATATAACAACAACAACAACTGTTGCTAGATTTGCAGTGTAGCCCACAATTACACACTGTGAAGGCTGTGGTTTATGAATGAGAATGCATGCATTTACTATGGGTTCCCTACTCAATTCTACATGGTGAGGGGGCATAGCTCAGTGGTAGAGCATCTGCTTTGCATGTAGAAGGTCCCAGGTTCTATTTCCGGCATCTTCAGGTAGGGTTCAGAGGGACCTCTGTCTGAAACTCTAGAGAGCTACTGCCAGTCAGTGTAGATAGTACTGCACTAAATGGTCAAAAGGTCTGATGCAACCAATAGCTAGTTTCCTGTAAAATGACTGAACAAGGTTCTCTCATGTTCCTTTCAAAAACACATCAGATGTTGGCAGGATAGAAAGAAGGGACTCTCTGTGGAAGATCTCAACACCTAGACGGCTTTGCATGGGAGAAGGTGGTCTTTCAGGTAAGGATGCGCAAATGTGTCAGGTTTCTATTTTTCTCAGGACTGTGTTTGACCTCTGGGTCTGAGATTCTCCACTCCTGGTCTAACAAGAAAGGAAGGAAAGGAAGGAAGGAAGGAAGGAAGGAAGGAAGGAAGGAAGGAAGAGAGGGTGATGATGATGAAATATACAGGTGAAACTCGAAAAATTAGAATATCGTGGAAAGGTTCATTTCTTTCAGTAATTCAACTTAAAAGGTGAAACTAATATATGAGATAGACTCATGACATGCAAAGCGAGATATGTCAAGCCTTTATTTGTTATAATTGTGATGATTATGGCGTACAGCTGATGAGAACCCCAAATTAACAATTTCAACTTTGGGGTTTTCATCAGCTGCACGCCATAATCATCACAATTATAACAAGCAAAGGCTTGACATATCTCGCTTTGCATGTCATGAGTCTATCTCATATATTAAACTCCAGTAGCTAATGAAAACAATTGCTTACATAAATGGACTTTTCCACGATATTCTAATTTTTCGAGTTTCACCTGTATGGCAGGAGGTGAGGCTTGAGATAACCTGGCCCCACAAGGTTTTAGGGAGGAACCAACACCAGTATTTTAAACTGAGCCCAAATTAACTTGTGAATAAGTAACTGTGAAGCTGGAACAAGACCGACACTCTGATGACCTCCAGGCCCCAGACAACAACGAGGTGGCTAAATTTTCAGTTGTTTTGGGGCCATCTGCAAAACGTCAGGTTCTCTGGGGGGATAGCGGCAACGAATTCAGCCCTAAATGATTGCAAAATACAATTGAGAAATTGAGCTAAAGACGCTAAACACGTTATCTCTTTTAGAAAAGAAAACTTGGACGTGAAACAATGAGAGCAATTCTATTCCATCCCTTAGTCTGGGACCTTCTTCAGACCATTTTCAATTTCCTGCATCACTAAGAACCCCCTCCATTCATCATGCCCATCAGCATGTTCATTATTGTTATTATTATTTGATTCTATCATTATTAAGGCACAGATTGGGAAGAAACTATTTTTCTCCAATTGTCGTGTTTCATCCCAAAGTCTACAAATGGTTTTATTATTTTTGATGATCTCAAGCAAGGATCATTTAATCTGTGAAGAATGGAATACTCGGCACCAGTATATTGTCAGTTATTATCTTTTATTTTCAAATTGAGTGTTTTCGGCAGAAGGAATAGGTTGGTTTAATGGGTTTGTTTAGTAAAGTCTTGGCATCAGAGGCAACTGCAAAAAGAAAGGGGGGAATGGCACGAGATACCCTAGTTATACTGTTTCATATTCCCTGCTAGATTCAAGCAACAGGATATTTCTCGAGAGCAGCCACTTACAGGAGTCATTCTCTTAGCAAAGGGCCACTAGCCTGTCGTTGCTGTTTATTAATATACAGTGGTACCCCAACTTACGAATAACTCGACATACGAATTTTTCGACTTACGAACGAAAAAAGTGTCCGCACGCCTATGAATTTCTCGACATCCGAAGGACATCCTTTGGCAGTTTTAGATGGGGTTTACTCGACTTACGAATTTTAGATGCAGTTTACTCGACTTACAAATTTTTCCGAATTTTTCATTTCCAATGCATTCCTATGGGGAAATCGCTTTTTTCGACTTACGAAATTTTTCGACCTACGAATGTGCATTTGGAACAGATTAAATTCATAAATCGAGGTACCACTGTACAAGTTGAGCAGGTGGGAGCAGGCAGACTCTCGGGCAGGGCTCATCTTCAAGAGTAGAGTCTCCGCCTGCTAGGCTTGGCGGAGAAATTTGATTCAGTTCACATTCAAAGGTGAACTTTACCTAATGCACGGTTTCTAAAACAGTACAAGAACTGAAAGACAGCCGTCCTTCAAAATCCGCCCTTCTGCGAGTTTTGTGGGGCAGTTCTCCAACCGAACAGTATTTACAAAAATGCATATAGCTAGGGGGAAAGTGCGTATGAAAATGAACATATTAGCGGAAAGAACATGCAGAATGTATTAGATTGGGAAAGTCCCTTGCAAAACTCTACATTAGTCAACACCGCATACAAAACAATGCGTTTAAAAAATCTGCGGATTGAATTATCATCAGGATTGCAGGAGAAATTATCATGCAGATTGCAGGAGAAATGTGGAGAACTGGATTTAAGATTAGAAAAAAATGTGGAAGGGAGAGAGAGCTCTACCCATCCCTATTTTTGCACAAATCAAGCAACATGCTCACAGCAACACAACTCAGGCCATTTTCACCTAGAGGAATTTGATGTGATCACCATCTCATTCACAGCCCTGTGATCTTCAGATGAGGGACAGTATATAAATTTCATAAGTACAGTTGTACCTCGGGTTGCGTTTGCTGCGGGTTGCGAATGGCACGGGTTACGAATGTGCCGAACCCGGAAGTAACTGAACAGATTACTTCCAGGTTCAGCGGGTTGCGCATGCGCATGCACGTCAAATGACATCACACGCATGCGCAGACGCGCCAAATCATGACCCATGTGTGCACAGAAGCGGCGCTGCGGGTTGCAGACTGCTCCGGATGTGAACGGGGCTCCGGAACGGATCCTGTTCACATCTAGAGGTACCACTGTAATAACAAATAAATACTTATACAGACCAGAAACAACCCCTAATTAATGTGAAAGAAGGACTGAACAGGCTCATGGGTGAGAATGTGCAAAAATGCCATGGACCAGGATTCGCCAATTCCTATTGTCACACCCTGAGCAAAGGAAGTATATTTTAAAAAATTATCCAGTTAGCCACTGTTAGCTCTGATCAAACATTCAAGGGAAGCTGAAAGGGTTTCAGTCGGGACAGCCGGACATCTTACCCTCTGTGGTTCTTCCAAGGCCATTTCTGAGACAAATTTATAGGTACCTGCTTAAGCAAAACATCCAAAGGATGTCAAAGTTAAGAGAAAAGAGGTTTTTTTCCATAAGGCTGTCAAAAATTCTCAGGGGAGTTCCGAACATCCCATTTCATTTCGAGCCTTTCTTTCCCTCTCCTCACCCTCTTTCCTGTCTATAATGAGCATCTCTTCTAACGAGCTCCCAGAAAGTTAAAAATAAATGCAATGTTATTACAGACGAGCGGATGACACTTTTTTGGATTGAAATGGTATAAGGAAATTGAAAGACTAACCCCTCCTCCACTCACCCCCCTCCTTAATCAGAATAATATTTTAATTACCTTGCATTGCTTAGAAGTTTTTGTGATTGTATAAATATTGGAATTTTAAAAAATGGATTTTTTTATATTAAAAAAAATCTTCCTTTTCCTGCTTTGAATTTTTTTGTGGCAGCTATCTCTCCCTCACCCCCCAATTATCCTATTTATCAGACATTCTGGGAGTGATATTGTGGCCACCAGCTCATGCAGGTAAGAACAAGGGTCAGCAATCTTTTTCAGCCCTGGGCCGGTCCACCGTCCCTCAGACCATGTGGTGGGCCGGACTATATTTTGGGGGGGGGGAATGAACAAATTCCTATGCCCCACAAATAACCCAGAGATGCATTTTAAAAAACGCAAGTGTCTCTGCAAGTCCGTGTGTCTCTGGGTTTGCGCTAAGGTGCCCCACACACAGGGATTCAGAGATACGGCAGTTGAAGCGGCGGTTGATGGAACGCTGGTGCAAAGGCTGAACGGCCGAGAAGGGAGGACACTGATTCCCGGAGAAGGAGGAGGAGAACTGGGGGGGCGAAGCCTCCGGGAGATGGGCCGCCGCCTCACCCCCCTCGCTTCCCCATTGAGAAGGAAGGAAACCTGTTCTACCTTCGTGCATTGGGCAGGAACAATAAAAGGAAACATCATTTCTCCCTCAGGCCCCCGGGCCTGCTCCCTGCACTTCAGGTTGGGTTTTGTGTCAGAAATGTTCTACCCCTTATTTTAACGGGTTTAAACCACTAGTTTTATAAGGACACATTCTACATAAAAACACACTGATTCCCGGACTGTCCGTGGGCTGCATTGAGAAGGCAATGGGCCACATGGCCCCCGGGCCTGTTTACCCCTGAGATAAGTACATATGAAAGTGATGTGTTTGTGCTCGCTATACTTGAAAGGTTTAAATCTGAATGGACTATCCATGCCTGTCCTGGAGGAGACTCTTGAGAATCCTATGGACTGCAAGAAAATCAAACCTATCCATTCTGAAGGAAATCAGCCCTGAGTGCTCACTGGAAGGACAGATCCTGAAGCTGAGGCTCCAATACTTTGGCCACCTCATGAGAAGAGAAGACTCCCTGGAAAAGACCCTGATGTTGGGAAAGATTGAGGGCACAAGGAGAAGGGGATGACAGAGGACAAGATGGTTGGACAAGCTACCAACATGAGTCTGTCCAAACTGTGGGAGGCAGTGGAAGACAGGAGTGCCTGGCGTGCTCTGGTCCATGGGGTCACGAAGAGTCGGACATGACTGAACGACTGAACAACAACAACAAATCCATGCCTGTACAGCACCTAGCATTGGCAAAGATCCAATTCTGACCAGCTGAATGCTGCAGTCGTCTCAGCGACACTCTTAATGTCTGCATTTGGATTTGCTCGAGAGCTGGCAACATCCGTCAGACATCAAGGCACTTTTTCATTCCGCCCACCCCGCTTCTTTCCAAACGTCATTATTATTTAATTTTTCTTTCTGCTTCTTGCCAAGGTCTTAATCTGCATTGCACCGGCAGTGGGAACATTTGAAAGAATCATTTCCCAAGGCACGTTTAATACATTTCCAGTAAATTGTACCTAAACCTGTCCAGCTGGCTGGGTCATTTAGCAAGTGACACACCCACTCAGCGTTGGTTAGATGCCACCTGAGAGTTACCTCAATGCTTTCAAAACAAAACAAAACAGAGAACTGTATATGATGATGGGATAAAGCTTTGCTAATGTGCAAATGCAATGGGGGGAGTACAATGATAACTGCCCACTGGGGAGAGGAAGGCTCTTTTTAAGTTTTGTTATGGGAAAGCTTACAACACAGGATTAGACAAAAGGTTTTGGAAGATCAGTGCTGAAATTACACCAGCCTTAAAAGGGAGCAGCTTTAAAAGGCACTTGAATATTTAAAGCCATGTTTTCTTGGCTTCTTACTTTTTTATTTTTATTTTTATTAAAAGAAAGCCAGACACTAAAGTTTATCAAGTGCTTTTTGGCTAGGGTTGCTGTTGTTGTTGTTGTTTGAAAATCACTCTTCTAGATGTAAACAGCCTCGCAGGCCGGCTTTTCTTTGCAATGCACACAATTGGGCCAGAATTCACACTTCTCTGTCCGTCTGTTGATCATGTCTTCAATATACATATGACTTTAGAGAGTAGCATAAGAAGATAAAGACTGGTCTCTGCACCAAAGAGCTTACAGTCTGCATTTTGGCAAATATGGGACACGGGCAAAAAAATAAACAGGGAGATTGTCAAGAGAAAAGATGGACAATTTTGGTTTCTCTTACTTTCTCATTTTTCCGATCTTGCCACATTATGTCATCTGCTTACAGATTTTTTAAAAATCATTTTTATTAAATTTTCCACTTTAACAAACCAATCAAATCACATTAAATGTTCCAAATTATACATAAACATACAAAACAGTCCAAATATTCTGCCAAATTATAAATAATTTCTCCTAATATACACATTTTTTGTATGCCCTTCCCCTTAATAGAAGGTATTTGTGTGTGTTAACTTCACAAATGCATGCACACACTTTCCAATAATTTGTCGGGGGTGGCAGTTGTAGACATTTTTGGTTGGAAAACTGAATCACAACATTTAGTGACATGCCAATTTCTCAGGAGAGTTATAATTCACATTTGTTTCAGGAGAGGCAAATCTGATCTCTTCCCCCATCCTGAGCAAAGGCTAGCAAGGATCATCTTGGTTGTGTGTCCTGAAAACCTGCTCCACGCCTTTCAGGTCAGTCTTGAAAAACATTCAGCTGAGGTACTGAGCATGGGATACAGCTAGTAACTGGAACCCTACAAGATCCTGTAAGGGGGGAAAAAGGTTACCTAAAACAAGTCTTCCCTTTCTCTTGTTTCGGCCTCTCCAATTTTAATCTTCCTTTATTGTGTATTACCCAGTGCTAAGGGTTTGTTAAAGTCTCTGGCTGTGATTGGATGATCTGCACCGAGATGGGAGAGGCCTTGGACAGACATTGGGCAAAATGCTCTGATCTCAGGGGGTCTCTGACAACTGTGATTGGCTGAGCTGCTGAGTGGCGGAGCAGGCAAGGTGGGATCAGAGGACTTAGCGAGAAGCAAAACTGAAAAATAAAATGGACCAAGAAGAGATGTCCATGAAGCAAGTTGGTTTGATGAGGGATTCTGTGTTGACTCAAATGAACCTACCAAGCCCACGGCCGTTGGACTTGACTTATTATGGGTTGTGGGATCTTTGCCTATGTACGTCACCGCCGTTTAAGTTGGTTTAATAAAATTATTTCTCCCCCCTCCACCCCCCCCAAAAAATGTTTTAGATGCTATATCTCCAAGCCATAAAATTTATTGTACCTTTATGTGGAATTATACTGGAGTTGAACATATAAATCAATTTATAAGGTCTAATGACACACAAACGCTTAAAAGCGAAAGGTGATGTAGTAAATTCGAATTACCATTACAAATGTAAGCTTTGTAGTCAGTGTGTGACCCGCTAAGGATTATATTTAACTCCCCTGAGAGTGGTTTATCATAAAACTTTATACTTTTATTACAGTGAATTATTAACTCCTCCATGATGTGAGTCATTCCATGCTCTGACTATAGCTTTTTAAATGACACTATAATAGACATCTTGCTAATAGCAGTGGGATTGCTACCTCTGAGGTAAAAAAAGAAGAAGAAGGGGGGGTTGGAAGAATAAAACTAAAAGAAGAAGAAAAGAAATGGAGGGGACAAATAGCATATTCCCCGAGGGAACAAAAACAACGGTTCAAACCAGGAACTGTTTGAAACCGCGAAAGGCTGAACCTGCCACTTTTTACTCTTGTTGTAAAACAATAGCTTAACAGGGTGACACCTGAAAAGAACTAAATTTAAATGTCATACCTTTGAAAGGGGGGGGGAGGGAAACCAGGGTCATTATGAGCTCTTTTGCCTCAGGGGGAAAAAAAAGGGAACAAAAGTTCCTCTCGCCACCACTGAAACCTATCTGAAACCCACACGTTGCGAAAATTGTTCACCGCCAGCAAGATGCCCAACGGTGGTAGGGATGCCTATAGAATTGTGGCCACACTGATGGGCTGCAGCTGAATGGCAGGTGAGTGGGCAGGCACTAGCCCCAACTTCCCTCTCCTGTTCTCAACAGGCTGGCAACACTTTCCTTTTACAATTGATTTCCTGCCGCCATTTTTTTTTCTGGTTCGGCCTACGCGCTTTTCATAAGAGTGCAAGAGTCGGAACTCTTAGCAGCTGAGGCTTTCCTCGCTGCCAGATACTTTAACTCGGAGGTGGACAGAGAAGAAATTTGACCGAGTTTACATTGGACTGAAACTTGCATTTCCCTAAACAATTGGCAGATTGGGGAAAAAAAGCCACGCTTTGAAATTTGCACTCCTGCGAATTTTGCAATGCAGTTCTCAGGGCAAGGAATGTGTATGAAAATGCATATTTTGGAGTAAAGTGTGCATAGAAATGCAGAGATAAGTGAAAATAGCATATGAGCGTGTGTTATACTCACTTTTCCCCCAAATTCCAACCGCGAAAAGTTAAAGCATGGCTTAAATTCACGACCTTACAAAAATGGGCTTTTACGATATCACTGCTGAAACAGACATATGTTAAAATGGAACGGGTGTGAGTGGCTGTGGAGTTTTAAGGGAGCGGCTTATATTCGGGTATTGTCTTTTTCTCTCTCTCCCCCCCTTGAATTTTAAAGGTGCGGCTTATATTCGGGCCAATACGGTACCTGGGGAAATTGCTTTGCAAAAGTGTGCCTATTGGGCAAAAATCACACACAAACAAGTCTGAACACATTTCATATAGCCATAACTTTCGTGCAGATGTTTCTCGGGACATTTGGGGGGCTTATATTAAGTTACATGTTTAACATAACATGTATGTATTCATGGTTATTGCATTCAGATTGCGCACTGATCAACCCGTGCTGGCATAGCCATTAGTGAGTGATGATGGGATATGTACTCCTGCAACTTCTGGAGGACACACCTTCTTAACACATACCAACTGATGATGTCATAATGGCCTAAACATGCAAATTAGGCAAAGAGCGAGAACTTGGTTTACAGGCTCAAGTGTCACAATATCTTGTTGGCAGTGGCAGTGGGCAATATGGCACCCAGTGTGAGTCACTGGGGTTTGGGAAGGAGGCACAAGGCTCTGGCAGGAAACTAGAGCCCTCCTACCTCCTTTCCAAAGCTGGGAATGCACGTACCAGGTGCATAGGACCAAGTGCACAGCCTGGGAGTCATTTTGGACTTATAGCTGTCCATGGAGGCACAGGTCAATTCTGTGTCTACCAGCTCCATCTGGTACACAGGCTGAGACCCTCCCTCCCCACAGACTGTCTCGCCAGAGTGGTGCATGCCCTGGTTATCTCCTGCTTGGACTACTGCAATGTGCTCTACATGGGGCTACCTTCAGAAACTAACAACTAAATGTGGCAGCTAGATTGGTGACTTGGGAGTGGCTGTCAGTACCATATAACACCGGTCCGAAAGGATCTTCATTGGTTCCCAATACATTTCCAAGTACAATTCAAAGTGCTGGTGCTGACCTTTAAAGCTCTAAACGGCCTCGGCCCTGTATACCTGAAGGAGCGTCTTCACCCCCATCGTTGAGCCAGGATACCGAGGTCCTCCTCCGATGGTCTGCTGCTTGTTCCCTCACTGTGAGAAGTGAAGTTACAGGGAAGCAGGCAGAGGGCCTTCTCGGTAGTGGCACCCTCCCTGTGGAACGCCCATATTTCAAGGAGATAAAGAATTATGCGACTTTTGGAAGACACCTGAAGGCAGCCCTGCATTGGGAGATTTTTAATGTTTGATGTCCTTATGTTTTTAGGTATGCTGTAAGCCACCCAGAGTGGGTGGGGTATAAATAATTAAATTATTATTATTATTATTATTATTATTATTATTATTATTATTAGGCTTTGGGAAGGTGGATGGAAGATTCCAGAACTCTGTCAGAGCATCACACCTCCTTCCGAAAACCTGGAACCTCACTTAGCAGGCTTTGAGAAGGCGTCCCCCTCGGCTCAGTGCCCAGTGTGTTTCCACGACTCACACAGTCCAAAATATGACCATGCTATTGGTCCACTTACTGCTTATGTAGCATTGAGGGACCATGTATACTCTGCATTGAGGGAGCCTTTTCCATACTGAAGAGCAGGAATGGGCAGATCTGTCAGGTTCAGTTTTTCTCATTTCTTTTAACTGATCCTCCGTTCAGTTCACCACATCTTCGTGTCAGTTTGACAACACATTTTTTAAGTCCTCGTGGAAACTCATCGGTATTTAAGGTGCTTTTCTCCAGATATACACATTTTTGCAAATGATTTCCCATAATATAATGCATTTTGTACGCGTTGAAAAGGAACAACTCATATGCCACTTAGGGGTTTAAAAAGAAAGAACATTAAAGTGGTTTGTAAATGCTAATAAATAAGCAATGCCTATTTTATGTCCACTTTCCCCAAATACATGAAATTTCTTTTTTCTTTTCTTTTCTTTTTTTTTGGTATGAGAGAAACCAAGCAATATCTCTCATGGATTGTATGAGCGCTGCGTATGTGTACATCACACACAACTGCCAATTTCCTGGGATCAATACTTTTCACAGCGGGCCTTCTCTGTTCTTCTTGGGGAACTTTTATTTATTTTATTTTTTTTTTAAAAAAAAAGATACTCCCTGGAGCTCGCTGCATTTGCTGCAGAACTGAAGACATAATAAACCCGATTTAAAACAACCTTGCTGTAAAGCCACCCCACCAAAATGACCGCTTCCCACATCAAATGGGGGGCGACATTTGCGTGGTTGTGTGCAGCCCCCTGAACTCCTGGGCGACACCAGGAAGTTCAGCTGGCTGCGCCCCATCCCCCAGAAGGTATACCTGGGGTCTCTGCCTACCCCACTTAACCGTCCAATCCCGCCTGGGGGAGGTGTTGCTAAGGGTTTGGCCAGGTAAGGGAAGGGACTACCCAGCCCACACAGTAGAGGGTGTGGCTTACCTGGGGAAATGGCAGTCAGGCTCCCGAGCTTCTTCCACCCTCAACTCGCTCAAATAACGCTTATTTTGCAGGTTAACCTCTTCTCCACAGGTATGTCGGCACTGCTATATCAAGGCCGCTGTTGAAGGGCCAGAAAGGAATTTCCCTGCATTGGCAGGTTTTGCCTTTCCCGTAGCAATTCGTCACAACTTTGGCGGTTTCAGGCCTTGGGCGGAATCCTTTAGTCATCTTCCTAAATGGGGGGGGGCATGGGGCAGTGACTCCACGCCCCCAGTGTGGCGGCGATAACAGGGTTCCCCATTATTGGGGGAGGCTTTGGCCATATGCTGAGAGGTTGTCATTGCTCTCCCCCACCAGTGGCGGCAAACGGGGGGGGGCTCTCTGCTTGAACATATGTTCTCCAGAGCCAGCCCAATCCCCACACATTCTGGATAACCCTGACGTTGCCCAGATCCCCGGCTGGGGGCTGGGTAGGAAAAACGCCCAATGCCTGAGCCAAGGTCTCCCTACATCTGAATCTTAATAAAGTTGTGGCCAATTTTAATCCCATAACACGTTGTCTTGTGTCATTATTCCGCTCAGGGGTCGCCTGGGGTTTGGGGGACTCCGTCTGTCCATGCAAAAAAAGGGGGGGAGGCTTCAGAAGGCTGGTCCAGTAGGCTGGCCCAAGATATTTTGGCACTTGCAGAGGATCCCAAAATGTCACCTCCCTCTTCACCAGGGGAGAAGGAAGATCTACACCTGCCTCAATGAATTCCGCCACCTGAGGCTGTTACCTCACCTTGCCTCATGGTTGGGCCGGCCCTGTCAGTAGGTATATTCTTGCGCCCTGGCTCACCATCATCAAAATTGTTGGCAGCTGTTCCTGCACTTTTGTTGGGCGTCCTAGCCCTTTGTCTTGCCTCCTTTTCCCATCTCTCCACACACACACACACACACACATACACACGCACACACTCCTCCAGCCCAACCGAGGGCTTTGTGTCCATCAGAGCCTTGAAGCAGTTAAACTTCCTTTCACCTCTGTTGCAGTTCCTTGAAGAGAAATAGAGATCTTCAAAAAGGTTGGGAGGTTGGCAGGCCAGCGACGTAAAGTGTGTGCAATCACTCAGATACAAGTGGCACCACTAAAAATTGCCTTCATATATCTGCTTATGGTTTATACAGTGTGGCAGAAAGGACACAAAAAGGTCAGCAGGAGATATATATATATATATAAATATATATATATATATATATATATATATCCTGAGCTGTAGCTTCAAAGAGATCTTGGAAACAGATCCAACGAGGTTCTAGAGGGATTGGATAAATACTCTTCTTTCTTGATATGGCAGGATAGATAGATAGATAGATAGATAGATAGATAGATAGATAGATAGAATTTTTTAAAAGGAATTTGCCTGCAAACGTCAGCATCTAAGCCCAAGGTATATGCCAGCAGTAACCTCTTGTTACGACCCTTGGTGACAAGACAGATCGTTCTAGTCATCTATAGGTGAACAGTGGGAACTCTCTGAATTTAAGGGGGAGGGAATGTTGTTGCTATATATATATATATATATATATATATATATATATATATATATATATATATTCACCCCTTGAAATCCCTGGATAAATGTCTTTTCCGGGAAGCGTGACACCGTTTGCGAACGTCGTGATCCATCGCGGGTCCGTGGTGAAGTCAGGGGTAGGCGAAGAAGGGAAAAGCGTATTAAGAAAATAGAAGGTGGCGGCATGGGGAGAGGCAACTGTGATTCTCTGGGGCTTCAGAGATGCAAGCTCATAGCCAGCAAAGCATCTCCCACTCAGTGCTAATGGAGAACCTGACTTCCAAACAGAGGGATCAGCAGATACGCTCTAAATTAATAATGTGCCATTTTAGTAGCAATTGCCTTGTGAAAATTGCTGTGTGTGTGTGTATATGTGTGTGTGTTTAGCTTTCCATTTATTCCTCTCTCTTTTTTGCTTCCCTCGCCCCACACCTTTCTCCTCCTGACGCCCTTCGCCTCCTTTCTCACCCCCCAAACCCCCCGCAAGATTGGAGGAGGGAGGGAGAAATAAGTGGGTCTCGCTGGAGTTTTTTTCTTTAAGACTGACCACCCTGTTTTATTAACCTTGTAACATTTTTAACGTAGTTTCTTCCTCCTGTCTCCTCCAGCAAAGTCTCTATTGATCACTGTTTACTGTTATAATCCCTTTCAAATTTATCATCCATGACTAACACACCATGTATTGATTAACACTGACAGATGTCCCTGTATAGTGTATACACCACAGAGATAGTTCAGTGGCCGGTAAAAAGCAGTGGTTTTGTGTGAGAGAGAGTTGTGTGTGTGTGTGTGTGTGTGTGTGTGTGTGTTCATTTGCTTTTTATAGCCCTTTGCTGCTTTTTCTCTTCCTGTCTCCCTTTCCAAACTCTCTCTCTCTCTCTCTTTCTCCAAGCGGCTAATATTTCACACAAAATGCATGGCAGCTCATTCCTAAATTCAGGGTCATTTCTGTTTTGCTTTTTTTAAAAATAGTAATAGTAACAATAATTTTGTACTGTTTTTCTTCTGAATAGGAAACTTCCGGAAACAGATAGGGGATCAGATTTTACGAGGGACAGCCACAAGTCTTAACCTCAGGCCTAAGGTAACCAAAATGCAAAGGGCTAGGGTGTGTGTGTGTGTGTCAGAGAGAGAGAGAGAGAGAGAGAGAGAGAGAGAGAGAGAGAGAGAGAGAGAGAGAGAAGGGACAAATTGGATGTCATTGGTGACTAAGGACAAGGTGTCCGAAATCTGGACTGTAAATGGACTCATTTGTCAACCCCACATTTTTTGCTTGCTGCTTGCAAGATTTCTTCCACGTCTTGCAGGCCAGAAATAGAGTTTAAGGTTAATTTCTGTTGGGGACTTATTTTTATTTTTATTTTCAACACAGTTGCATTTCATATATGTACGTTCTTGCCTCAAACGACCTTAGGAACATTTGATGGAACAACATGGCACAGCGAAGCATTTGGAAGCTAAAAGCGGAAGGAGGGTCAATTCAAGAATGGCCGGTGGCTTAAAGCAACAACACTGCAGTCCTCAATTCATTTACTTGGGAGTAAATGCCCTCGTGGAGTCAGGGAGTCTTACCATCGAGGGAGCATGCACAAGATTGTGGCATATGTTCCACAGACTACCGCCGGAGTCAACGGACCTGGAAAGTGCTTAATGTAGCCTGGATTGTACCCACGGTTAGTTAGGGCACTTTGGCAATCCTGAAGTTTTAGCAAAGTGGAATGGTTCCATTCTGAACATCGAAAGAGCCTGCTGGATCAGGCCAATGCTCCATCAGTCCAGCATCCTCTTCTCATAATGGCTAACCAGATGCTCATGGGAAGCCTTCAAGCAAGACCTTGGCCAACAACTCTGATTTGCACTTCCAGTAAACCCCTTTGAAGTTGTTGCCTCTTGTCATGAGAGTGCCAGCTGGTTGGCATATGGGTGGCTCAGAACTGGTCCACAGGGCCAACCTTTTGGTCAGATTCAATTAGCCACCCCTGCTTTATAGAATAGAACCATTTTCTCTGCTCTCTCCTTGTACAGAGGGAGCCTAAGCCCATTATCTTTAATGGATAGATAGATAGATAGATAGATAGATAGATAGATAGATAGATAGATAGATGATAGATAGATGATAGATAGATAGACAGATAGATAGATGATAGATAGATAGTGTTATGTATTAAGATTGGCTGCAGTTCTCACTCAGGGCCACCAATATGCAAATGAAGGATTGAAAACTGTCATTCTCTGATTGGTTAGCTAGTTGGAATTGGTTACTGTTACAAGTTACTTAGTATTATATAAAGCAGCCAGCTAAGCTGTTGTCAGTGGAACAAGGAGCAGTTCTAACTGCTGTAATAAAGAGCTGTTGATCTAAAAGAGCTGTGTTCTTCATCCCTTTTTCCCACAACTCAATAGATAGATAGATAGATAGATAGATAGATAGATAGATAGATAGTCAGACAGACAGACTGTGTGTCCAAACAGATAAGGAAATAAGAGTGATGGTTATAAGATTGATATTCAAATATGGAAATGGCAGTAAGAGCTTCAGACCATTGAGTAATGGATGATGGGTCTTTAGCCTTCCAGCCCTGTGGTATAAGTCTCTTTGCAACTCAGACGGGCTCATGGGATCCACTTCCATGGCCCATCTGTTTGTCCCCACATCATAAGAATATAATTTAACACTGCATGAACATCTGCAAATACCAAGGATTTTTTTTTCCAAAACAGAGTTAATGGCGAACGACTATTTCTGACCACCAAGAAGAAACCCTAGGACATGCCCACATCATATGCCTCAAATAGGCACCATTAGCATTACATCACCAGCTTATGCAAATGTTATGCAAATAAGCACCCTCTTTTGCCCTCTTTTTTTTGGTGATACAATTCCTCTTTGAGGCCCAGGTGTATTGACACCAGCATCCAACCGCCTCCTTGCTACAGCTTTGTTTGCCCGCCCCTCCTGATGTGTGACAGACTTTATGAATCATCCCCAAACCCGAAGCAGGCGAATTCATCAAAGAGTTAGCAAGGTGTGGGGGGGATTTTTTGCGGACTATTGTTCTTCGCTTCCTGCCACAATCTGTTGAGACTGTGTTTTGAGGAAAGATTCGTGCTTCAATTACGCAAGCTGCCAAATTCCCTTTGTCCCTCGCTCCCTTTGTAATGCAATATTTGGAAGGATCGCTATAAAGACGCTTGCGGCTTTTAACGGATCATTCGTAACATCCACATGTTTGGGCATCCACGCCCCCCCCGCCCTCTCCACCCCGCTTGCTTCATGTGCATTTTTTATTCAGGTGTAATAAGGTGGCAACAAGCACATGAAATAGTTGTTAATCCTCGGCATAAAACGATTCTTAATAATCGCTTGGCATTTATTTGATATACAAGCCCTGTCTTATTAAATCAAACTCTTTAGATTTAATAGGATAGTTTATTGTATTATATGGCTTTGCAGCTGCAATGCTACAGTTCTGCTTGAAGAAGCATTTTCATTATAAACTGCTTGTTGCAAGTTTCCCCAAGTAGCACTTTTACTTAACATGCTGCAATCTCCGCTGCTCTCCAAACCACCCACCCTACCCGCACCAGATTCCTTTCCTTTCATTTTTCACTAAAAGCAAAATATTCAAATCCCAACCCCTAAGCTGCAGATCCATTAATGCAATATTAAAGCAGGAATGGGGAAGTGTGCAAAAGAGAACACAACTTAACCCTCCCTCCCTCCCTCTCTCTCACACACACAAACAATATCACACAGTCCCTTCTCCAAGGGCCTCAGGGCACTCTATACAGCGGCACCTCGGTTTAAGAACAGTCCTGTTTAAGAACGATTCGGTTTACAAACTCCACAAAACCGGAAATAGTGTCCCGGTTTGAGAACTTTACCTCGGTCTAAGAACGGAACCTGGAACCTCATTAGGTGGAAGGGCACTAGTGGCAGGAGGCCTCATTAGGGAAAGTGCGCCTCGGTTTAAGAACTGACTTCTGGAACGGACTTCTGGAAGAAGTGTGCATTCCCACAAAAGCTCATACCAAGAACAAACTTAGTTGGTCTCTAAGGTGCTACTGGAAGGAATTTTCTATTTTGTTTTGACTATGACAAACCAACACGGCTACCTACCTGTAACTGTTCGTAAACCGAGATACCACTGTATTTCACTTACCTCATTTTACCCGCAAAGCCCAACCATGTGGGGTGGGGTAGCCTGAGAGGGAGAGGCAGTGGCTGGCCCAGACCCAAGTGGTTGCGCTGAGGAGAGATTTCAGCTTGTGTCACCTGCTCTTCAATGGCTTTCCACGAGAGTTGAGAGTGCTACCCAGTAAAATAATCGAGTTAGGTAACCTTACCCCTGGCTTAACCCCATCTGCAGCTCCTGGTGGTGATATAATTCTTCTTGACTCTGGATCAGAGATGGAAGGGTAGATAGTGGGTTTTATATTTTCAATTATGCAGCATTATCCACTATTTGTTCCTTTTCCTCGCATTCTGAAGTGCAACGAGACACCTGTATAGCATCTAAGAGATGAGTGTGCATGAGTGACAGGTCCTTTGACAACGCTGACTGCTTGACCAAACCATTTCCAATCCCAAATCTGAGTTGGTAGGGCAGCACCACAGCACTGGGATGAGGAAGGGTTAGGTTTGTTGCCATTATTATTATTATTATTATTATTATTATTATTATTATATGCTTATTTTAGATATTTCTATGATGTATGTGGCAATCATCCAGCTTGTTTGTGTACTTTCATATTTAAAACTACTTTTGTTGTCTTTGTAATTATGTATCATAATAATAATAATAATTTATTTGTACTCCGCCCATCCGGCTGGCTTTCCCCAGCCACTCTGGGCGGCTTCCAACAAAGATTAAAATACATTAAAACGTCACACATTAAAAACTTCCCTAAACAGGGCTGCCTTCAGATGTTTTCTTAGTTGCTTATTTCTTTGACATCTGATGGGTGTTCCACAGGGCGGGCGCCACTACCGAGAAGGCCCTCTGCCTGGTTCCCTGTAGCTTTGCTTCTCGCAGTGAGGGAACTGCCAGAAGGCCCTCGGCGCTGGATCTCAGTGTCTGGGCTGAACGATGGGGGTGGAGACGCTCTTTCAGGTATACTGGGCCAAGGCCATTTAGGGCTTTAAAGGTCAGCACCAATAGAGTCATACATTGGTTTTCGAACAGCTTAGTTCTCAAATGTTTTGGCTCCCAAATGCCCCAAACCCGGAAGTGAGTGTTCCAGTTTGCGAGCTGTTTTTGGAAGCCAAACATCCAACGGGGTTCCCGTGGCTTCCGATTGGCTGCAGGAGCTTCCTGCAGCCGACTGAAAGCTGCGCTTTGGTTTTCAAATGTTTTGGAAGTCGAACGGACTTCCAGAACAGATTTTGTTCGACTTCCAAGGTACGACTGTAATTTTTAATACGTTGTAATCTGCCTAGAGCCTGGTTTTAATTTTGGAAAGGCTGCATACAAATAAATTGATTGATTGATTGATTGATTGAACATGAGTCTCCTGGATGCTCAGATGATAGCATAAGCCCGGATTGGGTACTTTTGTCACAGACTCTGGCCTGGCCTATAGCTCTTCAAGAAGCTAGTTTCAAGGTCTGACTGGTCCTCCCTCATCCGGAGCCTAGTATTGGCTAATAGGGATTATTCCTTCTGTTCCTTTCTTAAGACACAGTTTCAGGACATTCTGACATAAGGTAGAAGCTGTGCTCTCTGGAAGAAGTCAACTGCCAAGGCTGCAGGTCAGTTGCTCACAGTGGCAAGTCCAGGCATGCGTCCGAACATGCGAAGGCTCATAGTATGGATGTGAGCAGGAACGTGAACAGAAGCCCTAACAGCAACAATCTTGCATGTGCAAGGAAGGCCTTTCAACTTGTTGTTGTTTTTTGAGCCCAATTAAATTCCTCCACGCAATCAACGTCCCTGCTCGATTAGCAGCTCCCTGCCAGGGCTGGGTGAACCCACCCGTTCCAATATCTCTCTGTACCTTAAATTAAGTCATCCATGTTTCCATAAGAGTTTCTTGATTTAAAGAAGGAAAAAAAGAAGAAGAAAATCCTCAGCAAAACTCAATTTTACCCCCTGAATGTACACGTATTAGGGTTTTGTACGCTACTTTCATTAATATTCACATATCTAAGCATACTTAACACTAGCTCAGGCTGATTTCAACACATTTGCTGGGTAATGGCATTGCAAACTTAGGAAAAGGGTGGATTTCAAGGGGGAGGCTGTTTTTCGGTTTGCCCATTGTATCGGGAAGTGCGGTTGCCATCCCATCCGTAACTGTAAACACCTCTCTAATGCCCCCCCTTAATTTGTTTTCCTTCTCCAGTCCCTACAATAGGGTTGTAGCTCAGGGGCAGAGCATCTTCTTTGTGTGCAAAAGGCTCCGGGTTCAAATATCTCAACAACTCAAGTTTAGGACTGGGTAATGTCCCCTGCCCCAAAACCTGAAGAGTCCCTGCCACTCAGTGTGGACAATACTGAACTAGATGGAGCAATGTTCTGAGGTGTTAGAAGAGGGGTAGTACCTCTGGCGGGGGACGACGAGACATGTTGTGCTCCTTCTGTGGTAGTTTGTCCACCTTGGGACAAACTGCACTCAGCTCTCACCTGTGGCTCCTAGAAGTTGCTAGCATGCAACAGGTCAGTTGGTTAGAGCTTAGTGTGGGAGCCAGTGTGCTGTAGTGGTTAAGAGCGGTAGACTCGTAATCTGGGGAACCGGGTTTGTGTCTCCGCTCCTCCACATGCAGCTGCTGGGTGACCTTGGGCTAGTCACACTTCTCTGAAGTCTCTCAGCCCCACTCACCTCACAGAGTGTTTGTTGTGGGGGAGGAAGGGAAAGGAGAATGTGAGCCGCTTTGAGACGCCTTCGGGTAGTGAATAAAGCAGGATATCAAATCCAAACTCTTCTTCTTCCCTTCTTAGTGCCAACAATGCCAAGGTTGCGGGTTCGATTGCCATATGGGACAGCTGCATATTTATTGCTGCATTGCAGGAGGTTGGAACAAATAAGTCTTGGGGTCCCTTCCAACACCAGAAATCTCTGGTTCTGTGACAGCAGCCACACCTCAGAAAACGGTTTTGACTGGCTAGCTAAACCAGGTGAGGGTAGCTGATGGGTCTTCAACCCTCTGTGAGTTAGGGACTTGTCTATCCCCTGCATTCAAAGACAAGGTCTGGCGGATTGACATAAAGAAAGAAAGCAGTTTCTGCACGTGCTGCAGAGGGGAGTAAGGGGAAGATGGAGCTCATCAACCTGGGAAGGTAGCCCATCAAGGAGAAGGGAAACTCTGGTCTTAAACCCCCCACTGCCTTGCAGGATATCGTCATCAGAAGAATAGGCTAAGGAGTAGACGCTACACAAATTCAAAGGGGAGTCCTTAAGGTGGTTGGGTGGTGCCTTGAACGCCTCCTGCCGGCAACTCCTGCAGCCAAGCTGGTGCCAAACGTCTTGCTCTGCTTTCTTTTGGACCACACCAGCGAGGCTGTGGTCTTGTCGTCCGGGGCAGCTCAGGACCTCCATGCACACTGCCCAGGTTTGCGCCCCAGGGAGGTCACTTAGGTGCTGCTAACGCAGAGGTTTCACTTCACCCCTGGAGGCACACTCCATTATCTCTCGAGACAGCCGGATGCCAACAATGCTGTGACTCAGTACAAGGCAGCTTCCTCTCTCCCAGGAAGCGGGTGGCGAGCGGCGCTCGATCTGCAAAACAAGGCAGGTGGAAGCAGTAAACAGAGTGCAGAAATGGCAGCCAGGCCCATCGCCGAGTGCCCTCGCCCCTCGCAGACAGCCATTGCATCCCTCCCTCCCTCAATCTGAGCCATCCTGGACCAGCGGGCAAACTCTCAGGGGAGGCTGGGCAGGCAGAGAGCTTCTGCTCCTCGTGAAGGTTGCAGGAGCCGCACTACTGGTCCGCTGACCCTGATGATATTGATGACAATTAGTCGGCAGAGATTAAAATGGAAATGAGGAGAGGTTTTTGTCTGTCACTTTATCCATCAGCTGTAGCTTGCCCCAGGCAACGGACGCGTGCTGGGCTCTCTGTTTTCTTGTTATTCCCTTGTTTCAGGCTCACTTGGTTTCGGTGCTCGCTGCTTCTCGTCGCTAAATCCCCCCCTCAAAGCCACTTTTTAAAAGAGGCAGAGGAAGAGTGGGGGGGGGAGGTTGTCAAATCCCCCTGGCCCACATTTCATGGCACATCACAGGGCCAAATCGCAAACTTGACAGGACGTACGGTTGGCCTCCTGCAGGTGGGGAATTTCAGCTCCTCCTCTCCCCCTACCCCAATTTCCATGTTTTCCTTTGTTAATTTAAGGAGTTGTGCGGAGCCATCAATTGCATTGCCCCAGAAATGAAGGTGCCGTATGGAAGTCACTGCAAAATGGCAACTGTGTTTCTTCTTCATCCTTTGCCTAATTAAATGTCCATTCAGCATATCCCTTGCAACTGACACCCTAGTGGTTTTTAATATTTTATTTAGTTATTTATTTTATAGCATTGGTGCTCTGCCCTTTAGCCCGAAAGGCTCTCAGGGAGGTTTACACACAGAAAAAATTGGTGTATATAGTCCCATCCTCGGGTTGACAATAAAAAAAAACCTCATGACACGTGAGGAAAAGGGGAATGGAAGGGAGGAGGAAAAAGCAAGCTCAAGTTCTTAAAGTTGTAATTCTAAAATATGTGTGTTTCTCAAAAGACATCATTGGCTGATGATGGGGCGTGGACACCATGAAGTTTCATGATATCAGAGCTGAGTTGCTTGAGATGTTATAAGTGGAAGAGGGACCTAGATAGCTGCCATTTAAAAAAAAAAATATATATGGAATGCTTCACGAATTTGCGTGTCATCCTTGCGCAGGGGCCATGCTAATCTTCTCTGTATCATTCCAATTTTAGTATATGTGCTGCCGAAGCGAGCACAGATAGCTGCCATTTTCAGAAGCAACTATGTGTTTCCAGTAATGTCTTGTTCTCTCACTGCTGCCTGGCTCTGCTTTGATGTAGAGCAACAGGGGGCTGTTGGAAGGTTTAGCTGTTGAGACAATTTGTTGTTCAGTTGTTCAGTCGTGTCTGACTCTTCGTGACCCCATGGACCAGAGCACGCCAGGCACCCCTATCCTTCCACTGCCTCCCGCAGTTTGGCCAAACTCATGCTAGTCGCTTCGAGAACACTGTCCAACCATCTCATCCTCTGTCGTCCCCTTCTCCTTGTGCCCTCCATCTTTCCCAACATCAGGGTCTTTTCTAGGGAGTCTTCTCTTCTCATGAGGTGGCCAAAGTACTGGAGCCTTGAGTAGAATAAAGAGATCTAAACTTCACAGTCTGCTCAGCGCCTTGTGTCTTCCTGGGCTCTAACATCCCATTCCCTCAACACTGTGGATATACGTATCAGGCTAGGGGCAACCTCCACAAACACTGAACCATCACAGGAACATAGGAAGCTGCCTTATACCCAGCTAGGCCAGCTCAGTGGCCGCAGATCTCCAGGGTTTCCTGGATGCTGGAGATTGGACATGAAATCTTCTGCATGCGAAGCAGAGGTTCTACAAACAAGACCCTTCTCCATCCTTTCCAAAGTGCTCAAATTAAACAACAACAGGAGCGCTTGAAGGAGATGTGTATGTTTAGCCTGGAAAAGAGGAGACTGAGAGGAGAGATGACAGCCATCTTTAAATACCTCAAGGGCTGTCACATGGAAGAGGGAGCATGCTTGTTTTCACCTGCTCTGGAGGAAAGGACTCGAACCAATGGCTTTGAGTTACAAGAAAGGAGATTCTGACAAAACATGCCAGATCAGGTCAATAGCCCATCAAGTCCAGCGTCCTGTTCCTGCAGTGGCCAGCTAAATGCCTGTGGCAAACCCAGGCTGTGAGCACAAGGGCATTCTCCCCTCCTGCAGTTTCCGCCCGACTGTTCTTCAGAAGCATTTCTTCCTCCGACTGTGCTGGCAGTGTGTATCATGGGTAGTAGCCATTGATAGCTTTATCCTCCATGGGTTTGCCTATTTCTCTTTGGTGACCCTCACTGCCTCCTAGGGGAGTGAATTCCATAGTTTAACGATATTTAATTTATATTATCTGTCCTGAATCTTCCAACGTTCAGTTTCATTGGGGCATCTACTGGAGTGTCCTGAGTAGCATGAGAGTTAAAGGTAAAGAGACCCCTGACCATTAGGTCCAGTTGCGGACGACTCTGGGGTTGTGGCGCTCATCTCGCTTTACTGGCCGAGGGAGCCGGCGTACAGCTTCCGGGTCATGTGGCCAGCATGACTAAGCCGCTTCTGGCGAACCAGAGCAGCGCACGGAAATGCTGTTTACCTTCCCACAGAGCGGTACCTATTTATCTACTTGCACTTTGACATGCTTTCGAACTTCTAGGTTGGGCAGGAGCAGGGACCGAGCAACAGGAGCTCACCCAGTCGCAGGGATTCGAACTGCCGACCTTCTGATCAGCAAGCCCTAGGCTCTGTGGTTTAACCCACAGTGCCACCTGCGTCCCAGTACCAGACTAAATGAAGACCCAGATGAGCTTGGAGACTGGACCTCACAGGTGTGGGACTGCATAATTGGAAGCTTCTCCATAAACCCCCCTGCTCATAGAAAGCTAGGTGCTAGAAACAGGAATTTCAGGCTCGCCTCCCTTATACACCAGCTTTTTATGTGCAAGGTGTATTTGTGCAAGGAACGTTCAACCATACCGTCCGCCTTGCTGCCTGTAGTGTTGCTGTCCAAGAACGACGTTGCCATCTTTGCATGAGCTGAACCAGATGGCTGGTCCAGTCAAAGCAGAGGTAAGTGTGCTCCTTCCAGCATTAGCTTGGCATTGACATTGGCTGGAGATAAGATATACCCCCCGCCAAAAAAAAAAAAATGAAACAGCTCAGCTCCCATTTCCAAATCAACCAGAATTTGCTTACTTTTCCCACATGCATCCTTAGAAAGCAGATAATGTGGAAATGAATGGCAACCTCCATCCATTTGCATAGGAACTACTTTCCAAATTAAGGGTATGTCTGGAAGTCTTCTGCGGCTTGGATTTTAATCCAGACCGGAGAAGGTTTTTCGGGAGGGAGGGGCCTCAAATCACCGCCTCTGCTCTGAGCCCAGGAAACCTCAGCAGCATCTTAAGCAAAAAGCAGCTTTCTGTATCTATGTCTTTAGTCTCACACTTCAAACACACAAAAAAATGTTGAATGCTTCTCCTAGATCCACTTATTTTCTTAAGGTCAACCATCTGGATCCAAATTTCATTAGAGGTTAAACCTGATTTTTAAAACAAATGTGAAACTTTCCACATGATTAAGCTTAAAATTATCTGGGCTTCTTCTTTTCTTTTCTTTTCTTTCTTTTTTTTTTTCTTTTTTGCTGCCGCTAATGTACATCTGACTAATCAAGGGGTCAAGAGTGCAGATTTCCCGGCTTGGCTACCAGCCAGAGTTGCAAACAAAAGGCCTCCCCATGGCTCAGTCAGATGCAGCAGTACAAATTTCTCTGCACAGCCCGTCCTCGGCCGGCAGCAGACTGCGCCCAGACAGAGCCTACAATGCTAGCAGGACAAGAGAGAAGGGAAAGGGAACGAAAGTAGAACAAAACAAACCAAGGAGTGGGATAGTGCATTGAGGAATAATTTCTCCAAGCTCCCATCATGGCAACCAGTTTCATTCTGATTGCATTGTATGTACGAGAGAATGGAAGGGGAGTCAAGAAGAAACGACAGGTCTGTCGCTTATCAGAACTTGCCCTCTGTCACACCGACCCAATGGTGGGGAATGTTTTTCAGTCCAAAGGCTACCTTCCCTTGGCCCTGACAGGATGCTGAAGCCCTCCTGCCTCCATCACAAAACTGGGAGTGCTTTGGGAAGGTGGCGTGAGGGCTTTTGGATGCGCCGGAGCATCGTGCCTTTCTCAGTAAGCTGAGTGGAAGCTTCCCAAGCTTCTGTTGGTGCTGACCTTGAAAGCCCTAAACGGCCTCGGCCCAGTATACCTGAAGGAGCGTCTCCACCCCATCGTTCAGCCCAGACACTGAGGTCCAGCTCCGAGGGCCTTCTGGCACTTCCCTCCCTGTGAGAAGTGAAATTATAGGGAACCAGGCAGAGGGCCTTCTTGGTAGTGGCACCCGCCCTATGGAATGCCCTCCCATCAGATGTCAAGGAAATAAGCAACTTTCTGACTTTTGGAAGACGTTTAAAGGCAGCCCTGTTTAGGGAAGTTTCTAATGCTTAATGCTCTATTGTGTTTTTAGGTATGCTGTAAGAGTGCCTGGGGAAACCCAGCCAAATGGGCAGGGTATAAATAAATCATCATCATTATTATTATTATTATTATTATTATTATTATTATTATTATTAGGTTCCAGGGGAATATTTAGGGGACTAGCCTAGTCCCCCTCAGTCCACTGACCACACGCCACTGAGAGGCACTGTGCCCCTGAATACCAATTTCTGGAAACTGCAGGAGGAGAAGCATCCTGTTGCAGTCATGCCATGCTTGCAGGTTTCCCACAGCAACACTCTCTTGATGATGATGATGATAATTTATTATTTATACCCCGCCCATCTGGCTGGGTTTCCCCAGCCACTCTGGGCAGCTTCCAACAGAACATTAAAATGCAATAATCTATTAAACATTAAAAGCCTCCCTAAACAGGGCTGCCTTCAGATGTCTTCTAAAAGTCTGGTAGTTGTTTTTCTCTTTGACATCTGGTGGGAGGGCGTTCCACAGGGCGGGTGCCACTACCGAGAAGGCCCTCTGCCTGGTTCCCTGTAACTTGGCTTCTCGTAGTGAGGGAACCGCCAGAAGGCCCTCGGAGCTGAACTTATCTTATGAAACAATCAACATCAACTCATCTCCCTGCAAAAAATAACAATACCGTACTTTTCCATGTTTAACATGCCCCCTTGTATAAGACGACCTCTATTTTGGGGGATTCCAATTTCAGAAAATGGCCAAAAGTTCTTGAGTTTTTTGGGGTGGGTTGCCCACGGTTGTTCAGCTTTTGGGTTGGGGATGCAGTAAACCACTAACCCAACGGTTGCAATCTCTCACACTGATTGCTAATAGTCGCTAGCATATGCTACAAGCATCTGCCCAATCACCAACAACAGCAGAAGTAAATAGCAAGCACAATTGCTGCAGCGGCAGCCAATCCTTTGCAGCCCTTGCCGCAGCCACCAATCGCACTGCAAATCGCCAATGACAATCTGCAGCTCGCGGCTGCAGCCAATCACCTGTCATCCCCACCCACCACCCATGTATAAGACGCTCCCAGTTTTTAAAGCTTATTTTTGAGTAAAAAAAAACACAACTAGTCTTATACACAGAAAAGTATGGTAATTTTTTTTTAAATGGAGATGGATGAAAACCAGAAGGAGGTTTTCTAGAAGCACACAAAGTTCCGGTTCTCACCTAGGTGCTCGGGAGCTGTGGGACAGTTCAGTTCATATTTGAATTTGAAAAGGCCATGCTTTGATTCGTCGACAACACCTGACCGGCCAATTGGTCAACATTCTGTTGAGGATTATTTTGTTATCCCTACCTGTTTTTAAAATCCATTGATTTTATCTGCATTTTCTCACAAATATTTTACAATATTTTATGCTATAAAAATAAATCCCTTCTGCCAACTTGCACTTGTTAGCCTCCCATAGGTACAGAGGAGATGGAAAACGAGGGGGAAATTATTCCGTTTGCTTCTTAAAGCAAACCTAAAGCACAGTTCTTCCCAACCAATGCATGAACCAAAATGTGATTATATCCTTTGCAATCCACACTTCTCTGAATGTTGTGATGTAGTTCTCCAGCCAAGCAAAATGCACAGGGGGAACGTGGTTGCAAAAATATGTAATTAGGCAAAATTTTACATTGGGAAATTTGAATGTGAAAATTCATACAAATTTTAATCCACACTTTTTTTCCCCTTTTAGGGGGAAAAAGATGACAAACAGACGCAGAAATAGGGTAACTAGAACGGAAACTGAAAGTCAATGGAAATGGAAACTGAGAATATCCAAAATGGACAGATTCGTCTACCCTACTTTCATTCATAATACAGTGTGCTTTCATTTTGTTTTCTCCATTTTAGAATCAGAGAGCATTTGGTTCTGCATACTGTCCTACCTTTGTTGTTGAACGGAATCTGTTCCGGAAGTCTGTTTGACTTCCGAAAATGTTCAACAACCAAGGAGTGGCTTCCGATTGTCTGCAGGAGCTTCCTGCACCCAATTGGAAGCCATGGAAGCCGCGTTGAACATTTGGTTTTCAAAGAACGTTTGCAAACTGGAACACTCACTTCCAGGTTTGCAGTGTTTGGGAGCCAAAACGTTCGAGTCACAAGGCATTCAAGATCCAAGGTATTTCAAATTTACTCGAGACATAAGAAGATTCTGGTGGATTGAGCCATGTAGACCAGCATTCTGTTCTTGCAGTGACCTCGCTTGTGATTCACAACAACAGGTGTGCATTGCTTCTTACAGTGGAGGAAGCAAATTAGCTACCCTTGTCCTCCACGAATCGGTCTGATCCTGTTTTAAAGCCACCCACCTTGTTGTCCCTTGCTACATCTGGTGAGAGCAACTTCCGCAATTCAGCAATAAGCACATAGGAAAAGCCTGCTGGATCAGACCAGGGGACCATCTAGCATCCTGTTCTCACAGTAGCCAACCAGATCCCTGTGAGGAAACCGGCAAGCGGAACCCAAACACAGGAGCCCTCTCCCCTCCTGCAGTTTCCATCCACTGGCATTCAAAAGAAACATGGCCTCTGGCCAGGGCAGACATAGTTATAATGGCTAGCGTTTGATCATTTCGGTTGCCCTTTCCTTGCGCAAAGCACATCGAGTGGTAGACCTCACTCTCTCCCATGGCTCGACTGCTGCCTGTCCGGACGTAAACTGCTGAACCAGCAGAGCTCCAGATTCCCTTGAAGGTGTTTCTAATTACTGTTATTAAAATGCAAACTTACTGCCGCTTGCAGCAAGCAGGTCTCAGTTTTACAAGCCTGAGGAGGAGGATGTCAACATCATTTCTCTCCTCTGTGCGCAGTTTAATATGGCCTTTGTAAAAACTCCTCCTCCTCCTATGATATCAGTTTTATGGGGCAGGTGTCATCTCTTTATATGTCTGAACTGTTGCATGACTACCGATGTGCCAAATCCTTGCCCACGGTTATGCATCGGAAGAGTCGCCGGGAATTTATAGGCATAGAATCATCGCAGGCTTTCTCTCGTCAGAGAAACGGTCCTAGAGTAATGCCAACATTCTCATGGACAGATCCTGTAGCACAACATGTGGATTCAGTAGGGGTGGGTGTCTAGGGTCCCACCCGAACATATGCAGACAGAGGTTCTTACTTGTGAACCGCCCTAAGATCTTCAGATGAAGGGCAGTCCATAAATGCAATAATTCTTTAATTAATTAGAGATCTATTTATTCGGGCACATATAGGCTTAGCAACAGACCCAGGGCTCTGGAGTCAAAGTTCAGGCATTCCAGAGCAGGGCAAAAAGTTCAGAGCTGGACTCGCAAGTGATGGAAGCAGTGAAGATGTCCCAAAGTTTCTCAACCCTCCTGCCAGCTTTTAAAGATAGGACATGGTACACTCACTTGGAACCATAGAATTGTGGAGCTGGAGGAAACCCAAAGGTCCAAACCCCTGCAATGCAAGGAGACTCTCTCAACTTGCAAGGATGTCAAGATTGCAAATGGGCCTCTGCTCCCATCTGCAGCGCCTGGCTCTAGGCGACAAGGTTGCACCCTCCTGTTCAGACTCCCCCACCCAACTGACCAAAGCCCACCCACCATAGAAGCCAACTCCTAGGGGCCAAGGGCATCTCACTCCCCCCATAAGTTGACAGCTCCTTGTCAGGGACCGTGCTAAGGAGGGCTGCATGGAGGAGGAATGTTGGGAGCCTCCCCCTCCCCCTGATCAGGATCCTGAATCTTCCTGGGAGCAGGAGAACAGTATAGATTTGGAACAGTGGTTTGCAGAGGGGCCTAGTTCAGAAGGCAGAAGCTGAGAAGAACTGGGTGGGGAACAGCTAGGAGGAGGAGAACTGGGAGAGAGAGAGAGTTAACAGGCTCACTGTCGTTGGAAAGCATTCATCCTCCCAGCGCAAGGTCAAGGAGAGCAGATAAGGTGGCAGCACAGAAAGCACAATGGTTGCGAGACCAGGTGGCAAGTGGCATGGGTGACTAGGGAGGAAGCCTGACACACACACCCAAAGTTGATGGGCATTGCCATTCAAATGATGTGGGTGCACCCTGTCATGTGATTGATTATGTAGGGTGGGGTTTACCTGCCCCCCCTTCAAGTTGCCACCCCTTCCACCTGCCAGTCTTCACTGAGGCTCTCTCCTCTGCAGGGAGGCCAAAGGGGAGAGGTGTTATTCCGGCTCCCCGTTCCAAAGTGACTAAAGGTGGGAAGACGAGATCCCGCCTCCTCTAACCCAAGTTCTGCCTGTCCAACCTCCTCCTCTGGTTCTTCCTTCTCGTCTTTCTCCCATATCAGGGCCGGACAACCCAACCATTATCCGTACAACGTTTCAGGGCTCACGGCAATGAGTTAGGCTGCCACAGTAATTTGCCACCGTGGTTAGGATGCTGGTGTCAGGGACCAAGAGACACACCTTGGGAAAAGGGACTATTTCGCAGGTAAATAGGAGCACATATAGATTTCTATGAATAAGTGGGGGGGGTTAAATTATCCACCACCACCCCCAAAAATGCCAGCTCCCTCCCAGAAGCTGGAGACTCAGCATTCCTTGCAGGCTGGGGGTCCCAGATGAGCATTCTTTCCATCCAGTGGAAGCACTGGGCACAGTTTCTTCTTGAGGAATGTGGGAGAGGAGGAGGGGGACCCTAACAGCACAGAAATGTCACTTCAAGCTTGAACAAGTTTATTCTACTGGCTGCAGAGCTTGTCAGAGCACAGTGAGGGAGAAGCTGACAGCCATAAATCAGGTTCAAGACCTAAGAATATACCACTAAACAAGGACCCAGTCACTGCTGCTTTATAGGGATACACTGCCCTCGTGACAACAGACATCTAACACCCCACAACTCTCAAAAATCAGCAGAGCCGTAACCTTTATTCCATTCCATTCACTTTTGTAAGGTAGAGTTTGTTGGAAATTCTCTTTCTTTCTTTCTTTCTTCCTTTCTTCTAAAGCTGAAAAAAAAAAATCATCCCCTCATCTCTTTTGCTGAAATCAGCCAATCAGCCCTTGCAATTGATTTTTCTATTAAGTAGTTCTAGTAAACATTTTGACTAGCTGTGGTAGCCTAACACAGACGTTCCCTTTTGAAGGAGCTCTGCAAACAGGTGACAACAGTGTTCCAAAGCAACAGCAAAGGGTCTCAACTAGACCGAAGGTGAAGAATTGACTCGGAAGGAGAACGAGAATGGGCAAATCTGTCAATTTCAGTTTCTTTCAATTTTTCAGCTTCAAGTGCAGCTTGCCGCATTTCCATGTCAGTTAGTGATTTGTTTGGTTTTTTTAAAAGTCCTCGGGAAAGTTCATCAGCATTTGACTGCAAATTTTCCCCGATATTCACATTTTCATGTAATTTTACCTAATATACACATTTTTGCAAAGTCATTCCCCCTAAAATGATGCATTTGTGCATGTTATTTTCACTAATGTGTTCATTTTTAGGGACACATTATCTCAGTGGATGCTCTCTCTCTCTCTCTCTCTCTCTCTCTCTTTCTTCTTTTCCTTTGGCTGGGGAACTGCATTTTGCATTGCAAAATTCAGAGAAATGTGAATTTCAAAAGACGGCTGTGCAAATTACGCAGATTTGCCTTTAAATACTAGCAGAATCAAATTCCTAATGGAATTTCAAATTCCTAATCGAGAGCCCTGCTAGATCAGTCACCAAAGCCCAGCAATCCTATTTACAACAGGATGGTCAGGCTAGGTGCCCCTGGGAATCCCACAAGCAAAACCTCTTTCATTGTGTTTATCTTCCAGTATGCTATCCCTGAGCACGGAGGCTCCATCAGCCTCTCACGGCCTCATATGCATGGGCTGAGAAATAGGAGGTGCATTGCCAAGAAAAGAGGGAGAAAGGGGGTACAGGTTTGCATAACCTTTGCATGTCCGAATACGGTATGTGGTGCATAGTTAGAAATAATGGCTGTCATTTAATTAGAGAGGTGAGCGGAGAAGAGTGTGACCAAGTGACTTGTTTGCCTGCTCAGTCTACTGCCCTGGAGATAACTGGATTAGTAACTTCTAGGCCTTCTCAAGATCCTTTATCCTTAAACCAGGCTTAGACAGGGTGGCCTTTCAAGCACAGGTGGTGGCCATTTCATGTGGGGGTTCCATTCGCAGCCCCTGCACATGTCAGTAAAGCGTGTATATGAGTGGCCTGCCCTGTTAGGCCCTGCCCCTGTTCCCCCCACATTTGGTGATCACACGTCAATTGGACATGCCTAAAATAGTCGCTGCCTACAGAGGATTTCTTTGAAAAGACGGCTGTCCTTCGACGATGCTGCAGACGATGCTGGAGGGCAGTCCTGCATAGCCAACCATCTCAGGACTCATGGCCATTGATAGGCTTCTTCTTGGTGGATAGCTCTGAAATGAATGGCATTGAATTCAATGAGTTTACTCCAATAATTATTATTCATTTATTTATTTATTTATACCCCGCCCATCTGGCTGGGTTTCCCCAGCCACTCTGGGCGGCTCCCAACGAATATTAAAAACACAATACAGCATTAAACATTAAAAACTTCCCTAAACAGGGCTGCCTTCAGATGTCTTTTGAAAGTAAAATAGTTGCTTATTTCCTTGACATTTGAAGGGAGGGCGTTCCATAGGGCAGGCTCCACTACCGAGAAAGCCCTCTGCCTGGTTCCTTCTCACAGTGAGGGAACCGCCAGAAGGCCCTCGGAGCTGGACCTCAGTGTCTGGGCTGAATGATGGGGGTGGAGACACTCCTTCAGGTATACTGGGCCGAGGTTGTTTAGGGCTTTAAAGGTCAGCACCAACACTTTGAATTGTGCTTGGAAATGCCTTGTGTGAAGAAAACCCGTCCTTGGGCTTTCCTAAATCTTCTGCCAGCCTGATTCATTGGGTGACCTCCACTTACTGGCCAGCATTTGAAGCACTATGATACCACTTTAAACAATCATGGCTTCCCCCAGAGAATGCTGGGAGCTGTAGTTTGCTAAGGGCACTGAGACCCACCTCCTGCAGCCTGTCGCTCACTTGATAGGCGAGTGGGACTGTCCGCCTCATCTGATGTCATCATGATGTCAGGTGACTAATGGGTGGGTGGCCCCACCCACCCATCAGAGTTGGCCCGGAGGGTGGGGTAGAGATAAAGAACAGGCCCAGCAGCCAAAATCGTTCTTACATCCCTGCCTTAGGAGCAGTGTTATGCAAAGTCCATGGAGTCACTTCTAAGGCGTTCCAGGAACTATGGAGAAAGCCTTTCACTCTTCTGCACCAGTTGCATTGCCCAGAAAATCTTGGGTGCCGCATGTATGATGCAATGCGATGTCACTGCCAAGACATTCCCAGAAGTAGAGCAAGTGGGATGCTGTGGAGAGAGCCTTGCACCACCAGGCAGAGGGCCTTCTCAGTAGCCACACCTGCCCTGTGGAACGCCCTCCCATCAGATGTCAAATATTGAAACTCACAGATGCCTTGCAAGGTGGTGTAGGGCATGCAGCTAAATAAACACAGCCACATTTCAGAGCAATTCATTTCCCCTCCCAATGCTCAGGGAGGGAGGCGATTTCGAGAACACCCACCTAGTGCATAGTTAATAATAATAATAATTTATGTAACTTTTCAGCCCAGCTTTATAATAAAATAAAATAGACTCTGCGTTGACTGCTGCTCTGACCTCTAAGAACCTTGCAGCACCCAATTGTGATATCAGAGGCCCCAGACAGCAGGCCAGCGGAGGGGCCCACCAGTGGTCAGTAGCACAGCACTGATGTGGCTGTGGGGTACTGAGGGGGAAAGGAAGACAGGTGGGGCAGCGGGGAGGTCAGTATGGTGCAGACACAGCAGCAGGAGCGAGATTGGGTTGTCTCTGCTGCTGCACCCGCACATGCCAAGCTTCCCTCTGTCTTATCCCTCCCGCTCTTGGCAACAGCCTATTAGGAAACTACTGGATCAGACCATCAAGTCCAGCATCTTATTCTCACAGTGGCCGACCAGCCACGTCCCACTTCTTTAGCCACACTTTAAATAATACTTTATTAGCCCTTTGGAGCTGCTCTATGGTTTAAATTTTTTATTCTTTATTTTCTTTCTTTTTGCCATGTTTGCACTTCTTTGCTGTTAACAAATCAATTAAAAAATTTTTTAAAAAAAGCTGGCTATACATTTCGAGGTCTCTGGTCCCCATGAAATGCCCTGAGGAATCTGGAAGAGTTTTGAAACAACAGGTGATGTTTCTTTCAGGCTTTCTGGCCGTTTGTACCGCAAGGCCACTGCGTAATCTTTGTGGCCACACGAGGAATTTGAACTGGGACTTCCCAGAGACAAGCTTGACGCTCCAGCCAGTTCACCGCTTGCCGGCTCTCTTTCATTTCCGTTTCTGCTGCTTAAAAAGATTTTGCAAAGACAAGGACAAAGTTCATGCATCCCGCTGTTTAGAAAACAGGTGGAGGTATGCCGAGTCGAGAGCATCCCTCACAGCACGAAACACGAGGGCTCAGCTCCCGAAAGCCTTGGCAGGTCACAAATCCCAGTCCAGGATTCGCTATTTTAAGCTTTTCATCCGGGCGATCGCCAGGGTTTCACAGTTGGGCCTCCGCTCAGAAGAACCTGAACCAGATCTGCAAGTCAAAACACGAGAGCTGACTCTTCCATCTTTCTCACACGCCACCTGGCCTCAGCTACACCCACCAGGCTGCCAATGAATACAGCAACAAGCCTTGGCCTGCGACCAACCAGTGAAGCGTCTTGTTCACATGAGTGACATGAAGGGAACGAAAGTACTTGGAGGGGGGGCGGCGGGGTGGAGAGCAAATGCAGAGCAGCAGTGAGTCTCAGATGCCAGGGAGTGGAGAAGTGAGATGTTCAGAGTTGTTGCTGAATTTCGCCTGAGCGTCGAAAGACCCCCAAAGGTTCCCACTCAGGTGAAATGTAGACAGGGCTTCTTCTTTTTTTTCTTTTCTTTTTTTTGAGGAAAGCTTAAAACAGCTTCCAGAAGACATGCAGAAATTCCTGAGGGAGGACAGATACTCAGTTTTGGCGTGTCGTCCCAGCTGTGGGAAGAGCCGACCTTTCAACCTGGGGGAACTCTAAAAATAGGCAGTATTTCATTGTCGTTTGGCACATTTGGAACCCGCCCTCCCACCTGCGAGGATTCGCTGCAACGTTAATAATAATACATCGCAAACAGGGGGAACAAACTCAGTGAGCAATCAAGGGTGTACATGTCGCCACAGCGAAGGGGAAGCAAAGCCTCGGAGCTATGCAGCAAACTGAATTCTCAGTTTGGGGAACGGCCCTGGCATCTCCTGGTAGGGCTGGGGAAGCCCATCTGAAGGGCACTGGCAGTACGTGCAGACAATGCTGAGGCAGATGGACTGAGGGTCTGTGTTGTTCTAAGGTAACTTCATATTTTTCTAGCTGCCCAGAAAGTTCTCAATAGCTGCATCTGCATCCTAAAGAAGCTATCATACCAGGTCACTGCTTCTTCCCCCATAGAATGACGGGGTCTCGGAGAGGGGTGGTACCTCTGGTGGAGGACACGTCATGCTCCTTCTGGGTTAGTTTGGCCACCTTTGGTCCCCACCCTGCACTCAGCTCTCACTCGTGGCTCCTAGAAGCTGTCAGCATGTGACAGTGGCCACACTTCAGGAAATGGCTTTGGCTGGCTGGCTAAACCAGGTGAGTGTAGCCAAGGGGTCTCAAACCCTTGATGAGTTAGGGACTTCCTCTGCATACAAAGACAAGGCTTCTGGCGGATTGAGAAGACGAGACCAATATTGGGTCCAACGATGAAGAAGGTGGTTTCTGCATGTGCTGAAGGGGGAAGTGATGGGCAGAAGGATCCCATCTAGGAGAAGGAAAACTCTGGTCCTATACCTCCACTACTCTGCGGGATATCTTTGGGAAGGAGAGAAGGCAAAGGAGTAAAGACCACACAAATCTAGAGTGGAGTCCTTGAGATGGTTGGATTGCGTCTTGTACACCTCCTTGGTGCCCATCATATTGCTCTGCTTTCTTCTGGACCACATCAGTCTGTTGGAGTGCTGAGAGTTCTTAGGAGTCTCTTATATTCCCCTCCCAGGGCTATGATTTCCAAGGAGTGGATTAGAAAACCATCTATCTTCTCAGTGAAGTGTTTCAGGAGATGTCCTACTCACAAGTAGGACCTTGGCAGACACACATGCCCAACTGGCATGTTCCCTCCCTCCTGGGTGATCGTTTGGGAGCTTGTCCAGCATTCCTCAGCCCGAACATCACAGCGACTGATGCCAGAAGACATCAACACACACTTAGGGATCCGCAGAGGTTTGCGCAGTTGCGTAACAGAACTCAGCAACTCAGCATTTGGCTAATCTACTTTATTTACATATAAACACACATGGAGCACTGCAACATGGCTCCCTCTCTCTCTAGCATCAGACAGCAAAGAGAAAGAACAAAGGACAATAGTCCCACTTCAGGGAACACAGTAAGACAAACATCCTGTCTTCGTCACATCCCATTCCTGTGGAATCAAAACACATACCCAGTCATGTGATAGACAACAAACCCATGACTGCACACGGGGAATATGAAGGGGGTAGAACGACCCCAGCCTGAAGCCCTGGAGAGCCACTGCCAGTCAGTGCAAACAGTATTGAGCTAGATGGACCAAATGGCTGACTCAGCATAAAGCACTCTGCCCACATGCCTATGGAATTCCTTCTGCCCTTTCTGCCACCATAGTCCATCCTTTGCCATTCCTTTGCACCTCACTCTGACTGGTGGGTCTCAAGGTCCTAATAGAAGTAGCATGAACAACACCAACATCCAAAGTAGAGCCCATGAGCCCAAAGTCTTCCCAGGCCTAGTCAGAAGCATCTGACCAAAGAGCTGGTCCTGGCAGAAGAAGTCTCCTTCCCAAGTTTGCCAAGACATTTTGCCCATCACACTCGCGCCTGCCAGTGTTCAAGGAGGTGCCAGAAAGGCTGCAGATCTCCGAAGCGCTTCTTCAGGCATAGCTAGTGGAGACACAACGCGATCTATTTCTGATGCTCTCTGCTCTTTATATATGGAACAGGCCTTGGGAAATGGCAGGGGTTTCCCCCCCCCTTCCTTTCTTTTTAGTGACCATGACATCCCACAACGGGATGCAGGCGTTCACCTCTGCTTCATAGGTTAAATGAATATTCTGAGGGTATTGATTGTTAAATTCTTCTAGCAGCTGGAAAGATGTGATTGGCATCAATAATCAGAGGGTGGGTGCTCTCTTCTCTCTCTCTCTCTCTCTCTCTCTGTGTGTGTGTGTGTGTGTATGTGTGTGTGAAATCAACCAACCACATCTGATACAAATATGTTGCCTTTTTTTTCTTTTTGCACCCACCCCTCATGTCATTTCCTGGCTTGACAAGAAAATATCTGGAATGGAAGCTTAATAGCAACCCAGTGATTGCATTTCTATATCTATCTATGCATATCAGTATATGAATATATGCATATTTTGGCTACAAAATTGGGTACTGGAAACTCACATGCTCATGTAATTTGTGGAAGTGGGGGGAGGCAGGCTTTTTTGGGCAGTGTCGGTTACTAATACAGATCAAGGTTAATATTACATAATGGTTCCAGAATTTAAACTGCCATCACAAAACTAGTGTGGTGAAGTGGTCAAAGTGTTGGACTAGAACCTGGGAGACCAGGGTTAAAATACCTACTTGGCATTTATTTGTTTATTTGTTTATAACCCACCTTTTTTCCCCCTGACGGCACTCAATGCCGTTTACAGATAAATGACAAAGCTCACTGGGTGACGTTGGGCCAGTCACAGTCTCTCAGCCTAGCCTACCTCACAGGGTTGTTGTGAGGTTAAAATGGGAAGGAAGAGAACCATGTGCCCCACATAATAATATTAATAATAATAATAATAATAATAATAAATAATAATTTATTTATACCCCACCCATCTGGCTGGGTTTCCCCAGCCACTCTGGGTGGCTCCCAACAGAATATTAAAAATACAATAAAACAATAAAACATTTTAAAGTTCCCTAAATAAATAAAAATGTCTATTATTTATTATTACAATTAATGATTAAATTTGTACACCGCCTTGCATCCGTAGATCTCAGGGCGGTTCGCAACATTAAAATATGAGAGTGGGGAAAAAACACACAAAATATATAATAAAAACAAGAACAGGGAAAAATACCACAAACCAATAATACCCTCTCCCCTCCCACAAACACGTTTAAATGGGGTATAAGATGTTGATCAGCCCAAGGCCTGGTTGAATAGGAAGGCTTCCGCTTGGCACCCGAAGGTGTGTAATGAAGTCACCAGGTGAACTTCCCTGGGGAGAGCATTCCACAAATGGGGAGCCCCTGCAGAAAAAGCCTGTTCTCGTGTTGCTGCCCTCTGGAACTCTTGTGGAGAAGGCACAGGAAGACATACCCTCCAACATTTCTCCAATGAAAATAGGGAGGTCCGGTGCTAATTTTTCCAGAAAAAGAGGTGCTGGAACTCACCATGAATGCCTCCCTTGTTCTCTTATAATGGCAGTGGCGCCCACCTGAGAGGTGCAGGAACTGAGTTCCAGAAGAAGAAGAAGAAGAAGAAGAAGAAGAAGAAGAAGAAGAAGAAGAAGAAGAAGAAGAAGAAGAAGAAGAAGAATGACAATCACCTGGAATACTGTGTCCAGTTCTGGGCACCACAGTTGAAGAAGGATACTGACAAGCTGGAACGTGTCCAGAGGAGGGCAACCAAAATGGTCAAAGGCCTGGAAACGATGCCTTATGAGGAACGGCTTAGGGAGCTGGGTATGTTTAGCCTGGAGAAGAGAAGGTTAAGGGGTGATATGATAGCCATGTTCAAATATATAAAGGATGTCATATAGAGGAGGGAGAAAGGTTGTTTTCTGCTGCTCCAGAGAAGCGGACACGAGCAATGGATTCAAACTACAAGAAAGAAGATTCCACCTAAACATTAGGAAGAACTTCCTGACAGTGAGAGCTGTTCGACAGTGGAATTTGCTGCCAAGGAGTGTGGTGGAGTCTCCTTCTTTGGAGGTCTTTAAGCGGAGGCTTGACAGCCATCTGTCAGGAATGCTTTGATGGTGTTTCCTGCTTGGCAGGGGGTTGGACTGGATGGCCCTTGTGGTCTCTTCCAACTCTAGGATTCTATGATTCTATGACCAACAGCAGCAGCAGCACAACAACAACAACAACAACAACAACAACACCCTTGGGACATCCTATTTCATACCCTCCAGCATTTCTCTGATGAAAATGTCCTAAGGGAAAGCGGGACATTCCAGGATCAAATCAGAAACCGGGACAACTTCTGTAAATCCCTGGAAAACAGGGACATTTGGAGGGTCTGGGTGAAATTAATCCCAGTGAGTTCGGCAAGGCTTACTTTGAGGAGCGTGAGTAGGATTGCAGCCTAAGTCTAGGAGTGAGCGATACCTGCGTTTTTGGAATCTTCTTGGAGGCATGGCAGTGGCTGCCTTTAGGGATGTGGCTACAGAGCAGTCATTATGAGTCTCCGCAATTCATTTTTTTCCCCACTGCACCACTGGGATTAGAGGGTCGGTGCAAGCATTATGGCTGAGGGCACTTCAAAACCTGGAACTGGCACCCTCCCCCTCCCACGACGACTGAGAACAGCAGCAAATTGGGGGTTCCTTGCTCACCACAGGACTCACCCAATGCCCTTCACCCACCCTCTGGAGCCATCACTGAGGTAAAATCCAGCAAATATATTTCAAATGGAGCGTTTCATCCACTATCTCGCAAACTCGTTTTGCTCATTTGATTTGCATCATACGAGGATTAGAAATGTTCCCAAATTAATAGAATAAATTGGTAAAATGTACTCACATGAAAGAGAGCATTAATGTGCCATGTTGCGTGGTTCTTTTCTCTGGTTTTGTATCAGGACTCTGTGAACAATAAATAGATATTTCCAAGAGAGGTTCCCTAAGCTGATATGCATGTAAGGTATTATCTTTGGCTCAGTTTTCGCTTCTGGGTAGAAGGTGGGGAAAAATAATTGCACTTCCATTCAGAAATCAACCGTGGGAATAAGGAATGCTACTCATTTTATGCGCAGCTGCCTGAAGACTTTCTCCTTAAAACAAATTACAGCGACTTCTATGCAACTCACACTCAAAAGCTAATTCTAACCCTACAGCTAAACTCTAAAATTAAACTTTAATCTAGGATATAAACAATTTTGTGCTTGCAATCGGTTTCAGTAAGAGATTTCTTTTCTGTGTTGTGAAAGGGCTTTCTCCCCCCCCCTTCTTCCAAATACAAAACCAGCGGGGGGAAGGCAGGTTTAATATGTGCCAGGGCTTGATGCTGGAACAAAGGGAGGAAGAGGGAAATTAGAGAGCGCCTGAGAATGTACAGAGAGCGTTTCCCTCACCGCTGAGCTGAGCAGGAACACTTGTAAATAATAGTATCACACCTTGGGCAAGGCGGGCATCTTTCCAGGTGAGCATAAACAGTTTTTGTTTGCCTTTCAGGAGACAGTTTCTTCCAAGGCGGCTTGCAAGTAACATCGACATGAATTAATGCAATCACAGTGCAAATATCAAAACCTGAGTCATCAGGATCCTTTCCACAAGACAGTTGGCGGTAGACAGCCTTGGTCTACCATCAGAAGGTACTCGTGTCTTCTTCACCCAGAAATCCTTCTGACAGGGTAGTTAGTGGCAGAGGGGGCAAAAGAGACAGCATGGTGCAGTGGTTAGAGGACATGAGAAACCAGGGTTTAAATCCCCACTCAGTCATGAAGCACACTGGGTGACTTTGGGCAAGTCACCATCTCTCATTCCAGCCTACCTCACAGGTTTGTTGTGAGCACTGTTGTACCACTGGAACAGTCTCCCCCCCCAAGAATTCTGGGAAACGCAGTTTGTTAAGGGTACTGAGAATGTTCAGGAGCTACAGTCCCCAGAACCATCAACAAACTACAGTTCCCAGAATTCTGGGGGGGGGTCAAAGTCATGACTGTTCCAGTGGTATAAGAGAAGCGGACACGGGGCAATGGATTCAGAAAGAAGATTCCACCTAAACATTAGGAAGAACTTCCTGACAGTGAGAGCTGTTCGGCAGTGGAATTTGCTACCAAGGAGTGTGGTGGAGTCTCCTTCTTTGGAGGTCTTTAAGCAGAGGCTTGACAGCCATCTGTCAGGAATGCTTTGATGGTGTTTCCTGCTTGGCAGGGGGTTGGACTGGATGGCCCTTGTGGTCTCTTCCAACTCTATGATTCTATTCTATTCTACTTTAAATGTATGGGGTACTTGTGACCCAAGATGCAAACGAACCCTCTTACCCTGTGACGGCACCCATGCAATTGTTGTAAATCTCACACATCCTAAAATAATAATAATACTATGCAAGTAGAAAGTCACCCTTTGAGTTGTTAGCAGGCATCCATTTGCAAACCAAAAAATGCCAGGCTCCGAGGCAGCCTTGGCACATGCACACTTGAGAATCCCCTCCTCGCTGCCCCCCAGAGCCTCAGCTGCAGCGGTGTCCCAGTGGGAGCGACAGATCTACCACGCGGATCACATTTGCTGTGTACCGCGGGAGAAATGGGCAAGCTGCCATGCCATTAAAGCAATTATTCCTACTCTCTCCGATATGAAAGCATTAGATTCTGTCCCTTGGAATGGCATACCTCGGGGGATCGGAATATAACAGCTCTATTCAGAGAGGACGAGAGCAGGGTACGGGCGGATGGAGAAGGATGGAGGCAACACAAGGCTATATATATATATATATATATATATATATATATATATAGGCACCGGGATGCGAGGAGTTAAGGGAGTTCAAAGGGCACGGAACTGTCTCCTCCAAAGTTGATGCGGCAATTCGCCATCCTGCAAGAACCTGTTCAAGATGCTCTGATAAGTCAGACAGAATTCACAGGAGATTACCATACAGCTCCTGCCAAGCTGTGCTGCGGCGCGGGTAATAGATACGCTCCAATACTAAATCCTAAAAGGCCCCTGCTACATCTGTCAAGCATGCCCTGGAAAAGCACCTTCAGTTCAGATGTTATCACTGTTCTGCCTGCATCAGAAGATTTAGTGTCCACCCTGGAGGTTGCTTTCGCTGCACAGTTTTCAGGGGCAAAACAACAAGGAAGAAAGATGAGAGGCAGAGAGAGAGAGAGAGAGAGGGAGGGAGAGAGGGAGGGAGAAAGGAGGAGAAAAGCAGGAGAGAGAAAGAGGGATGGAGGAAAGGAGGAGGGGAAATGAGCAGGGTTGTGGTGGGGGGGGGGGAGCGAAAGGAAATTATTCTTGCTTAAAGCAAGTGGAATAAAGTGAAGGACTAGCAGACAAAGTCAGCTCCCCCGCCTTTCTGTGAGAAAATTCCCAAGCCCCCCATTACGGCGGTGCTGTTTTAAAAATGGTTAGCCGGGACATCTCTCAGTTCCCTGGATTGAGACGCCAGGAAGATGATCTTCTCTGAGCGACTTTCTCTCTCTCTCTCTCTCTCTCTCTCTCTCCCAACAGACCCAGGAGATTGTGGAGATGAGAGATGGAAGATGCGAGGCCTTGATCATTCACAGGGAAGCTGGCCTGGATGTGGCCATTTTTGTCGTGAAGCAAATGGAGGAGGTGAAAGGAGAGGAAGGACTCTTGCAGACTGGGGGGGTGGGGAGCTGCAAGTGTATTTTGCAACTAGTCGTTGACACAATCATACAGCGTTAGTTGTGGATTTATGCTGGACCATGTGGGCACGCTGGGTTTATCCTGGACGCGTCATTCCACGTTATTTCTTGTCCCGCAATGCTTCCCCAAGGTCACCGCATTATTGCCACACGAAACAAACACTGCGGCAGCACCTTGAACATCGGCGGTATGTAAAGTTCCAGGGTTTTCGGTAAGAAGTGATGGGACATTCACCGAATGGAAACAAAGCAATATATCCACATCAATAACCTTTGCAGGCTCAAACAGTAGGGAAAGTGGATTAGCATCTGGCTACCCTGATACGATCATCCACACCAGTCGTCATGGCACAGCAAAGAGGGGAGTTGTTGTTGCTGTTTAATTGAAACTACAGCTGAGCTGAAATTTCTCAGAAGGCCCTGAGAAAGAGGGAAGCAGGGAAAAGAAGCCTTGGGGGGAAATGAAGGTAGCTGAACCTTCAAATGATCCAAATGGTAAGCGCCGCTACCACACCCCTAGAGCCATTCAGCAAGATAGCCCCCTCCCTAATAATAATAAGAATTTTTTTCAGTGCTCAGGGCCTTGAAAGGTCTTAATCCAGCCCTTGTGTTCCCCCTAGGCACCTGGTTGAGAACAGGGTGCCAGAAAGGAAGCTAGCCTCATCCAGCAACCTCTTATCTTCTTACGAAGCAATATCGAACTTCCAAGAAGCAGCTTTAAAACACACACACACACACTAAAAAAACAGGGGGTGGTATTCAGCATTTGAAATTGTTTTTATAAAGTAAATCATTTTAATTGTTTTTAGACATCGAGTTTTGTTTTTTACGTAGGGAATTATTTTGGATGTCTTTGCGTTTACATGTTTTTGTTGTTAGATCACTTCAAAAATGTATCGTAGGAAGCCGCTTATGAATGGAATGGAATGAATGAGATGAATAATTAGAGCAGACCCGTTGACAATAAAGGGCATGATTGGCTTAGGTCCATTAGCTCCGGTGGGTCTACTTTGAGTAGAAATGCATTGGCGACAGCCCAGAAGCACCTTTGGAAATTGCTCTGCGCAAGATGAAAGGCACCTCATAAGCTCAGCCCAGTAGCCCCGGCGCTCAGAAGCGGTTTCTGCATGTTTGCTTGGTTTGATGCCGACATAAATCTTCGACTAGTTCAAAAAAGTAAGGACTTTGATTCTGACCTTCTGCTGTCAAAAACAGCTACTGTCAAGAATAATCTAAAACAGCTTCATAAGGGCTGTTTTAACTGATTAATCTCTGAAGGTCACACAATCTGTTTAGACTATCACACATCGTTGCCACTTGCTGAATATCTAAAGTTGTCAAGCCTTTGCTAGCGTTCGCCCTGGGAAGGCGAGCTCTGGAGGGCAGCTATAAATAATTAGCACAGTTAAAAGTTCAGTTACTTTAGGTACTCTGCCTTTCCCCGTCTTCCAAGGATGAGCAGCAAGAAGCAGATATGTAGCAATCATATCTCCTGAATAATCTAAAAACAGTGGCCATGGTAACTATGACTTAAAAAGGGGGAGATGAACAGTTTTCGCTTTCCTCTTCGACTATCCTTGGGTGTCTGTTCAGGACATATGGCCTCAGGAACGCAGTTAGGTAAATTTAGACTCTGGACTTAATCGTCTTCTCTGCCCCCGCCCCTTTCTTTAGATGTGCATTATTTCACTTTAAAATGTGTTACGGGAAGGCCTTGGCTCAGTGGTAGAGCATAGAATCATAGAGTTGGAAGAGACCACAAGGGCCATCCAGTCCAACCCCCTGCCAAGCAGGAAACACCATCAAAGCATTCCTGACAGATGGCTGTCAAGCCTCTGCTTAAAGACCTCCAAAGAAGGAGACTCCACCACACTCCTTGGCAGCAAATTCCACTGTCGACAGCTCTTACTGTCAGGAAGTTCTTCCTAATGTTTAGGTGGAATCTTCTTTCTTGTAGTTTGAATCCATTGCCCCGTGTCCGCTTCTCTGGAGCAGCAGAAAACAACCTTTCACCCTCCTCTATATGACATCCTTTGATATATTTGAACATGGCTATCATATCACCCCTTAACCTTCTCTTCTCCAGGCTAAACATACCCAGCTCCCTAAGCCGTTCCTCATAAGGCATCGTTTCCAGGCCTTTGACCATTTTGGTTGCCCTCCTCTGGACACGTTCCAGCTTGTCAGTATCCTTCTTGAACTGTGGTGCCCAGAACTGGACACAGTATTCCAGGTGAGGTCTGACCAGAGCGGAATACAGTGGTACTATTACTTCCCTTGATCTAGATGCTATCCTTGGAGCAGGTGCTTGGCATGCAGAAGGTCAAAGGTTCAATCCCCAGCATCTCCAGGTAGCAGAGGATGACTTTGGTATTTCAAATTTCAGCAGGGCCCCGTGCGAGGCCAAAATGCAGCACACACACACTGCTTCTCCTTCCATTCTGCTCAATTCACAGCATCATAGTTTTTTGTTTGTTTGTTTTTGGGTTTTTTATAACAATTTATTGATTTTCCAAAAATAACAAATCCTTTAAAAAATGCAGGAAAAAAATCAGAACCAATTTAAACCATAAAATTTGGTTGACTTCCCTCCACTCCCCCTCTTGGTTCCATTATAATATACCGGTACTTGTTTATGCACGTCCATAAAACCTTATACAGTGGACGCTTGGCTTTCGAACGAGATCTGTGCGGGGGACGCGTTCGCAACCTGCAGCTTTCGCAACCCGCGCCACTGCGTCTGCGCACACATGTGATGGAATTTGGCGCTTCTGCGCATGCACAAAGCATGATTTAGCACTCCTGCGCATGCGCGAGCACCAAAACCCGGAAGTAACCCGTTCCATTACTTCCAGGTTCGGCGCGGTGCAGGCCCAAAATTGCACAATCTGAAGCAGCCATAACCCGAGGTATTACTGTATACTTAACAAACCAATTTTAAAACCTTCTTCATCTTATTACAAGTGACTTTATATTCCTCTGTGCTTTTGCATTTCATTTCCTTGCCGTGCAATATTCTGCCATACGTAAGCAATATTAGTCAAAATATGTACCCTTTGTATACTGTTATTTTGTATTTTTATGCAGGAAATATGTGCCCAGTATTTGAAAAGGTTAAGCATTTTAAAGATTTGATTTTTTCTAATGATGGAAGATGCTTGAGTTTTTCAAAAACACATTTTCTGACTCAGCTTAGTTATTTTAATATAGTATCTGAAATAGAAATCTGAAAGCATCCCGGTTCCAACTGAATGCCTATTGTGCCACTAGGTCAATAAAATACACTGTTAACTTTTTTAAAAATAAGTTATACTAATGTAAAAATCTGTACACAAAGCTTTAAAAATATGCTTTAAACAATTGCCCTTTTTTGTAATACTTAGTGCCGGAAACACTGAAAAATGCTACCACTCAGACTGCATTCACACAGCGGTTTGTTCCATTTTCCCGGTGTTCCCCTAGCTGTTCATTTCCACATTTGGCTTTCCCGTGACATAAGCACTTCAAGAAATATAGCAAGAATATAGAGCAGCTTAAGCGCTCATTTCTGTGTTATTTGCAAACAGATTTTTCCTGGAAGTAAACAACACGGAAAGAATGCACTACATTCTGCAATATTTTCAGAGGTGGCTTTTATGTGAAAGCTCAAACATATGCAGAGATCAACTGTTAGGGAAATGTCAGAAATATCAGATCAGTTGTGTTCCCTCATCCCAGTTTGTCGTTCCCTCGAACGTAAGGTGGGGTGAATGGCTGCCTCTGAAAAAGGAAGTTAAAAGAGTGACGCTCTTTCCCACTTCCTCTTTCAGCTCTATGTGCTTTTCAAAGCTCAGATTAATTCTACAGGACAAAACTTTTATCCAGATCCCTTTAAAATACGAAGTTTACATGCACATACTTTCTCTCCCTTTTTTTCTCACCCCTGATCTGAGGGAGGGAGATGAGAAGTGACCGGAGAGGGTGACAGCAGTCTCTCAAAACACCATATGTCACAACAGGTCAAAAAACACTCAGCAATCCTTCAGTTATCTCGTGCAACTTTCCCTCTTTCCCCCAAAAGCATCTAATTTTTGAAGGTGTAACTGGCTCAAGCGAGGCAAATTGTCCCGTAATCCATTGCCAGTCGCCATCTCTTTTCCCATAATGTTCTCATTGGGTGAATGCAAAGCTGTAACATTAGGTATGCATACAGATGTTATCCCACAATATGTAATGATGGCGACCGACTTGGATAGTTTTGAAGTAGTATTCATGGAGGATAAATCTACCAAGCCACAATGGCCATCATCGACCTTTATTGTTAAAGGCAGTATACTTCCATACCCTCCAACATTTGCATGTCGAGGCTTCCGGCCAGCTCCCACCCCAGTAACTCAGACATCACACAGTAATTTTAGTTTAAGGTTTTTGGCATAATTTTGGCCACAACTTTATTTAAATACAGCCAATGTGAGTGGTTGCTTAGGCATTGGTTCCGACTACTGTCCCCCCAGCCATGGGACAGCTGACATTCGCTTTAAGGGCGAAGTCAGAAAGGGTAAACACCTAAGGGAGAAAACGGAGTCGGGCCACGACCCACGGTTCTCCCCCAAATGCTCCCAAGGACTCTGCGTGGCCCTAGCCCCCCACCACTTGAGGTGGGGGTGGACAAAAGCAAGATGAGCCCCTGGATTCCTTTAACAGAATACCCTTTTTGCAGGGGTAGGCCCAGCCAATCCATACCCCTGCCCAGCGCATTCAGGGGTAGGCCCAGCCTATCCATACCCCTGAAGCAGCATTACTAGGGGCAGGCCCAGCCTATCCTGACCCCTAGTGCAAGCAATTTTAACCAATGCCTAACCGCCAACCTTACAAGTTGTGACGATTTGCTACGCAGTAGGCAAAACCAGTGACAAAAGCCAATCAGCCACTTGGACAAATTCCTACCAGGCTCCTGCTCCAAAGCAGACAACCCCATGACAGGCATAGCAAGGTCAAGCAGCAGGACACCATTCCCTAAAGTTAGGGAGGGCGGGCGGGAGATCCGTTGCACGCAGCAAAAGTGAAACTAGAGTTTCACAAACACAGGTTTTATAGGCAGCACCTGTCAATCATCAAGTGGCAACATACCCAACTCCCCAGCGACTCGCCCCAACCAATCGCTAGCTGTGGCCAAACCAAAAACTGCCCAGCAACTGGGAGCTGCTCCTTTAACCCTCCTGCAACCCGTGCTCTCTTTTAAGGGAGAACACGCTTTCTCCAATGAAATTTAAGCACCACCTCCCCTCCAATCTTTGATCCACAGGCAATTTGTGGATGTGTTGGTATGTGGGATATGCATAACATGTTATTCTATGTGCTTAGATGTGTGTGTTTTCTTAATGGGAAGAAAAACACCTCACGATCATCTTATCATTTATACCCCGCCCAACTGACTGAGTTGCCCCAGCCACTCTGGGCAGCTTCCAACATCAACAAAAACATAAGAAAACATTAAACATTCAAAAACGTCCCTATACAGGGCTGCCTTCAGATGTTTTCTAAAGGCTGGAAAAGCTACTTAATTCCTTGGCTCGGGGGTCGGATCACTCCATAAAAAGGTAAAGGTAAATGGACCCCTGACCATCAGGTCCAGTTGTGTCCGACTTTGGGGTTGTGGCGCTCATCTCGCTCTATAGGCCAAGGGAGCTGGCGTTTGTCCACAGACAGCTTCCGGGTCATGTGGCCAGCATGACAAAGCCACTTCTGGCGAACCAGAGCAGCGCACGGAAACACCGTTTACCTTCCCGCTGGAGCGGTCCCTATTTATCTACTTGCACTTTGATGTGCTTTCGAACTGCTAGGTGGGCAGGAGCTGGGACCAAGCAACGGGAGCTCACCCCGTGGCAGGGATTCGAACCGCCGACCTTCTGATCAGCAAGCCCTAGACTCTGTGGTTTAACCCCCAGTGCCACCTGGGTCCCTGGATCACTCCATACCCTCCAACATTTCTCCAATGAAAATGGGGTGTCCTGAGGAAAAGCGGGACATTCCGGGATCAAACCAGAAACTGGGGCGCCTTCTGTAAATGTGGAACTGTCCCTGGAAAATAGGGACACTTGGAGGGTCTGCACTTCTGATTGCGTGTTGAGGTCCCCAAGACACCCCCAATAACTCAGACTTGAGACATAAATTTTTGTTTGGGTTTTTGGCAATAATTTAGGCCACAACTTTATTAAAATACAAATTATGTGAGTGGTTGCGTAGGCATTGGTTCAGACTAGCTGTCCGCCGGGACAGAGCTGACTTTCGGTCAGCGTCGGGAGAATGCCACCTGGGGAGCGTTAAGGAGGCCGGGGAGCAGTGCCCTCCCTCTCCCCAGGGGTCCCAGGGGCTCTTGCGTGGCCCTGTCCCCCTACCGGGGGTTCGGACAAAAGCATCTCGAGCCCCTGGATTCCTTTAACGGAATTCCCTGCACCATCATCATTCTGGAAGGGGGGGGCACCCTTCCAGTAACCAACACAAGAACCAATGCCTAACCGCCAACCTTACAAGTTGTGACTAGTTGCTACTGCAGTAGGCGAAAACCAAATGGCAACAGCCAATCAGCCAAATGGACAAAATTCCTACTGGGCCCCTGCCCCAAAAGCAGACGACCCCATGACAGGCAGTTGCAAGGTCAAGTGCAGAGGCCTAAAATAAAGGGAGGGAGGGTGGGTGATCCGAAGCAAGCAGCCAAGAGGAGGATCCACCTGCTTGCAGGACAATATAAAGGACGCTGGGCTGTCCATCACAACATTGATACATTCAGTTCTGCTCGGCAACTCACAGGGACCTATAGAAGCTGTGGCCAGCTAGCCAACCCGCCCAGCTACCAGGGAGGTGTCTTCCAGCCCCGACCGCAACACATGCTCTCATAGTTTGAGAACCCGATTTATCAGTTGCGGGGGGTCGCAAGCAGGGAGAGTTGCAGGCGCGCTCAGGTCCTGCCCTCAGGCTTTCCTCCGGGACACCAGGAATGAGATGGGCATTTGGTAGGATCCAGCAGGCTTCTCCTCATGCCTAGGCCTCAGCCCCGCTCAGCCCCCCCCATCACAGCCGTACCCCAGCGACCGCGGTCGACTCCTTCGGCACTCTCCACCGAGCCTTTTATTTATTTAGAACTCCAAGAAGAGGAAACCAAATAAATAAATAAACAAGCAAACAAACAAACGATGCGCTATCTGAAATTAAAATAAAATGGCATAAAAGCTGAAACAGCATTTAGGGAACGGGAGGGGGGAGGGCACCAGTGCCACCCTGGCATATTAACGACATTAAAAGCTTTTGTCTGTGTGACAGCCAAATGAACATATAGCATCGTAGACCGGGAACAGTTATATTGTAATGGCTTACAATGCCCCCCCTGTGAGGAGAGAATGCGTCCGGGGTTTTTTGTGGGTTGTTTTTTTTTTTTAAAAAAAAAAGAAGTATTCGATTCACTTAATATATACAAGCTGAAGCAAACTGTATATTTAATAAAAAAAAATTTAAAAAAAATGCGAAGTGGCTTCAATAGATTTCAGAGTGAGCTGCTGGTTTCTCCCCCCACCCCACCCTTTTTTTTAAACTTGTCGTCTATGAAAGACTGGTTTTAAAAAATGAGCTATGTTAATGACACGTGTAAGCCTGGCGCATGCAAAATATGTTTTCCCCCTTTCCCTTTTTTTTTTAATGGCCTGCAGAATACATTTTTGCATCGGCACAATGCCTGACGAGCTTAGCGCTGCTCAGTTGCTATGAATCATCATTGCTAATATATTCACAACAGACGCAGACCAACTGCTGCTATCAAAGGACCTGCTTGAATAACTGTAATAACTGGAAAATTATTTTGATAGCCTGAAACAATCTTATATATCACAGAACTTTATTAAAATAATATCAAATCAAATTAGCCTGTATCCCCATAATGAATTAAGTAACAGGTTATGCTGATATTAATCTCAGCTAGCTTGCAGGCATTGTGGCTGGAACACTTAATAAGTTGGTCCCCGTTGCTCGGGAAAGAAATCCTCGAATACCCTGTGCTTATTCAGAGAAAAATACATCAAAAGGCTCTCTCTAAATAATGTGCCCATTTTGTGCCTTTGGTAAAATTATTCATAAGGCAAAAGAGGAGGGGGGGGAATCTTTGGCAAATCTCCTGAGAATTCTGATTAGCTGTTGACCTGTAGAGGAAACTGTTTTTCATAATCCCCTAAACACTGTCTAATTCTTGCCTCAATCAGCTCTGGAAATGCTGGATTTACCTTAAAATAATGTGATAATATTTCCTTATCATCTTTAAGTGAAACAGGCAGTTACAAGATGGTTCTGTCTCTTATTTTACTCCATCCCGTCGCCTCGCTCAGATTTAAGCCCCCTCCCCTCCGATCTTTGATCCACGAGCAATTTATGGATGTGTTGGTATGTGGGATATGCTATGCAGAACATGTTCTTCTATGCGCTTAGATGCGTGCATGTGTTTTCTTAATGAAAAAACAACAGCAACCCTCTCTTTTGGGTTGGTAAGCAATATCACAGAATTATATGTTGATGTTTCCCCCCCCCTTCTCTCTGCACTGAGAAACACAGAACACGTTGAATAAAAAGCAAAGCCTTTCCTCTACCACATTTATATTTTAGAAATATGATATGCCGGATGTTACATTATGCTCATATTCATGCTGCAGCTTGCAACTGCCAAGGGTATTGATGGGTTTGGAGAGGGGGGGGGGGTTGTATTTGGGTTTCTTTTCTTTTCTTTTTAAAGGGACTGCTAAACTAATTCAGAGGAAGCAGGAACTGGTCAAGAAAATGGCAGTGGCCAAGCAGTCAATTGGTGGCGGCGGCCAATATGTCAGCTCGAAGGGTTCTGGAACCAAGGCTGCTGTTGGCTACCAGCCATGAGAGCCAGTGTGGTGTAGTGGTTAAGAGCGGTAGACTTGTAATCTGGGGAACCGGGTTCGCGTCTCCGCTCCTCCACATGCAGCTGCTGGGTGACCTTGGGCTAGTCACACTTCTTTGAAGTCTCTCAGCCCCACTCACCTCACAGAGTGTTTGTTGTGGGGGAGGAAGGGAAAGGAGAATGTTAGCTGCTTTGAGACTCCTTTGGGTAGTGATAAAGCGGGATATCAAATCCAAACTCTTCTTCTTCTTCTTCTTCTTCTTCTTCTTCTTCTTCTTCTTCTTCTTCTTCTTCTTCTTTTCTGCCTCCATGGTTGGAGGTAGTAACAGACCCTCCAATTGTCCCTATTTTCCAAGGACAGACCCAGATTTACAGAAGCTGTCCCGGTTTCTGATTTGATGGCCCTTGTGGTCTCTTCCAACTCTATGATTCTATGACCTCCCGCTTTTCCTTAGGATGTCCCTATTTTCATTGGAGAAATGTTGGAGAGTATAGAGCTTTGCGACCCCCGACCCAAGGAGATAAGTAGCTAGACAACCTTTGGAAGACATCTTAAGGCAGCCCTGTATAGGAAAGGTGTTTTTTAAATAATGTTTATTGTTTTATTATGTTTTTATTTATGTTGGAAGCTACCCAGAGTAGCTGGGGCAACCCAATCAGATTGTAAGGGTATAAATAAAATCATTGTTGTGGTGGTGGTGGTGGTGAATGGGGCATCCCTATTTCCGTCGGAGAAATGCTGGAGGCTATTCAGTAATGCTTTTGTTTTTTTGTTTTGGTTTTTACATATAATTTTTATTTATTTTCCATTTGATAATACACATCCACATCATTATTATCCACTTTACCTCCCTGGCTCTTTAGAGCCTATCGACTTCCTTCCCTCCCACCTCACGGCTTTCAAAATTAACCTTTATATCACTGCATTTTGTACGTTTTCCAGTTCCAATGACACTCATTACAAAGTAACTCAAGTTTTAAATAAATATAGAAAGGTAGAAAACTTCTTGTTACAAGTCTTCAGATAATCCTGCTAGTGATGTTAATTGCTTACAATAATCTTTCAGATATCGTATAAATTGACTCCAGTCCTTTTGGAATACTAGATCGTGCCAGTTTCGGATTTTTCCTGTCAGCTTCGCCACTTTTTGCAAAGTCCATCATCTTCATCTGCCACTCTTCTAATCAGAAATGCTTTTGAACACCCATTGCTGGAAGCCGCAGGAGGGGAGAGTGCTTGTAATTAGGGCTCCTTGCAGGTTTCCCATTCAGGCATCTGGTTGGATGCAGGATTCAGGACTAGACAGGCCATTGGCTTGGTTCAAAAGGCTCTTCAAGGGTTATTATCTTCTTAAAGGTAACACGGACCTACTAAAGTATGGCATTGCCAATGAAGCACCCACAGATACCAATGTGCTCACCAGCACGTCCCCCGGCACCCGCAAAAGGTCTCCATAAATATCCCCTCAAATATCCACAATGCGCAGGAGATTCTTTGTTGTTCCTACTCAGTTCCTGTTTGCACTGGCTTCAGCCTTTTGCAACACTGAACACGCCCCTTCAAATAAACCCACATTTCATTGGATGCCAGGATTGGACACCCACCTTCCTATCCATTCTGAACAGCAGAGAGGTGCAATCAGCAGCTTATTCATACATATTGTGACCCTGCCTTTTTCGGATGTGGCGGCCATTTTGTGTTGTGACATGCTCCCACGGCAGCAGTTTTGCAGCCGGCACCCAAAGCACTTGTCCCCAATTCCAAATATGCCCTCAAATACACACACACACACACACACACACACACACACACACACATACATATCCAAGGCCCACTCGCTGGATCATCCCCTTGTCATGGTGAGTGGGCTTGGCCTATCACTCAACATCCCAAAAACCAAAGTGCTTTACCAACAAGCACAAAACAACCCCTCTGCAGCACCACAAATCCAACTCAATGGTGTAATGTTGGAAAATGTTGATCACTTCTCCTACCTAGGCAGTTATCTTTCCACAAGGGCCAACATTGATGCCAAAATCCAGCATTGCCTGAGCTCTGCAAGTGCGGCTTTCTCCTGATTGAAGTGCAGAGTGTTTGAGGACCGGGACATTCGCAGGGAAACCAAAATGCTTGTTTACAAAGCTATTGTACTACCAACCTTACTGTATGCTTGTGAAACATGGACCACTTATAAATGCCATCTCCAACTCCACGAAAGATTCCATCAACCATGTCTCCGGAAAATTTTACACATCACTTGGGAAGACAGGCGAACTAATAACAGTGTACTGGAAGAAGCAAAGATCACCAGTGCTGAAACAATGATTCTTCAATCAACTACTCTATTCAGAACTTAAAAATGGAAAGCGTAGTGCTGGTGGTCAACAAAAGAGGTTTAAAGACTGTCTCAAGGCAAATCTACAAAAAAAAAATAGTATGAACACTGACAACTGGGAAACACTTGCCTGCGAGCGCTCCAATTGGAGAACAGGATTTACCAAAGGTGTCATGAGCTTTGAAGACACTCGAACTCAGGATGCAAGGGAGAAACGTGCTAAGAGGACGTTTGGCAAATCCACACCGTGATCAACTCCTGCCCGGAAACCAATGTCCCCACTGTGGAAGGATGTGTGGATCCAGAATTGGCCTCCACAGTCACTTACGGACTCATTGTTAAAACCGTGTTTATGGAAGACAATCTTACTTGGCTACGAGTGATCACCAAAGATGAGAAAGATATATTCAGGGATCAGAAACTGCCTTGGCCCCTCGTAGTCCGTGTCTATGTTGCAACCTAGTTACGTAAGTCATAAATTAATTACATATGCTATGTAATTTTGTGACAGCAAACAGCGAGACAGGTGATATAGTTTTTGGCAGAAGATGAACTGTAATGGAACAGAAGCACCGCTGTGTGCAGTGAACACAGGGCAGAGGAGGAAATGCCTTCTTACCTACCTAATGCCCACTGGTCCTAAAAGTTCAGTGAACCCTGTCCTAGAGGAAGCCGCGTTTCATCCATTCCTTGGGGGGCAGCACTGAACCAGCAGAAAAAGGAACTCGTTATGATGGCACCTTTTATGTTACCTCCTCAGCCTGTCTTCAAGGAGAGGTTATGGTCATGCCCTCCAAAGCATCCAAAAATGCTGGAAGCTTGGAAGGAGTCACAGCGGGCTTTTCGTTTATTGATCTCCAATCCAAGTGCTAGAGGATATGACAGATTACTAAGGTTTGTCCAGGGGAGACTGTAGCTAATACATCAAGTCATGGCTCACACAGCCTTCCTCATTCAACTGGGACTTGTCAAAACACAAGCAAAGAGAGTTTGGGATGGATGGTTAAAAAGCAACAAGACAGTGTCCAGAAGTGGAAGGTCAGTGGGAGCGAATTCATGCAACTCTCCAACTCTCCCCCCCCCCTCTCACACACACATATCCTTTCTACATTGTCAAAACCCACCCACCCCACCAGCACGACAGTTTGCCAATGCTTGCAAAGACTCTGATACAGGAATAGCCAACATGGTGCATTTCCTGCCTGTCTGCCCTGCTGGTTAGGGCTGGTTAAAATTGTCATCCATAATAACATCTTAGTTCAGAGGAAATCTGAGTAAAAGGATGCGTGTGCACTGTGGAATTTGTTGCCATGAGATGTAGTCATGACCTCCAACATGGATGACTTTAAATAAGACGTGTTTGTGGAGGATCAGATTAACAATGCCTTCTAGTCAAAACAAAATAATAATAAAAAATTCCTTCCAGTAGCACCTTAGAGACCAACTAAGTTTGTTCTTGGTATGAGCTTTCGTGTGCATGCACACGAAAGCTCATACCAAGAACAAACTTAGTTGGTCTCTAAGGTGCTACTGGAAGGAATTTTTTATTTTTGTTTTGACTATGGCAGACCAACACGGCTACCTACCTGTAAATGCCTTCTAGCTATGAGACATTGCATCTGTTAATATCAGTTGCCGGGAGAGTGCTGTCGCACCCGGGTCCTGCTTGTGGGTTCCTCTAGAGCACTTGGTTGACCACTGTGAGAACAGAATGCTGGACTATACGGGCTTTTCGTCTGATCCAGGTAGGGCTTTCCTATATTATGGAGGCTGCTGCCTTGGCTATCCCTGCCTTAATGTATCCAGAAAACAGCTTAGAATATCTTTGTGGGGCATCTAAATGTCAGGCTAGGGACCTTCTGCATGCCAAGCAGATGCTCTGCCACTGAAGCCATGGGCCTCCGCTGAAGTGGATGGTGCTTCCATAGCACACATTGCAACTACACAGGACTTTAGGGACCTGAGTCTGAGCTGAAGGATGGTGAGACACCCACACCCACACCCACACACCCACACACACACACCCTTGTACAGGCAGCCTCTAAAAATGACAAGAATTAATGTGTATTGAATGTACTAATCTGCAGCTTGAGACTGCCGCTGAAATGTAGGTTTGCTTGTTTTAATTTAGCCCCTTCAGTTCTTTTGTTATGTATTATGGTTGGCTCTCATTAATTCACTCTCTTTGTCTGTGTGTGTGTGTTTAGGGAACCTTTATGAATTACAGAGGGAAATATTAAAGGATTGTCCCCCGCAGTCGGCGCCACACTTGTCTCTACCGTGTAGCTTATACAACCTCAATGACAACAATATTTCCTCCTCTGCATTATAACCACCGTACCGTGTACATAACGTACATCATTTTTGTGATAAGTGCCATGTAGGGGGGGGGGAGGAAGGGGGGATATTCATCCAGACTCTAATTATAGTGTAACAACAGTGCGGCTTTCCCCTCTATGAGGACAGCAAACCCCAGGGTGAATCGGAATTTCAGCCTATTTGAGTGGGTTCAAAATTAAGTAAAATGAGTTTAGCCATCGCTGTTTCTCTAATAATACTTAGCACTTAGCAGTTTTCATCTTCAAAGCACTTTACAAACATTAACTAATTAACTATTAATTGGCAAATTCGAAAAGGTCTGTAGGTGAGGGGAGAGCCAGAGAAGCCCCAGAAGTAAGGATGTTTCATTTATCTGCAAATTGCCTAATCATCAGAGAATCATTGGAATTAGAAAGCGAAAAGACCCATGGGGTCATCTTGTCCAGCCTGTTTCTATGACAAGTCCCCCCCCCTCCATATACACACACGCACACACACACACGCACACACACACACACAAATATTCTACTGCTTTGTCTAATTTAATTATGCATTCTCCACGTGGTTCAGTTATCGCTGCCTCCCAAGGGAGGGGAGATTACGGTGGGATTCAACAGAAGAATTTGAGAACTTAAACTTAGTCTGTTGGATCAGGCCAGCGGCCCATGCAGTGTGCATTCACACGGTACTTTGTTCTGCTTCCATAACTGTTGATTTCAGCTTGCACACAACCTAAAAGTCACTTCCTGAAGTCTAGAGGGAAGAAGAAGAAGAAGACTTCAAAGAAGTGTGAACAGCCCAAGGCCACCCAGCAGCTGCATGTGGAGGAGTGGAGACGCAAACCCGGTTCACCAGATTACGAGTCTACAGCTCTTAACCACTACACCACACTGGCTCTCAATTGCATTTTTCGCAGTCTTATCTGTGTTATTTGACTCCGGGGTGGGAATCTATTGACCCAGAAAATCACAGGAGCAAAAGTGGTGAATTTTAGGGCCGTGTACCTACCTGAGTTGTGCCTCACGTCAACACGGAGCAAAGCAGGACTCATATAACATTTGGACCTGGTGTGTCTCACTGGGGAAGGCATGCCAGAGGGTCGGTGCCTCAACTAAAAAGGCCCTGCTCCTGGTAGACATTGGCCAAGCATTTGAGGGCCTTGACAGAATGACTGGATCTGGGGTGCAAATTGCTCAAGCATAGGAACATAGGAAGCTGTCACTGGTCCATCTAGCTTTCAGCGTTGACTGGCGACGGTTCTCCATAATTTCCAACAGGGAGTCTCTCTCATCCCTACCTGGAGTTTCTGGGAGTTGAACCTACAGGTAAGGCAGATGCTCTGTCACTGAGCCATAGTGCTACCCCATTCATTCATTCATTCATTCATTCATTCTGGTCATATCCCACCTTCCTTCTGGAGAACTCAAGGTGGCATATGGCTCCCAGGCAAGCTCCTCTTTGGCTGCTGACTAACCCCAGATGAGCTTAGTTTCAGTAAAGTTGGTCCATCATGAGCTTTGGGGTGATTCCATAGGCCCAAGGTCAAATCCAGCCCTTTGCATGGGTACTAGCCAAAGGCAACAAATTACTTCCTTGGTTTGGCTTCCTTCCATAAGGAGCGTCAAAACCTATGCATTCCCAGTCCTCATCACACCCTCCTTTTGCATTGGCATCATCCGATGCTATGGCTGTGGTGTTGTTTTAGAATCTGTCTTCAGGGACCTGGTCAAAGCCAAGTGAGATGGCTGTAATAAAAGAAAGGTTCTCTGGTTCCTATGGAATCTGCCTCTGAGTAGAAAGCTTGGCCTCTTCCTTCTCTGGATGTAGCCAAACTGTCAGACTGTTTATGTTCCGGCAGTGATTTAATAGTGCAGCTACAGGGGCAAGAGAACATGATAGGTTGTCCAAAGTCAACCAAACATGGGAGAGGTTGGGTTGAGGTTTTGGACAGTCTTCTGCTCTTAATCCAAGAGTTTTATAGCTTCGACTTTTAAATAAGCCCCAGCGATTTAACGTATAAAGGAAACCAGCTGGCAGACACGGCCCAACGTGTGTCTAAGATAACAGTTCACTTCTGGCCATTTTTTATTGGGATGAGTAGACAGCGGAGTATTTAAAGTCTTAAATCCACGTAGACAGAAGTAAATACACTTGACCCAAGGCACTCCTCAGAGAGGTCAGGTCAGGTCACCTTAATTACATTATGACCCAATAAAAGCTAATGAAAGGTTTTACAAGATTCCATTAAAAGGTCTTCTTGTCTACGGCTGCGTCTAGGACAGGCCATGAGTCCGAAGAGCTGTTCCACAATCTCAGGTCAACGAATATGGGATTTAAGGCTCTGGAAATTATTTAAAAGGTGCTGGGCTGTTGGTTATCCCAAGCTGTAAGTAGAGATGGCATGTTTTTGGAGCAGAACACACACACACACACATTATATATATATATATATATATATATATATATATATATATATATATATATATATATATATATATATATATATATGATACACATTACACTGGAAGAATCTCGGATGCCATTTCAATTTATTTTTAAGTCTTCAGTGATGGAACCTTGTGTAAGTGCCTTCGTTGTGCTATTTATCTGGCTTTTGAATGGATTGCCTGTTCTAGTCCTTAAAAATAAGAGTGGGGGGGGGGTGCTGAGCTCAAAGCCCTGAGCTGAGAACTTTCTGCTCAGAATTCGAGAGGTGAAAGAAGGGCCTGTTTCAAGATGTGGACAACACCTCCCCACCTCCACCAAGTCAAAAAGAAGGACACTCCTTACACAGGAAGCTGCCTTATACCGATGAAGATGCCAGGGATTGAATCTGGAACCTTCTGCAAGCAGAGCAGGTGTTCTACCACTGAACTATTTTTCTCTGTCTGAGGCAATATTACCAGTGTCTTCAAATCAGAAAGGATGAAACTGGTGCTTAGCATAGGGGCTGATGGCTGGATTGCATTCAGATGAAAGATTGAATGTATAGCTTCAGCGCACAAACGTTTTTCACAGACCCGCACGCCAGGCATACCCTCCCTGTGTCCTATCTGGTTTTCCAGGGATTGGGACTGACTCCCCATGGCTTTCTCCCCCCCCCACCCCGAAGACCAAAAATAGTAGGTCACGAGTGAGTCGGGAGCCAGCAAAAAATGAATAGTCATGAGCCAGTTTCAATAGAAACCGGCTCATTACCATGCCAGCGGCTGATCAAACCAAATGCTCACAGTTCTCTCTCCAGCAAATGAGGTGCTGTAGGCTGCGTCTGTCCGTCTGCCTGCAGGAAATAACTCACACTTTCAGAATTAAAAAGAAATCAAAATAAAAGTTTCGGGATGGCGCTCATGTTGGCGCCCACACACTCTCTCTGTGCCATTTTCTACCTGATGCGGAAAGCGCTCCAAGTAATTAAAATTTAAGCAGGGAGGTCGGGGGAGGGAAGGCTGCCTCCTGATCGCTCTTTCAACAAGAGTGTGAAATTGGGCCTAAATACCCGAAGAGAAGCGAGAGATGGAAGCTTTGACTTGAACTGATGGGTGTCGGTACAAACCCAAGGAAGATTTATTTTTGTTTTGGTTTTTTTGCAAAAAGTATGTGAAATAGGTTTGCTGACATCTTTACACCATCAGTTTCTGTTAGTTCGTAGAACTGTAGAGTTGGAAGGGACCCCGAGGGTCATCTAGTCCAACCCCCTGCAATGCAGGAATCTCAGCTAAAGCATCCATGACTGATGGCCTGTTGACGATATGCAACCTCTCCACCTTCCACCTTCCCTCTTTCATAATGGGACTGTGATTAGTTTTTATGTCACGAGAAACCAAATTTGATAAAGTTCATTCATAGAAACATAGAATTGTAGAGTTGGAATGGGTACCAAGGGTCATCTAGTCCAACCCCCTGCAATGCAGGAAACAATGACAGATGACCACTCAATCTCTGCTTAAAACCGCCAGTGAAGGAGAGCCCAGCACTTTCCAAGGTAGTCCATTCCGCTGTTGAACAGCTCTCATCATACAAAAGTACTTCCTAACATTGAGTCAGAATTTCCTTCCTTGTAAATTGTGAATTTCCCCCACCACCATTGTTTGCCTTCACTGTCCCCACTGGATCCTAGGCCAAGAGTTCTCTTATCTTCAAACCTCCCTTCACCTTCCAATCAGGTTTTCCTAATAGCGTAACCTACCTTCTGTTCCTCACCTTTGGGTGAGGTAGGTTTTCTTTCTGCAGTTCCTCTTTCTCCTTGACCCTTCCCTTCCCTTATGTAGGATGGGGCATATACAATTGTTTCCCATTTGGAGAAAGTGGAGACTAAGGGAGTGGGGATAACAGCATCCTTCAAACACCCCAAGAATGACACATAAAAGAGTGCACGGCCTTGTTCCCTGTGGCCCCAGCGATCAGGATTAGAACTAATGGGCTAAAGTTGCTGGAGGGTAGATTTTGGCTGGCCTCTAGGTGAAACCTACTGATGGTAAGGGACGTGAGTGGCGCTGTGGTCTAAACCACAGAGCCTAGGGCTTGCCGATCAGAAAGTTGGCGGTTCGAATCCCCGCGACAGGGTGAGCTCCCATTGCTTGGTCCCTGCTCCTGCCCACCTAGCAGTTCGAAAGCACGTCAAAGTGCAAGTAGATAAATAGGTACCGCTCCGGCGGGAAGGTAAATGGCGTTTCCGTGCGCTGCTCTGGTTCGCCAGAAGCGGCTTAGTCATGCTGGCCACATGACCCAGAAGCTGTCTGTGGACAAACGCCGGCTCCCTCGGCCTATAGAGTGAGATGAGCGCCGCAACCCCAGAGTCATCCGCGACTGGACCTAATGGTCAGGGGTACCTTTAACCTTTACCTTACTGGTGGTAAGAGCAGCTTGACAATGGAACGAACTACACAGGGAGTGGTGGAGTCTCCTGATTGCAGTCATCCTCTGGATGGTTTAGCGCCAGAATCCCTGCAACGGTGCAGGGGCTTGGACATCTTGGCATCCAAGTCCCACCCCTTCCATCTCTGTGATTCCATGAGATACCTTCAGAAGGAAAACTGATACTTCAAGGCGGTGGAGGCTGATCCATGAAGGCAAAGAGAGCCCTGTCCTGCTAACCTCAGTCTGCCCTCAGCCAGCCCCAATCCCACCTGACGGCCTTTTAATCACATTCATTCCAGGGGGGTGAGACTGCCCATCAGTTTCCACCTCCTCAGTGTTGTCCTTGGAGAACTCAGCAATTTCAAGTTGGCTTAGCCAGATCATTGGCTCTGGCTCCACCTACTTGTGGGCTTCCTGTATTCAGTGCTGCCTGTCTCAATGGACCACCTCTGCTTCACAATGCTCCACACCCCAATCGTTCTGCCTGGGCCTTCTGGCAGTTCCCTCCCTGAGAGAAGTGAGATTACAGGGAACCAGGCAGAGGGCCTTCTCGGTAGTGGCGCCCGCCCTGTGGAACGCCCTCCCATCAGATGTCAAGGAAATAAACAACTACTGACTTTTAGAAGACATCTGAAGGCAGCCATGTTTAGGGAAGCTTTTAATATCTGAAGAACTATTGTGTTTTAATACTTTGTTGGAAACCGCCCAGAGTGGCTGGGGAAACCCAGCCAGGTGGGCAGGGTATAAATAATGTATTATTATTATTATTATTATTATTATTACCAAAAACCTGTTTGGAAAATTCAGGTTTTTTTCACAGAGTTTGAAGTTCCCCTTGTGCCCATCTCCAGTGTCAACTCTTCTATCGTTTTGTTGTTTGGGTTTCATTATTGACTTGTGCTTTGTCTAGTGTTTTATTCTGTGAACTGCTCTGAGAACTTATGATGAAAAGCAGTATAATAATAATAGATAGATAGATAATAACAGTATCAAATATTTCTGTGAATGGACCTTCCTACAAACCAGGTGTGTTCATCTTAGCTGTCCACTGATATTTTCGCCCCAATTTGTTTGCCTTCCGTCTCTCGGGTCTCCTCTCGGGGGAACAGTTCCCCTTGTACGCTGACCTTTGGCAGGCCAGCTCAGTTGACTGAGTGTCAGCTCACTCAGCTGTAAAATGGGGATAATAATACCTGTCTACATCACGGGACTGCTTAGCCAATTAAGGACAATTAGAGCAACCACTGGGAGGCCTGGGCATTGTTCAGTCGCACATGCATCTGTGCGGGCCTACCTTGACGGTTGCGCACATATATGTATGGGCCCTCGCATCTCTGACGGGATTAAGAGCTTATTAGCACTAATAGAAAACAGACCGCGCACTTAAATTTCCCAAGCAGCGTTGCTTAAGAAAGCTCAGCGGTTTCCACAGCATGCCTTTCGACTCCTCCAAATTGTTTCATATTAGGCTAATATATTCAGAAATAGAACTCGGATTCTTTACGCTGGAACAACCTGGCTTTGAAAAACCTGCTTCCATGGGAAATTATTCCAGACACAAAGCCTCTTGCTTCCAGGAGAGAAAGAGAGAGAGAGAGAGAGATGTGCATTGGGCGGGGGGACGGGCAGAGGAATAGCAATTCTCTTTTGGAAAAAAAAATAAACAAAGAAAGAAATAACTAATATCGGCTTCCATTGTTGACTTGGCCTTTCTCATGTTTAGCCTGATTCTCAGTTCACACCACGCGCCCTGGGATTGCCGCGCTTGTGCGTTCTGCTTGCACGTGCTGGCTGCTGAGAAAGATATTTGCGGGAGATTTGAAATCTGAGGAAACGTTTCCCATTTGGGAGGCGCAGCTCCGGATTTGGGATCCACAGTCATGTGACCCAGGTGACACGCGGCCTTACAAAGTCTCCCTCAAATGGCTTTGATTCCAGCAGGCATCAAATACTACCGTCAAACAAAATAGAAAATTCTTTCCAGTAGCACCTTAGAGACCAACTGAGTTGGTTCTTGGTATGAGCTTTCGTGTGCATGCACATTTCTTCAGATACCGTCAAACGTTAGGGCCGGCTCACCCTCCGGAATGACCGGAAACGGAACCCCCAATTCGCCATGCCTGTTTGAAGGTGGAAGATCAGGGGGTAGCATTTCATGAAAGGGTTTTGGGGGCAAGGCTCCTGAAAAGCAAATTGATTGGGTAGGGAAAGGATGCTAACCATGGCGGCTCCTTTCCTGTTCGAACCATCTTTCAAAATGGCACCTGTTGCACCTCTCTCCTCCCTCCCCAGGATCAGGCTCTTCTTCATAGACAGACAAAAAGGAAGTGATGTCACACATGCCATACCTTTTCAAGGGATCTGGAGAAAAGTCCTATCCATGAGAATTAATCCGAGCTTTGAGAAGCACATAGACATGAAAGAGGAAGTGGGAAAGAAAGGCACTCTTCTAACTTCCTCCTTCAGCTCTATGTGCTTTCCAAGGAAGATAAAGGCAACCCAACCACACCCACCTCGTGGTCAAGGGGGCCCTGGGTGGGGTGAAGTGGGGAACTCAGAGGCCCCATGGGCACTAGGGGAAGAAGAGGAAGAAGAAGAAGAAGAAGAAGAAGAAGAAGAAGAAGAAGAGAGGAGGAGTTTGGATTTGATATCCCGCTTTATCACTACCCGAAGGAGTCTCAAAGCGGCTAACATTCTCCTTTCCCTTCCTCCCCCACAACAAACACTCTGTGAGGTGAGTGGGCTGAGAGACTTCAGAGAAGTGTGACTAGCCCAAGGTCACCCAGCAGCTGCATGTGGAGGAGCGGAGACACAAACCCGGTTCCCCAGATTACGAGTCTACCACTCTTAACCACCACACCACACTGAAAAGCACCAACAACATCACCATCTTGCCATAGTAATCCATGCTCCTGGCATCTCACACCGAAAAGTTGATATTATTCACTGGCAATTACAAGCTGTAACAAAACCAAAATAGCTTTGAACAATAGACTGTTATTTAAAAAAAAAAAATCTCCTTCATTGGAGTTTTTCAAACAGGACACTTTAGCTGTGCTTAATACACAGTGGGGGGGGGGTTGGACCAGGTGACCCATGGGGGCCCCTTCCAACTCTACGATTCTATGAGTCTACATTAATAAATACAGTGGCACCTCGGTTCTGTTCTGGTAGACCGTTCAAGTTCTGAAGTGTTCGAAAACTGAGGCGCAAAGCGCTGTCCGCAAATTCAATTGAGAAAATTGAAAAACACGCAGAGGAAGCCGTTTGACTTCTGAGGCGCGTTCAAAAACAGAAGCATTTACTTCCGGGTTTTCTGCGTTCGGGTTCTGAAACATTCGTCAATGGAGATGTTCAAGAACTGAGGTACCACTGTATACAATAAAATTAAACAGTCCACTGATAATCCATAAGGTCTAAGAACCATTTATAAGGAACTCAATCCTGACAGCTATAAAATTAATGCATCTCTAATGCTAAATCTTTGCTCCAGTGACAACTCCCAAATAAGACCTCTATCCTGATAGCCTCTGGGCATCCTGAGCAGCAGCAGAAGCCTTTGTAGCTGAAAGATGATGCAGATCAGACTGGTGTGCAAGCAGTTTTTCTATTCATCTGCTCAGTGAGAAGCCAACCTTTTTCTCACCTTCTGACCAACGGGTGCTAATACTCATGATTTGGTTCTTGTTTTTCATTATGTCGAATGGTTGTTTTGTTTTATGGTATTATGGTTTCATACGATAGTTTTTGCATGAAGGTGCAAGCATTGTAATATGTTTATGGTTGTGTGTGTGTGTGTGTGTGTGTAAATAATTTTTATTTGATGTTACAAGTGTAAAATTATAACAATATCAAATACATACTCAGAGATTTAGAGATTTCCCTGAATCTCAAGACTTCCCACCATCCCCTGCATGGGTCCTATTGTCAACTGCATATTATTTCATCATTCATATTTTAAGTCTATCCATATTGTCCAAAGCAATTGTTACATTACAAGTGTTGTTAAAATCCTGCTAATGTTTTCATTTGTTTGCAGTTGTCTCTTAAAATAAATTATAAATCTTTCCCATTCTTTCTTGAAACTTTTGTCTTCTTGGTTTCTGAGCCTTCCGATCAGCTTTGCCATTTCAACAGCTTAGTTTGCCATTCTTCCCTGGTAGGGGCTTTGTCTTCTTTCTGTCGTGTTTTTAAATGTGTTGTTAAATCCTTTGTGTAACATGCAACAAACAACTAAGAATAACAACAACAACAACAACAACAACAACAACAACAACAACAACAACAATATCTATATTTAGGTTTCTATTTATTTCTATAGATTTATTTTGTTAGGACATTTATATCAGGCTGTCCCCCAAAGAGATTGTGGTTCTCAAAAGCAGCCCTGAGAGGTAGGTAAGGCTGAGAGACAGTGACTGACCCAAAGTTGCCAAGTGAGCTTCAGATCTGGGTGGGGACTCCAAACCCCAGACTCCTGCTACTTAGTAGAACCACTATAGCCCACTGACTGTCCATAGTAACATGTCTAAGCCCCTTTGAGTCCAAACTAGTAAAGTAGCACAGCATCATTTAACCCCACCATGCAGCCATCTTCACCACACAAAAATCTGCCCAGGATCTGTACCAAATATTCTCCAGATTAGAAACTAAAGCAGCTGCGAGGCAAGATTTCAAAACTGCTCCCCATTATTTCTGCTTCCCTTTCTTCCTTCAGCAGGGGAACTGCCCAATGGGATTATGCTACCCGAGGCAGCTGTCTCAGTCTGCCTCATGGGTGGGCTAGCCCTGTTCTGAGTAGACATGGGACTCAGCTGTACAGCTGCAAATATAACGTGTGTTTTAAGTGCATTATGCAAATGTGATGCTAGATGACGCTGGTGAGCTAATGGCAAAGTCCATATACATTTCAAAACGTGTTTTAAATGTGTTTTCATGTGTGTGTGTGTGTGTGTGTGTGTGTAGATTCAGCCATGGTTAGGACTGCACTGCGAATAGTAAAAAACAAAACGGTCCTCATGGTGTTTACTCAGAAGCAAGTCTCATCGCATTAAATGCAACTGCATGCAACCAGTCACTGTGATAACATTATAAAGCACGTTTGGGAACTTGGAAGTAATGCTCTCTGCATTTCCACTTCAGTTTGCTTTTTCATTCAGTCCTCCTGAAAATTCATCAGTGTTCTAGTGCGAAATTTCTACAAATATGCACCTTTTTTGGCGTGCAAATTACCCTGTGAACATTTCTGCAAAACAATTCTCTCTAATAGAGTGCATTTTTGTGTGTCATATACATGCACACTTTACCCCGGAATATGCAATTTTCTACATATTGCTTGGCTGGAGAACTGCATTGCAAAATTCAAAGAAGAACACATTTTGGAGGATCTTCAATTTGGGAAAAAGCACAAATTAGGCAAGTTTGCCTTTTGATGCAAACTTAATGAGAATCCTTCCCCGTCCCCAAGTGAGAAGGAATAAACAAACATGTTTGCAAGGTGTGCCTAAATAAAACTGAAACAGCGAGACTTTGTTTTGCTTTTTGACAAGGCTAAAAATGTTCGTGAATAACTCTGGGCCATCTCAGCCGAGCTTGAGATGAGACAGACATCTGTCAGCAAAAAAGAGAGAGAGAGATCACACTCCCATTGCCAGAGTGAGCCTGAATAGCGGGCCATAAAGAGCATTGCGTTTGCGTGTTGAGGATAATTGTCTTGGGACTCTTCCATGCACACACAAAAAGAAAGAAAGCCCAGCCCAGCCCTTTTCGAGGAAAGATGAGTCACAACGAAAAGAGCAGGGTCAATGGCCCTTCGTCAAGGTTAGGAGCCTACAAACACCTGCTTGTTCTCACATAACACCTGCTCGCGGGAACAACAAAACAGGTAGGGCTTTTTTTGACCCGAAGAGAGTCACAACCTCATTCACGATTTTAACGAAAGGAAATGAAAGGGAGGCTCCCCCCCTCCCGTCTCCAAGAGGCCCCCAAAGGTCAAGTTTCCTCCCCTCCCCCCTCCCAGCATTGTACTTCTGAAAATACTAATTGGGGCCTTCAAGAATCCCAGGTGTCCATTCACTCTGGCACTAATTGAAAGCCAAGGAAATGATGCCTAAAGTGAAGTTGGTCCTCATAGAAGAAGCCAATCCCTTTTCTTCATCTACCTCCTTTTTTACCGTCTTTCTCTCTCCCATTGTGTCCCTTTCGGCCAAAGGAATAGAATGAAATAATCTATAGATCAATAGATGTCCCTTCTCTCTCTCTCTCTCTCTCTCTCTCTCTCTCTCTCTCTCTCTCTCTCTCTCTCTCTCTCTCTCTCTCTTTCTCTGCCGCACACACACACGGAAAAGTTGTTTAATTCTCTTTGGGATACAATTTTCAGAGCATGCGGCATTCCCATTTAAACGTATGGCACCTTCTCCCAGCAAGGCGAATAACTGACCAGAAGATATTTACGCCAACCTGAAAAATGTAACCCTATCAGACCAACATGGCTATCAGTTCCAGGTTGGTTTGTTTGCCTGTCTGTTTGTTTGTCTGTTATTATATTTTAAAGCATTTCAATTTTTAAAGGAGAGTCCCAGTGAGGTACGCAAATATAACATGGACAAATAAAACAGAATCGTGGCAGGGGGGGGGATTTGAAAGCAGATGAAACTGGGAACAGGTGGAAACAAGAATTTGGGGGGGGGAGGTGGGAGAGAAAGTCAAACAATGAAACGTAAATGATACAGAAATGGCAATTGCATCACAGGGGTAAATGTATGAATGCAAAAGTGTAAACATTTTACAAACAGAAAATGCGAATAAACAGATTTTATATATGCATACATGTTTAATTCTATCAATGTTTCATTGTATTCTAATTATCCTTCTATGTTTTTAGCCGTTCTTGTTTTTGCCAAGGCTCCACTGCTTGTTGACTTCAAAGCCTAAGGCTGTGTGGCTCAAAAGGTAGATTTGCTTAGAATTGAGTTGGTGCTCTTCATCATTATTGGAGTCATCGACGTCAGGGGGGACCATAGCTCAATGGCAGAGCACATGCGTTGCATGCAGAAGATCCCACCTGTGACTCCCAGCATCTCCTCTGGCAGATGACAGGAAAGTTCTCTTGCCTGGGAGCCTGGAGAGCTGCTGCCAGTCAAAGTAGGCAATACTGGGCCAGGTGGGACAATGGTTTGACGCAATAAAAGGCAGATTTGTTTAGGTTGCCTTGGCTGTGATTCCTGGAAGACCTGTTCCCTGCCTTGCATGCCTTTTCCCAAACTGGCCTGGGAGAGCAGGGCCTGGACTGACTCCAACTACAAAAGCTGAGGCTACAGAACTGACTCTTGGGCTATAACTTCCTTTTGCCGACACTTTGCCTCAAGAATCTTTAGGGGGCGAAGTAAGTCCATGAGGATATTCTTCCCATGTCCATCTAGCCAGCATCTGGATTCCCACAGAAGCTTCTGGAAAGACTACCAGCAGCTGGAACAAGCTGACCAACCACCATAATTTTGCTAGTTTACAAACGTTGCGTTTAATGTGGGGCCTCTAACCATTTCAGCATTAGCCAAGGGCCGATTGCCTCTGCCTTTCCCCTTGATTAAGTTGCACAGGAGGTCAGCATATTTCTGGAGACACTTAGAGGACGCTGCCAGTCGCAATGCGAAGCGCCGGTTGACCTCTGCGTCTTGCCCGCTGTAAGCGGCGAGTCTTGCCTGCCACTCAGTCCTGTCCTACCTGGTTATGTTTGAGGCCGATCAACAGTTTGCATAATGCGGTGCTAACTGCCGCTTGCAGAGGGAGATTTAAGGCCGCTTAAAATTGGGAGTGACAGCCTGATTTCAGTACAACCTGAGATGGGGCAACCCAGCATTGCTCCCGCATTGGAAAAGGGGAGGAAGTTCCTGTTTGCTGATAGCAGGGCTCAAATATCACTCCGCCAGGAGTGGGGAACCTAAAGGGGATCGCATGCAGGTGATGGGAAGGCACAGAACTAAAAATATCGGGCATGGCAATTGTAGTTGCTTCTGCGTTTTTACAGGAGGGTACACTCCAGACGCGGGTGGCGCTGTGGTCTAAACCACAGAGCCTAGGGCTTGCCGATCAGAAAGGTCGGTGGTTCGAATCCCCTGCACGGGGTGAGCTCCCGTTGCTCGGTCCCTGCTCCTGCCAACCTAGCAGTTCAAAAGCACGTCAAGTGCAAGTAGATAAATAGGTACCGCTCTGGTGGGAAGGTAAACGGCGTTTCCGTGCACTGCTCTGGTTTGCCTGGAAGTGGCTTAGTCATGCTGGCCACATGACCCGGAAGCTGGACGCCAGTTCCCTCGTCCAATAAAGTGAGATGAGCGCCGCAACCCCAGAGTCATCCGCGACTGGAGGGTCCCTTTACCTTTATCTACACTCCAGACAGCCCAAAGTCAGAGGTCCATATAGGCTAGCAAGAAACATTAATTCAAGGTGCTTGGGGAGGGACAGTCAAGAATGTGGTCCAGAGAGAGGGGTGTGGCCTGGGGAAATTTTGGAGAGGTGGATGATGAGGCCGAGAGGGGTCACACTGTCACAGCTTCCTTGGCCCTGGGTTTGGGGATGGAGCCTGCCAGTATGGCAGGTAACTCTAGCATGCACAATAAAGCTGATCACTGAAAGATTTAGGACATCCAGGGGGGAAGGAAGTGTTTATTGTAGAACACATAACTTATGGAACTCACTGCAACAAGGTATAATGCTACAGAATATTCTGGAGGTTGTTGAGGGCTGGGAAAGCAAGCTGGCACTCCTGCAAGTAGGTTGGGTCTGCTCATACTGGTGCATTTGGTGGCATGAGAAGAAGAGCCTCCTAGATCAGGCCAGTGGTCCTATCTAGTCCAACATCCTGCTCTCACAGAAGCCAATCGGATGCTCCTGGGAAGCCTGCAATCAGGACTTGAGCGCAACAGCAACTCTCCTCACCAGTGATTCTGGAGCACTTGCTGCCTCCATCCGTGGAATCAGTATGAATGGGTGGAGATCCTTGGCCAGCTGAGGAAGCCTAGCAGCCAGTTGATTGCAGAGAGCCAATCCTGTGCCACTCCCTGCTGCTGGGTGTTGTCCCTGCCGGGTTCTGAGTTGACTGAGCCAACAGAGGGCAACCCTGTCCCGATCACAAGCAACGCTCACGCAAGCAGCTGGCTCACATTAACAATGGTGAGTTCAGGAGAGGCGGCGGGGCGGAGGAATCGCCCTCCTGCTCCCAGCCATGCCCTTTCACACTGGAAAGTATGCAGAGCCGGCTTTCTATAGACACCACTCCAGCCTCTCCCAGGTGTCTCCATTTTACTCAGGCTTGCAGATCAAGTCTCCCCTGACATGTCTCAGCTGGCCCTGCCTCGCCAGACATGCCAATCAATTAACAAAGAGATTTCTTTTCCCCCTTCCCCTTCTTGTCTTTCCTTCCCAGCCCTGCCCAGAACGCTCTTAGCCCGCTGTGGGTTTTCTTTGTCCAGGATGCTTCCAGTCCGACTGTGCTGAGTTTCCGATACGGCAGAATCCAATTCCTTGAATCCAATGAGTGCTGAGGCCCAGCAATTCCAAAGGAGAAGGCTGGAAAGCTGCCTTAGGCCAAGGCAGATGGCTGCAACTAGGTAAATACTGTTGACATCTGACTTCCCCAGCCTGGTGCTAACCTCCAAGTATTGTTGGACTACAATTCCCATCGTCCCCAGTGAGCAAGGCCAAGGATGATAGGACTTGTAGTCCAAAGGATCTGAAACAAACGGCTAATGGAGCAAGCTTGTTTTCTCCTGCTCTGGAGGGCAGGACTTGAACCAATGCTTTCAAGTTGCAAGAAAGATGATTTCCGCTTAACATCAGGAAGAACTTTCTGACAGTAAGAGCTGCTTGACAGGGAAATGGTCTCCCTTGGGAGGTTGTGGACTCTCCTTCCTTGGAGGTTTTTAAGCAGAGATTGGATGACCGTCCGTCATGGATGCTTTAGTTGAGGTTCCTGCATTGCAGGGGGTTGGACTAGATGATCCTCTGGGTCCATTCCAAGTCTATAATTCTATTTTAAGTTTATATACTCGCCCTTCATCCGAATACCTCAGGGCAGTTCACATCTCAGGGAGGTTCGTATTAAACATGGGGCTTTCTTCATGCAAAAAAGACACCCGGCCACTGGATACAACCCTTCCCCAAAGGCATAGGAATATAGGCAGCTGCCTTACACCCAGGCAGACAATTGGCCCATTTAGGTCAGCATCGCCTACTCTGACTGGCAGCAGCTGTCCAGCATTTCAGACTGAGGGTTCTCCCTGTTGGAAATTCATTCCCCGTGTACAGTCATGGGATTGTTGTCTTTAACATGATGGTGTGTATTTTGATTCCACAGGAATGGGAAGTGACAGAAGACAGGATGTTTGTCTTACTGTATTCCTGAAGTGGGACTTTTGCCCTTTGCTCTTTCTCTCTGCTGTCTGATGCTACAGAGAGAGGGAGCCATGATGGAGTGCTCCATGTGTGTTTTATATGTAAATAAAGTAGATTAGCCTACATGCTGAGTTGCTGTGGTCTGTCACGCAAGCTGAGCAAACCTCTGCAGATCCGGGAGTGTGCTGATGTCTTCTGGCATCAGTCGCAGTGATGTTCAGGCTGAAGAATGCTGAAGAAGCTCCCGAACAATCACCCAGGAGGGAGGGAACATGCCAGTCGGGCATGTGTCTCTGCCAGGGTCCTACTTGTGAGTAGGTCATTTCCTGACACTCCCAACCCTACTGGACTCTGGCAGCAGTGGCAGACTTTGGGCTTTGAAATTTCAGCAGCACCCTGTGTGATGCCAAAGTTTGGCATGTTCCCCCCTGCCTCTCACCTTCCATTGTTTGTCATTGTTGTGGTGCCCTCCTGGCTCTGCGCCCAAGGCAGGTGAACTGGTCCCACTCCCCGAAATCCACCTCTGCTGGTTGTGAGCTACAACCCTTCCTCACTCCCCCCCCCCCCCCGAGCTTCTTCCTTCGCTGGATCCCATCCACCGTTTCCCTTCCTATTTTGTTGTGTAACCTAATTTTTATCAAAATATATTGTTCGCACCTATCCAGCCTAAAGGCTTCCATTGCAGCAAACAAAAAAAAGTTTAAAATCACAAGGTAACAAAAATGTGTACAATTTCAAGGGAAGACAGTGTGGTGTTTTGTTCTGTTTTTAAGAGAACATAATATAATAAATAGTCATCTATGTGTCGGCAATGAATCCTGCTTGAAAATTTGCAAGGATCTAAAATCTGCCTGTTGGGTGGTTGCATTAGCAAGGAGGAGGCAGGGAGAATAAGAGGAAATACTATTCAAAAAGTTAATAAAGAATGGTCAATCTTCAAAGAATATCTTAAAAATTATATGGACATGTCATGCTCCATCTGAGGTTTGTCCACCTTTGGTCCCCACCCTGCACTCAGCTCTCACCTGGGTCTCCAAGAAGCTGTCAGCATGCGACAGTGTCTGACTGGCGTGTTCCTTCCCTCCTGTGCGATTGTTCAGGAGCTTCAAAAGCTTTCTTCAGCCTGAACATCACAGCGACTAATGCCAGAAGACATTAGCACACTTACGGATCCGCAGAGTTTTGCGCAGTTGTGTAACAGAACTCAGCAACTCAGCATTTTGGCTAATCTACTTTATTTACATATAAACACACATGGAGCACTGCAACATGGCTCCCTCTCTCTCTAGCATCAGACAGCAAAGAGAAAGAACAAAGGACAATAGTCCCACTTCACAGAACACAGTAACACAAAGATCCTGTCTTCGTCACTTCCCACTCTGTGGAATCAAAACATACACAGTCATGTGATAGACAACAAACCCATGACTGCACACAGGGAATGAATCTCCAACAGCGACCACACCCCAGGAAACGGCTTCGACTGGCCTGCTAAACCAGGTGAGGGTAGCCGATGGGTTGCAAACCGTTGGCTAGTTAGGGACTCCCCTTGCCTAAGAAGACAGGCTCCAGCCCACTGAGCAATTGAAACCAATAGTGGGTCCAACAGCCAAGAAGGTGGTTTCTGCACATGCTGTAGAGGGAAGCGAGGGGCAGGTGGGGCTTGTGAACCTGGGAAGGGAGCCCATCTAGGAGAAGGAAAACTCTCATCCTAAACCTCTGCTGCCTTGTGGAGAAGAAAACCTTACACAAATCTGGAGTGGAGTCCCTAAGATAGTTTTCTGGCGCCTTGCTTGTACACCTCCTTCCGGCGACTCCTGCAGCCAAGCTGGTGCCAAACGTCTTGCTCTGCTTTCCTTTGGACCACATCAGCGAGGATGAGAGGGAGGTCTTGTTGTCTGGGTCAGCCCAGGACCCCCAGACACACAGCCAAGGCTTGTGCCTCAGGAAGGTCAATTGGGTGCTGCTAACACAGCGGTTTGGCTTCATCTCCAAAGGCACACTCTGTTGTCTCGAAACAGAAGGATGCCAAGAGTCACTGCTACATCCTGGTTACAGGTGGGTAGCCGTGTTGGTCTGTTCCATTTCATGCGGCTCAATGTGGTGCCTTCCATAGTTCCAGTTACAGGTGGGTAGCCGTGTTGGTCTGAAGAAGTGTGCATGCACACAAAAGCTCATGCCAAGAACAAACACAGTTGGTCTCTAAGGTGCTACTGAAAAGAATTTTCTATTTTGTTTCGACTACATCCTGGGTGTGTAGAAGCGGCTCCGCCTCTCCTGTCCTTGCCCCACCTCCCCAAGCTGCAAACTTGCAACCTAAGGGGAAGTTTCGGCTGCACATCACAACCTAACTGTCGATTGACAGTTCCATCCACCAATCGTATTTCTCTTTGATGCGGGTTAAGCTTCAGTTTGCTCTTTCACAAGCAGCACCTGGCAAGCAGATCTCTTAGTCTTTGTACGACAAGAAGCATGAAGCAAGGCCCTCTAGGTCTCCTGTGGAATCAGGCAGTGCTTCAGATATCCTGGTCTCAGACAATTCAGGGCTTTAAAAGGTAAAAAGCAACATTTTGACCCGGGCGGGTGGGGTCCGAAAACTAACTGAGAGTCAGTAGTATCGGTGAAGTATAAGAAATAAATGCTCTAAGTGGCTAATCCCCATAAATATTCCAGTGGCCAGGGGTGAAAGAAGGCTAAGCGACACCCAGGGTGGGGCAAACCGCTAGCTGCACATGTGTTGCGCCACCACGTACGACGCATGCATGGTGTCACTACGTAGGGCGCATGTGTGGTGTCACTACGTACAGCGCATGCTTGCAACACTGCGCATGCGTTGTATGTATCGGTTTCCCGCCGGCACCGCTTGAACGCTGTACGGATGGTGGTGGGATCCTGTGCTCGTGGCTGCAGCCACAAATGGAGGATCCTCCACATGCGGCTGTGGCAGCGCAATGGCTGTTCACACCGCTGTGCCCGGGGGAGGCGGGGTGAGCACCCCGCAGGGTGCCTTCTTGTCACCCTCCAGACATGGCACCCTGCCCCCCCCTTGCGATGCCACTGCCGGTGGCCATATTATATGCGACAAAGGCCGTTTCCATATTCCAGTATCTGCAGTCCCAAAGTAAATGCCATTTCCTTTGTGTGTGTTTTCCCTTTTCTGCCACTTTCAAAGAAATCCTTGTAACAAAGTGTTTGTGTGTGATGTGTTTATATATGCATGCCTTACCTAAATCAGCAGGACCTTCCCATATTTAATAATTTGATTCAGAACGCAAGTCATATCAAAGAGCAAAATATTCAATATTGTTAATTCAGTTTTGCAAAATATATTCTTAATTTAAAAAATGATTTTGCTCCAAGTGGTAGTGTAGTAATAAAGCAGTTATTGACCAGCTCTTATTGATTGCTCAGCCCCGGGCAAAGTACACTGACCTTGCTCACTCTCTTATTGCTTACATTTTCCCTGGCCTTCTTCATCTATGCCCGCTCAATAATATTATTATGAATGTATATTTTTAGCAAAAACTCTCTGTTACGAGGTTAGGACTTTGTAGTGATTTTCCTTTCTTCGCCCGGACCCTGTGTCATTCTCTGAGGTCCACAGCGAAGCTGCGGGAAAGGTGAAAAGACCACGGCTTATGGTCTGCAAGGAGAATTCAGCACTTTCCTGAGGACCACGTCTCTCAAGTTTCTAGTCCCTCAGAAAGTTGCAGAGGGGAGGGCGATTCATGCTCCCACTTTCCCTTTTGGTGAATGCCGTTCCCCCTGTCTCTGTCCCGAGAGACTCCTGTTCTCTCAGAAATCACCAACTGCTCTCCCTAGCTACCCCTCAAGCCTGCAACTGCTTCTCAGGTGACCTAAATGGGGATAACCTCCCTCCCTCACAAAACCTCCCACTTTCACAAAACCTTTAGTTTCACTCAGGAGCGGGGAACCTTCTTCCACTTGAGAGCCACATTCCCTTCTAAGCAACAACCACATGCACAACATGTGACTTTGGACAGGAGACTACACAAATTCAGATGTCTAGACACATGGGTGGCCTGTCCCATTTCACCGCCTGAGGTGATATAGGAAGGGGCCACCCTGCGGCCGAAGACTCCCTTACCTGGGTCATGGAATCATAGAAATGTAGAGTTGGCAGGGACCCCAAAGGTCATCTAGTACAACCCCTTACAATACGGGAATTACAGCTAAAGCATTCCTGAGAGATGGCCAACCAACCTTTGCTTAAGGGGCAGATGGACTCTCCAAGGAAGGAGAGCCCACAACCCCCTGAGGGGGACTGTTCCACTGTCAAACAACTCTCACTGTCATAAAGTTTTTACGTATGTTTAGTCGGAATCTCCTTCCTCGTAACTTGAAGCCATTGGTTCGAGTCCTGCCCTCCGGAGCAAGAGAAAACAAGTTTGCTCCCTCTTCCATGTGACAGCGCTTGAGATATTTGAAGATGGCTATCACATCTCCTCTCAGTTTCCTCTTTTCCAGGCTAAAGATACCTAGCTCCTTCGACCGCTCCTCATAAGGCTTGGTTTCCAGACCCTTGATCATCTTGGTTAACCTTCTCTGCACACGTTCCGGCTTGTCAACATCCCTCTTAAATTGTGGTGCCCAGAATGGGACACAGTATTCCAAGTGAGGTCCGACTAAGGCAGAATGGAGTGGTCATGCGACAGAGAGTCTCAAAGCGGCTAACATTCTCCTTTCCCTTCCTCCCCCACAACAAACACTCTGTGAGGTGAGTGGGGCTGAGAGACTTCAGAGAAGTGTGACTAGCCCAAGGTCACCCAGCAGCTGCATGTGGAGGAGCGGGGACGCGAACCCGGTTCACCAGATTACGAGTCTACCGCTCTTAACCACACCACCACACTGGCTCCTCCAAAGGGTTCTCCCCAGCCCTATGGGACCTTCTGCACATGCATTGCAGGGGTTGGACTAGATGACCCCCAGGGTCCCTTCCAACTCTACAATTCTGTTACCCTATGTTTCTGGGATTCTGCCCCTGAGTTGCAGCCTTTCTATCTTCTGGCTGAGGCCCATCGCAGCTTATAACCTCCAGCCTCAGCCAGCTCTTTCTATGGAAATCCCGTAGCAAGCCACCGAGTCCTCAGCAATCATTTTGCACAAATGATGCTATGAATAATAACAATAATTGTATCGCATTGTTATTGCTGGCCACCAAAGGGATCCTGGCTGGTGATATTATTACATGTTTAATAAAACAGTGTCAAATTTTGATTGCATCTTTTGAGCTCAGTCCTTTATCCCGTCGCCAGCTGGCTGATACAAAAGCTCTCTCTTTTTTTGTTTAAAAGAAATTTCAATTATCAGCTTCTGGCTGATGCTCACCCTCCCAAAACAAGAAGGGGGCAGACAGTGCGGAAGTAGCACTATTACAACCGATCCGCCGAGTCAGTTTGTGTCATTGGCTTTCAACCCGTATTCCAGGATCAACTTGTCCACCGCGAGACATTCTTAATTAGACAAGGTAACCCAGACGTTTGGAAAAATTTGGATGAGTTTTAATTTCTATTGTGCTTCTAAGCTTCTGTACGTTTTAAATTACGGTTATAATTTTTTTTAGCGGCGATGTCATTGTTCTGTGTTTTTGGTAAACTGCTTTGAGGGCTTTCTTCCTACAATCGAGAGGTATATAAATTGTATGAAATGTAGTATATGGAAATTAAGAGAAAGCGGTTGAATGAAGAAATCTAGAAAACTATGGTAGAGAAGGAGGGCAGTCAGGAAAACTCGGCGGAGTTTTTGTTATAATGTGGAGATTGTATTTGGTAAATATGTATTTTGTTTTGTTTATCTGAGAATAAAAATATATTTGCAAAAAATGAAATAAATAGTCCAGAATTTATTTCCTGCGTTTATGGCCACCTTTCTCTCTAAGGAGCTCAAGGCGGGGTCCATGATCTCCCCCCCCCCTCCAAATTTAATCCCCACAACATTCCTGTTGAGCTGGATGTTTGTTTGTTTGTTTGTTTGTTATTAAGGAGCCCAAGGTCAGCCGTGGAGCAAGCCGATTCGGCGCATGGGGCGGCGTGTGTGCCCTGCACCCAGGGGTGGGGCCAGCCGCCCGTGGGGCAGGCAGGCCAGGGCAGGACACTCCACAGGGCCTCAGAGGAGTCTGCCTGCCTCCTCCCACTCAGCTGCCCTACAGCTGAGGGGAAGGCGGCGGGCAGGCCGTTAGAGGCGGCACGGAGCCTGTGGGCGCCCAAGCTTCCACATCACTCCCAGGAGAGATACGTGGCTCAGGCACACTGCAGGCCCCGCAGTGAGTGTTGCCCAGCATTTTGGCACTGCCCTCAGTGGTGACACCTGGGTCAAACCACCCCCCACCACCACCCCTTCCTTCGCCCCTGCCCAAGGCACCAAACAGATAAGCGATGAAACATTTAAAGCACCTTAAAAACAATTCCATGAAGATGCAGGCTGCAAAAGATCTCTACTTAACAGCCTTTTTCAACACACACCGAAGAGAAAACAGAGGCGGAGCCTGTCTGATATCTCACGGGACGGAGTTCCACGGGGGAGGTGCCCCCACACTAAGGACCCAATTCCTATCTTATACAGAAAGGATCTCCCGATAAGTCTGTGTCTGCATGAGTCCCCAACCCACAAAGTGAAGTGATTGACAGGACTGAGACGTTATTTTGGGTATCCTGGCCCCAACCTGCATAGAGCTTTATACGGCAAAACCAGCACCTTGAACCTACCTGGTAGCTACTTGGGGATCTGTCGGAGGGACAGAGCTTTATCTCATGTGCAGAGCCATCCACCTACCCATCACCTGACATCACGATGGCGTCAGGCAACCTGCATTTCCCACACAGATAATAGGCCCGATGTGCTGTGTGAGGAGTTTTGCAAACCTTGGTCATCAAGAAGAGCTCTGCTGGATGAGGCAAAAGACTCATCCAGCCCAGTGTTGTCTTCCAACAGTGGCCAAACAGATCCCTAAAAGCAGAGCAAGAGCATATGATCCCAATAGCATGGCGTGGGGCGGGGACACAGGGGTGGTTGCCCTGGGGTGCAAAATTTCAGCACCTGGTGCTGCCTCAATACAGCTGTGCACTTCCGTTGCTGGGCTCCATTGAAAAGAGCTTCTCCATGCAAACCAGGAAGTGACCTCTCCAAACAATGGAACAACTCTTCTTATCTGTGCAGCTTGGACGCTGTTAGGTCCTTGCATACTCTTTTTTTCCTCCCTTTCCCCTCTGCCGCATGGCCCCGGGCACTAGCAACCCACACTATGCCACTTGTATGTTCCATAGGTGCATTATAAGCAGAAGCTTGGAAAGGCTTTTCATAAATATGTATATGTTAAGACGTGTGTGTGTGTGTGTGTGTGTTTATATGCTCCCGTGAGCATGTATGTGTTGTTTCTGTTGATAAACTCTGATAAAACCCTGTTCTCTTTTCTGCTTTCAATTAGGGAGAGGGTAGAGGTAGCCTTTTGTGGCTGCTTCAGTTTAGTCCATATTATTATGTCCAGATGTGCTCACCGAAGCTGCGCATTATCTCTTTGATAGTGCTAAGAACTTTACAGTGGGTCACGGAAGTGCAGCTCTCAGCCAATAGATCTAATTGCAATCCTTTTATGTTCCCTGTGATTGCAGGTTCCTCCAGCATTGCAAACAAATAGTAATCAACTCAACCTGTTACCTCGAGGCAGCAGTGTTAGGATGTGAAATATCAACTAGGCTGTAACAATAGGGTTGTCGTTTTGGCCCACCCCCAAAAAAAGTCACCACCATCTTTGTTATTATTGTTATTTGTGTCACTGCTAAATTAAATGGATCACACTTGCAGGCAAGGAGGATCCTCCCAGTTCTAGCTTTCTTATACGCAGTGAAAAATTGTGTTTGTGGATGACATGGTTTAGGTGGTCAAATGCAGTGTAAATATTGTGTCCCACTCCTGTTACAGCAGCACAGTATTAGCCATGTCACCCATAATTCCCACTTCCAAATCTACATTTTTATGACACCATTATGCTAATGCAAACCAAACTTACATTGCACCCGGTGTCTAATCCACCCCACAAATTAACCCATTTGTATTCCAGGGGATCGAACAGGCGCCTTCACCCTTTCCCTCTCTCTCTCTCTCTCTCTCACACACACACACACACACACACCTCAGCCACCCAACCCTCTTCGAAACAAGAAACGTAAAGAGAGATGACCCCTAAATCCTGTGCTGAAAAGATGCAGCAAGCAAACTATGAAAGATTTAAGGAAATGCCCGACCATTAGGCAATGTGAAGCAGGGCTCCTTCAGACAAGCAATTTGGTACTCCATTAAAAAGTAGCAAATTGTCAGTTGTTTCATTAAGTGTTATGGATGCTGTCCGGCCTGCGGACTCCATAACACACAAGTAGAGCTAGTAAGTGATGGAAAGAGCCCGTTAAGGGAGGAGAGATGAGTAGTAAGGGATACCTGGATGATTTGGAATGGAAGAGAAGTGGCCAGGGATCACCCCTTATTTGTGTGCATGGTTGTTTTGCAGTCTGCAGGCCAGGCTTTTATATGGATCTTAGACATTCAACTGTAATAGGTCCTCAGTGGGTCTTAACATCCACATCAAGTGATGCATTCAGCCAGTTCTGTTAATCCATTGGGATGCAGGTGTAATTCCATATCAACACTGAAGGCATGCATGGAAGAAGACCTCTTGCTCCGTTAGTCAAGGATAGGAAGAGATCTGGGCTAGGAATTCCACCCCTCGCCATCTTCTTCAGACATCAGTCCTTCAGTCTCCTGATCCTGGTCTGCTTATTTCACTCCTTCTGTTTTATTCTCTGCCTTTGTGAGGTTTGAAGAACTACGCCCTGGCCAGTGGTTCATTTGGAGGTGTGCAAGATGGCCTGGGGCAAATCTTTCATCATGGAAGCAAACGTAATGGAAAGCGATTCCTGGAAATGCCGGGTCACCTCTATGCTGCCAGTCTTTTGCAAGAGGGGTTCGATCTCATACCAGCAACTGCAGTTTGTGCAACTGAAGCAGATCTGGTGCAACACTTTGGAGAACAACAGCGGGGGGTTTTGCTGTCGGGAAAGTGACAGGGGAAAGTGTGAGATAGATGGATGGTTTGTGGGAAGGCATGTCAACACCCCCCCCCCCCCCCCCAAAATCAGAGTGAACGCTTACTGTTGTTGAACCTTCACACAAATAAATCACAACAAATGCTCAGTCAGGAGAGGACAAGTTCTAACGCTTGTGCAAGCTACAAGGAAGCAAGTCAAAAGCCTGAATACTGTGAGACCTGCCACGTTTTTGAATGCTCCCACACATCAAAAGCTCCTTGCATGTGAGAAATGCAATAGAGGGAAGCTTAATAAAGCCAGTTTGCTACCGGCAGGATGGAGGAAGTACTGCCATTGGGAGTATTGTAAAGTGGGACAGTCCAGAATTCGACTTCCTCAGAATTCAACCGCCACTTTCTAAACAAACAATAATAGCAGCCTCGGCGAGGGAGAAGGGAGGTCAACTCCTTTTGGGGATTTAACCCTTTTACACGGTGGCATTTACCCAGCCTGAATTCTACCACCATCACCACCCCAATCTGCTATTTGCCTCATGGGTCAAATTGCATGTAGAGGAGTTGGATTCAGAGGGTGGGATTCGCTTAACAAGCCCTGTCAATGGAAACTCTCTGCAAGGGCTTCCACCACGGGAGCCAATGTGGGCCCCGGGTTATGAGTGCCCAACATGTGTGACGTCATGATGTCACATGGTAAGAGACCTCGCAAGACCTCAAAGATGGTGTCTGAGGCCTTTCCGAGACCTCTGAACCCGACTTCCGGTGACACCTTGCGAGACCTTGGAAGTTGTATGGGAGCTCTGTGGTGTGGGTGCCGAGCAACCACAATTTTTTTTGTGGGTGCTCAGGCACCTAGAGCCCCCCATACTTGGTGCCCCTGGCTTCCACTTGTCCAATGGGCCCTTTTCCCCTCTCCTCCAGCTGGGTTGTTGTTGTTGTTGATTAGTCGTTTAGTCGTGTCCGACTCTTCGTGACCCCATGGACCAGAGCATGCCAGGCACTCCTGTCTTCCACTGCTTCCCACAGTTTGGTCAGACCAGTGGCATAGGAAGGGCGGGGTGTAGGGGGCACTCCGCCCCGGGTTCCAGAGGAGGGGGGTGACACTCCCCGGCCCCTCCCTGCCGCCTGGCCCCCCATCTGTTGTTCCCTTGGGGAGCCGGTTAGCGAGCGGCGGGTTGTGGGGTTGCCTGACTCGCTCACCGACTCGCAGCAGCGCCGGCCAGATGCATCCGACTGGCGCTGCTGCTCCCGCGGGGAGCCAGCAAGTGAGTGGCGGGTTGGGGAGCTGCCCGACCTGCCACTCACGCGCCAGCTCAGATCCACTACACATGCCCAGAATTCCGGGCATGCGCAGTGCATCTGATGCATTGTGGTGTTAGGACGCACTCGTCATGGTGCCCCGCCCCCAGGGGGGTGGCTCCGTGCTGCCGTCCCAGGTGGCAGGGAGGCTTGCTCTGACACTGGGTCAGACTCATGTTGGTAGCTTTGAGAACACTGTCCAACCATCTCGTCTCATCCCCTTCTCCCTGTGCCCTCAATCTTTCCCAACATCAGGGTCTTTTCCAGGGAGTCTTCTCTTCTCATGAGGTGGCCAAAGTATTGGAGCCTCAGCTTCAGGATCTGTCCTTCCAGTGAGCACTCAGGGCTGATTTCTTTAAGGATGGATAAGTTTGATCTTCTTGCAGTCCATGGGACTCCTCCAGCACCATAATTCAAAAGCATCAATTCTTCGGCGATCAGCCTTCTTTATGGTCCAGCTCTCACTTCCATATATCACTACTGGGAAAACCATAGCTTTAACTATACGGACCTTTGTCGGCAAGGTGATGTCTCTGCTTTTTAAGATGCTGTCTAGGTTTGTCATTGCTTTTCTCCCAAGAAGCAGGCGTCTTTTAATTTTGTGACTGCTGTCACCATCTGCAGTGATCATGGAACCCAAGAAAGTAAAATCTCTCACTGCCTCCCTTTCTTCCCCTTCTATTTGCCCTCCAGCCGGGTACTCCCCACAACTGACTCAGAGGGTTGGGAGAACCCCCATAACAGCACACAGAGGGAGAATGGTCATTCAATTTGGCAAGCTGATATGTTTGAGCAGACAGAGCCTTCGTAATAGCATGTAAAGTGATTTTTGCTGATTTCACATTCTGCGCCTCATGCCACCCCTTGCATTGCTCTGTAGCGCCCCCCCTCCACCATCTGAAGCACCCTTTCAGGGGAATACTGCGGAGGGAAGGAAGAATCAGCAAAAGTCACCCACCCACCCTTCCTCCAGCAGGAACATCGCTTGAGCAACCTTCTTCCATGAGAACCCTGAATCGAATCTCTGGTACTTGGAGTCTATCCACCAAATTGTATAACATGTAGAACAGTCTTTAATTGAAGTTTACGCTGTATTCTGGCTGATGAAACATCTATAAAATACCAGAGGGCTGCCAAATCACCTACACCAATAAGAGTTTGCCCAGGAAAAGGTGGCCACTGTGCCTCTTCTGTATCCTGCAATAAATAACACAAGTGGCATCTACAGTGTGGAAGAGTGTGTGGTTTTATACCTTTTTGTAGTGCTGGCATTCCTATTTTTAATGATGGATTTATTAGTAAACTTAGCACGAAGTTTTTAACACACCGCATGAACCACCTAGAGCCTTAAAGTATGACGAATAAATAAAAGAAAGCAAAACAAGAGTTTCGTGGTGTGTCAAGAATTCAGGGAAGACCAGGGCTATTAGCAGGGTAGCCAATGTGCAGGGCAGGTCTTGTTAGCATCATTACGTTCAATCACACAACTGGGCTCCTGGCTAATGTCACCGATTTAAACAGATTTCATGGAGACGAGTGTGAAATAGCAAATAAATCTAGAACAAGGCACAAAAATACATACAGGGAAGAGGGGAGATCAGGTATACCTTTGCAACTGGGAATGATAAATGAGCACCAGGGAAATCCTATCACTGATTTTAATTATACACATTTTCTATTATGATAGTATTGCATGAAGAAAGGCCTCAGATGATGATCGCAGTCTGGGTTGGTTCATATGAGAGGTAGTCCTTGAGGTATTGCGGTCCTGGGCCATTTAGGGCTTTACAGGTCAAAACCAGCACTTTGGATTGGGCCCAGAAACTAATTGACAGCCAGTACAGTCAGGCAAGGATCAGTGCAAAATACTCAAACCATTTTGCCCTGGTGAGTAACCTGGTTGCCAAATTCTGCACCAGCTGAAGTTCCCAAGCGGTCTTCAGAAGCAGCCTGTTGTATACAAGAGAGAAGATTCTACCTAAACATTAGGAAGAACTTCCTGACAGTAAGAGCTGTTCGACAGTGGAATTTGCTGCCAAGGAGTGTGGTGGAGTCTCCTTCTTTGGAGGTCTTTAAGCGGAGGCTTGACAGCCATCTGTCAGGAATGCTTTGATGGTGTTTCCTGCTTGGCAGGGGGTTGGACTGGATGGCCCTTGTGGTCTCTTCCAACTCTATGATTCTATAATTCTATAACTCATTGCAGTAATCTGACCTAGAGGTTACCAGAGTATAGACTGCAGCAGAGTATAGACTGCAGCAGTTAGGCCATCCCCATCCAGATAGGGATGTAGCTGGGCAGGGGCGTCGCTAGGGGGGTGCGGTGGGGGCGGTACGCCCCCGGGCGACAGGGGCGAGAAGCGGCGGGTGGGGGCAAGAGGCAGCCCCTCCCACCATTCCCACGCGCTGCCGCTCCCTCCGTCACCCTGGGAGCGGCAGCGCACGGCCCGACGACGGAGTGCGCCTGCACGCGCAGGCGCACTCTGTCATCGGATCGCCGCTTCCACAGCCTCCTTTTGAGCCGGAGAGCTTAAAAGCGAGCTCTTCGGCTTAAAAGAGGGCTGCAGAAGCGGCGCCGGCACCCCCGGAACCGCCCTGGGGGCGGAGCGTCATGACGTCACAATGTGATGTCACGACGCCCCGCCCCCGGGGCGTTTCCTTTGCCGCCCCGGGTACCGCGGAGCCTTACTCCGCCACTGTAGCTGGGCTAACAGCCAAAGCTGATGAAAGGCACTCCATGCCACCAAGTGTGGGAATGTTCAGGGAGGCAGGAGAGGATATGTTGTTTATCAATACCCTTCCTAACTTGCGTTAGCAAGTTCTATAGCTTAGCAGAGTTTAAACATTCCCCTTAAATGCACAGCGGTTTGCTTGCTGCAGGCTAGTTTTAACCTGTAAATATAGGGTTCCTGGTAAGAATCCTTCTTGTCCCTCTTAAAAAGAATAGACACAACAGTCTTATTAAAGTCAATATAAAAGTAGTCTACTCACAATCATTCAGTTCACAGTTGGATCCCTGAAGGCAGACTTAGGTTACAAAAGTATATACACATGTGGAACTATCCCATAAGGGAGTTAGTTCCTAAGTTACTGAAGACAGGCAGTCACTTCTGCTCACATATGGAGAAAAACAAAATGGAAAAGAGAGGAGCAGAAGAAGATGGTGTGCTCTTCTTCTCCAGATTAGGCCACACCCACACACAGGCCTCTAGTCACATGCAGAAGACGTTTGTCCCAGCTCAGGAGGAAACAGGAAGCATCCACTTCCACAGGAAGTCCCAGCTCAGGAGGAAACAGGAAGCATCCACTAGCATGTCCATTCTAGGAATGTTGTACTTGACAGCTATGTGTTTCACATCCCACACCGAGACCACCCGAGCCTCAAGCAACAGCAATGGATCCCCAAATACCCCCAAGCTACATACTTCTTCCTTCAGTGGCAGTGTAACCCTATCAAGAGCAGGCAACCTCCCATCCATCCATTCTAGGGAACCACCCACTAACATCTGGATTGATCTTCATTTTGTGGGCTCTCCTCCAGCCCATTATCGAGGCAAGACAATGGTCTGGCACTTTCTAAGCACAGGTCTGGGTAGTTTTCTCTTTGCCCCACTCCTTTCCAAGGGAAAAACCCACTCTTTAGCGATAGATCGGAACAAACGGTGATCTGGGGACAACCCAATTGCTGTTTGCTCTGATTGAGTGCTAAAGATCATTTTTCCATGGCAGAAAGCAATGGGACAAGATAAACCTTTGGGTGAAGGAGCTCTCTCCCTCAAACCTATTGCTGGGTTCACAGTTGTGCAGTCCGCTTATAGAGGAGCTGATTTGCCTTCACAATTCTCTGCCAGTATAGTTGTTTAAAAAAAGAAAGAAAGCTGAAAAATATTATGCACGTTCTAAAGTTTCTTGTGTTCTAATGCCCCTGGAACTTCTCACCTCTCAGAAGTAGAGAGCGCATGGCAATATGAAGTACAGATTCCCTAATTTGTTGAGTATCAATCCTGTTATTTAGTTGACAGTCGGGTGGACTTTGCCATGTGGGAATTTATTTCATTGGTGATCGAAGAGCTGAGAACTTTGTTCCATATCTTTTCTGGCCAACTTGATATTTTTTTATAAAAAATGATGGAAGATAGTCTTTTGTATCAAAGCAAAACCTTGACTTTTTTATTATTAATTCCGTTGGCAAGCTGGACCATGTGTTCCTTGCAACCGAGCATTTTTAGAAGGGTCTGACTGTCTGGGTTAATTGTTTAATGCTTTTAGTTAGAATTAAACTTTGCACCTGCTCTGACAGTGATAAATTAAATGTGCTCTTTTTCCAATACGGCTGCCCTCTTTAAGTAGAGACCAACGAGTGTATCTTTCACTTTCTTTCCCAGCGTTTAAATCTGTGCTATACTTGAGTGTAAACCGGCATAATCCGTCACCGGAGCTACCGCCAATTAAATTGATTGCGTTGGACTGAACTTCAAGACCCCTAATGTAAGCGCTAAGGGAAAAAATGGGCTGTTTTCAGCCCATTCCCCCATGTGGCACTTAGACATCGCTCGGCAGTGGAAGGCTTTCAAGGTTCAAAAGGGTTTTATTTTCAAAAGAAAATGGACATTGATCAGTCACATTTAAAGGCAAAGATAATTCCCAGGCCTGAAGGGTTGGTTTTGTGTTTAAGGTCTAAATCTCTTTCTTTAACCTTGGGGGGGCCTGTGTAACATAAAAGCAAGGAAGAGATTACGATTACAAAGGGGGTGCCTGCATCAAACGTGCAGTGGCATCCTTCAAACAAGACGCAGCCCAGTCCACATCCCACCAGGACCCCGGTCAGTCTTTAACATGTTGGCTTTACCACCTGCAACAACAAGACCAGTGTTTGTTTGTCCCTTTGGTGTTGTCTCAGCTAGCATTTTAAGGAGGAAGCCCTGGGACACCTGCGCCAGCTTGCTTGTGCCGGGAGGGAGTCAGCCATGCTGATTGGGAAGTCGAGACTTGAAAGGTCAGCGCCGCAGCGACATTATAGACCGTGCTTTCCCAGCCTAGTGGACCACAACTGGCTGACTGACCGAACCCAAAGGGTACTCATTAATGGCTCCTCTTCATCCTGGAGAGAAGTGACTAGTGGGGTGCCACAGGGTTCTGTCTTGGGCCCAGTCTTATTCAACATCTTCATCAATGACTTGGATGATGGGCTTGAGGGTATCCTGATCAAGTTTGCAGATGACACCAAATTAGGAGGGGTGGCTAATACCCCAGAGGACAGGATCACACTTCAAAATGACCTTAACAGACTAGAGAACTGGGCCAAAGCAAACAAGATGAATTTTAACAGGGAGAAATGTAAAGTACTACACTTGGGCAAAAAAAATGAAAGGCACAAATACAGGATGGGTGACACCTGGCTTGAGAGCAGTACATGTGAAAAGGATCTAGGAGTCTTGGTAGACCATAAACTTGACATGAGTCAACAGTGTGATGCAGCAGCTAAAAAAGCCAATGCAATTCTGGGCTGCATCAATAGGAGTATAGCATCTAGATCAAGGGAAGTAATAGTACCACTGTATTCCGCTCTGGTCAGACCTCACCTGGAATACTGTGTCCAGTTCTGGGCACCACAGTTCAAGAAGGATACTGACAAGCTGGAACGTGTCCAGAGGAGGGCAACCAAAATGGTCAAAGGCCTGGAAACAATGCCTTATGAGGAACGGCTTAGGGAGCTGGGTATGTTTAGCCTGGAGAAGAGAAGGTTAAGGGGTGATATGATAGCCATGTTCAAATATATCAAAGGATGTCATATAGAGGAGGGTGAAAGGTTGTTTTCTGCTGCTCCAGAGAAGCGGACACGGGGCAATGGATTCAAACTACAAGAAAGAAGATTCCACCTAAACATTAGGAAGAACTTCCTGACAGTAAGAGCTGTTCGGACAGTGGAATTTGCTGCCAAGGAGTGTGGTGGAGTCTCCTTCTTTGGAGGTCTTTAAGCGGAGGCTTGACAGCCATCTGTCAGGAATGCTTTGATGGTGTTTCCTGCTTGGCAGGGGGTTGGACTGGATGGCCCTTGTGGTCTCTTCCAACTCTATGATTCTATGATTCTATGAAAACAACGCCCATTGTTCCTGACCATTGATCATACGAGCTGAGGCCTGATGGGAGTTGTAGTCCAAAAACTCTGGCGTGCACTCGGGTAGGAAACAGACAGTACTCTTTCTCTGCTGGCAAGACACAGTCTGCATTAGGTTAAATAAAAAGGTAAAAGTAAAGGACCCCTGGACGGTTAAGTTCAGTCAAAGGTGACTATGGGGTTGTGGCGCTTATCTAGCTTTCAGGCCAAGGAAGCCGGCATTTGTCCACAGACAAACTTCTGGGTCATGTGGCCAGCATGGCTTAAACCGCTTCTGGCGCAACAGAACACTGTGATGGAAGCCAGAGCCTACAGAAACGTCGTTTACCTTCCCGCCACAGCAGTACCTGTCTATCTACTTGCACTGGTGTGCTTTCGAACTGTTAGGTTGGCAGGAGCTGGGACAGAGCAACAGAAGCTCACGCCATCGTGGGGATTCGAACTGCCGACCTTCTGATCAACAAGCCCAAGAGGCAGTGGTTTAGACCACGGAGCCACCCGTGCTTTACCTTTACCTTGGATAAGTACTATATACACGGAACTACAATTGTTAACTCTTATAATGATATAATATATATTTTTTAATTTTTATTTTGTGTTCAATTAAACTGTTCGTTTTCTTTTCTTTTCAAAAAAAAATGATAGCAGGCCCTCTCCAGCCTCCCACACAATCGCAACAGGAGTCCTGCACATGCCATCTCTTTGTGTGTCATTTGGAGCAATCCCAGACTGAACGAGGCGTGTCGTCGAGTGGCACGTAGTTTAAACCATGGAACTCACTTCCGCAGGATGTAGTGACAACCACCAGCTTGAATGGCTTTAAAAGAGGAATGGGCAAGTTCATGGAGGGGAGAGCTAATCAATGGCTATTAGACACGATGCCTATGCTCTGCCTCCATGCTCGGAGGCTGCAATGTTTCTGAATGCCAGTCGCTGGAAGCCACAGGAGCGGAGAGCGGGTCTTGTTTTCGAATCCTGCTTCTTGGTTTCCCACAGGCACCTGGTTGGCGACCGTGAGAACAGGATGCCGGGTTAGATGGTCCGTTGGCCTGATCCAGCAAGCTCTTCTTACATTCTTATTGACTGGATCCAGCTGACGGGCTTGGATCCTTCCATTCCTTTCCCCTAGTAGCCCAACCTTTCTAGGTGGGTGGGGCCACTCGCCTGTCACTCACCGGATGTCATTATGACATCAAAGGGGCTTCCTCCCAGTGCTGTTTAACAACCAGTCCATCTGCACAGGGAACAATGAGAATCCTAGCCACTCTTAGCACCCTTAACAAAGGGCAGCTCCCAGACTTCTTTGGAGGGATACTGTGGTATCGCAGTACTTTAAATATATGGTGTGAATGTGTCCTTAGTATGTTCAAGTCGTTGGCCAGAAAACTTGCTGAAAACGGTGATGCTTTACAGTGAAAAATCTTGGTGTGAGTTCAAGTTTATATATCCCAGCAGAGTAATTACTTAACATATATTTACAACCTGAATAGCAAGTGGAAATATATCATCTGCATAAACTGCAGGCCATTCCTGTCTTAAAACTATTGTTGGTGAGGACTTCCGGCGGCGACGCCATTGAATGGTGGTCGTGGGTTGCTTCGGCTGCGAAGCACCCAGTACATCCCGGGGGTTAGGAGCCCTGTACCCGCATATCGGGGCTCCGGTTGGGGTGCGGGAAGAGCGTCCCGCACCCTGGGCTCCCCGGCTGTGCCCATTGTGGCTCCGAACCCTTCCCCCGCTCCCCCTGTAAAGGGGGAGTGGGGGTGAAGGGACGACGGAGCCGGGCTATAGGGGACATGCCCCAACCGGGATGTAAATGCGGCGACAAAGCCTTTGATGAGCGTCTAAGTTCTACCTGTCTTTAATGAGCTGATAAGAACCCAGTGACTGTGAGTATTTGAATGACTCTTTGTATTCTCGGAACGATCTGGGGGAAAGAAGAAAGGCAGCCCGCCTCCCTCCCTTCGGAGATGAAAGAAATTAACTCTTTAAGTGACTGCTGCTACTATAATCGATAGAAAGCATTGGGAATTTTAAAACTGAGACTGCAGAGATCTCCTTTTGGGGGTTAACTGGGAATAAAATATCTCCTTTTGAAGTTTTGGTCTTTACACCTCGGCTTCGGAGAAATGGCGACCGGGACTGACGTGGGAAAAAATTGAAACAAAGGGAGGAAGAGACAGGAACTGAAACTTGATACTCACTCTCCCTCTGAAAATGCTGGACTTTGCGATTGCATTGTCGCTGAACTTTGATTTAGAAGATGAAGAAAGGCTTACTGTCTTGAGGCTGGAACTGATAAATCACAAACTACAAGCTTTGTGTGGAATTGTAAGTAAAAAGAATTTACTTTCCACAGAGGAGGCTTGGAAAAAGATCGATGAATTGGAATCAAGCCTGTGCAAAGAGCTGGAAGGGGTGATTGGAAAATTTTTTGAAGTGTTTGGGCAACTCCGGGAAGAGGAACCGATTTCTGGGGGTGGCAGCCCCAGGACGGGGAAATTTATAATATCCAGACGCCGAGGTGGCAGCTCGGGGTCGAGGGACATGGAATTAAGATTTTTACAAGAACAAGAATGGCAAGAAGAAACGGAGGAGCCCAGAAGGAGAATGCTGAACACCCTGAAGCTCGATGCAAGGTTTGTTGTGAATGCAGCCTGGATTTGTGGACGTCTGGAAGGAGATTATTGGAGAGCCAGTTCTGGTGAAAGACAGAAAAAGACAATGGACAGAGGGGGAGTGGGTTGAAGTATTAAATTTACAATTTAAATGGTCTGTCATGGTATCCGAAATCGGTGTGTGAAGTCTGTTAATCATAAGTTTATTTTAAGTAAGAAAGGAGATATTGAACTTTAAGTTAAAAGCAGCATGTTAAAGGATAGAAGAAATAAGTTTAGTTATAAGAATATTTGATTATGATTTAGGTTATAATAGTAAAATTAAGATAATTGTGTTATTTTCAAGTAAAACTAAATTTTTATAGAGTGAAGTTGTTAAGGAATTAAGTATATTGATTTAAAACCGAAGGTGAAAAGGCGGGGGAAGTCAAGCGTCAAGATTTGAAAGTAGAAATTTTTTTTTGTAAGGTATACAATTAAGAAGAAAAATCCTGACATTATGTGTATTTGTATTTGTTTTTATATTTGTAGGTGTGGGGTCGGGTTTGTGTTTTTTTGTATGAAAATGCTAATAAATTCTGTTAAAAAAAAAACTATTGTTGGTGAGTCTATTAATGTGGATGTGGGTGGCGCTGTGGTCTAAACCACTGAGCCTCTTGGGCTTGCCGATCAGAAGGTTGGCGGTTTGAATCCCCGCCACGGGGTGAGCTCCCGTTGCTCTGTCCCAGCTCCTGCCAACCTAGCAGTTCGAAAGCACACCAGTGCAAGTAGATAAATAGGTACCACTGCGGCGGGAAGGTAAACAGCATTTCCGTGCGCTCTGGCTTCCATCACGGTGTTCCGTTGCACCCGGAAAGCTGTCTCTGGACAAACACCAGCTCCCTCGGCCTGAAAGCGAGATGAGAGTCGCAACCCCATAGTCGCCTTTGACTGGACTTAACCGTCCAGGGGGTCCTTTACCTTTACCTTTTACTTTTTTACTTAACTAATATGCAGGTGTTATTATTATTATCCAAATACATATATGTTTATTTTTTTACCTACTATATTTTGTAAAAATGCATCGCAAATGTCACTATACTTATCCATGCAAAGACTACGTCTATAAGAAATCCGTTCGTAAGTGTAGTCATATCTTCAATCCATTGATTCAATGGAGCCATACTCTTATCTTTCCAGTAAATCAGTATTAGTCTTTTAGACATAGTAAGGGCACAAAGAAGCCATTTACGCTGCCCAGTTGTCAGATTCCATATAGCAGCTATGTAGCTCAAAAGAGTATTTTCCTCTGAAAATGTTAAGGGTCTGTTCCCCCTTCAACATCTTTCTTATCCCCCCCCCCACTTTGGTTGCATTAATAAAGTGGGGGTGTGACAAAATACAGCAAAATAGCTTAAATTAACATCAAGTAGCCCTGATACACTAACCAACAATTGAAAGGCTTTTGGCAAACCTGGGATTTTGCATTTACCAGAAACTTCACAGCTGAAGCCAAGAATTGCTTCCAAGGATCTGTGAAGTCCATTTGGCTATACAAAACCCCTCTCTTTTCTAGATGTTTTTCTTTAAAAAATAATAATAATGAAATTATGGAAGGTGCTATTTTAGGACTTGGTTCAAATAAACCAATATTAGGACTCCGTTCAAATAAATCAATATTCCTTTTTTTTAAGAAAAGAAAAACTCCTCAATAGAAATAAAATCTAACTCTCATCTTTGTTTCTTCTTCTCCATTTTTTTTGGGGGGGGGGAAGCTTAAGCGCATATTCGTCCCTCCTCTCGCTTTTTCGACATATATACGTTCCAAATGCAGAATCTTTGCCATACGTCGAGGAAAACAATTTTGCTCCACATGGCTGTTGATTTTCAGCGGAAGCCAAAAACCCATTTGCAAGGCAGAGTGCAGATCTCGCACGGCAGCTGTGTGGACAGAGGACAGATTTATGCAGGGTAATATTAATAGGCGCAAGGAAGGTGTCCAGTTTTTAATTAGAAAAGGGCACTGCGCAGACATTGGCTGGGGATGAAATATACGGAAGAGAACGTGTGCCAAACTATGCCTTATTGATTCATGTAGCAAAGGGGAGCGGAGGGAGAATCCACCTGCTAATTCTTTGAGCAGAAGAAGCCAGGATGGGAATCCAGCTTGTGGGATACAGGAAGGGAAAAGGCTCTCATGATTGGATCCTGCTTGCTGCTTTCTAATAATAATAATAATAATAATAATAATAATAATAATAATAATTTCATAACATTTATACACCACTTGATTATTTTCTAAAAGAAAACCCCCCAAACCTCAAAGTTTAATTTAAAAAAAATAACATTATCGGTAAAAAAAAAAAAACAGTTAAAAACAATTATTTTAAAAGGTTATTTATGCATGCCACTACTGCGGCCCGTGATTTGTTAGTCCAAAAACGGAAAACGAGCGAGGTTCCAACCAAAAAAAGAGTGGCAGCTTAAACTAATGGAATATGCGCAGCTTGTGGACTTAACATACAGAGTAGGAGAACAAGAAGAACATACGCTTAAAGAAGATTTGGAAATGTTTATTGAATATATGGGGTGGAATTGTGTGCACTTGAAAACGTCGGCAGCATTAAGATAAATTCAGCAGTGTAAATGAGTTTTTTATGGATGGAACAATGGATTTGTTTATATAAAATAATGCAGGGATTTATGCTGTGCAAAATCAACCATGGAAAGAGAAGAAGGGAAGTTTTTGATAGTTTAAGATTGTTCAAATGAATATTCTAAATTGTAAAACGGATAATTTAATAAAAAAAACTATATTAAAAATAAATAAAATAAAACTTTTTAAAAAAATTAAATTAAACAATCAATAGACCAATAGCAGATTAAATTGCCCATCAACATACTACATATGTCGCTTGGCTTGCCTAAACAAAGATGTTTTTAGAAGGCACCAAAAAGAAGGCAACAAAGGTGCCTGCCTGATGTCAATAGGCAGGGAGTTCCAAAGTGTAAGCGATCGATTTCTTACAACTGTAGAACGGACACCAATGTCCTGGTGTCCCAGAGGAAAGCCTGAGGGCAGGACCTGAGCCAGTGTGGTGTAGTGGTTAAGAGTGGTAGACTCGTAATCTGGTGAACCGGGTTCGCGTCTCTCCTCCACATGCAGCTGCTGGGTGACCTTGGGCTAGTCACACTTCTCTGAAGTCTCTCAGCCCCACTCACCTCACAGAGTGTTTGTTGTGGGGGAGGAAGGGAAAGGAGAATGTTAGCCGCTTTGAGACTCCTTCGGGTAGTGATAAAGCGGGATATCAAATCCAAACTCCTCCTCTTCTTCTCTCTTCTTCTTCTTCTTCTTCTTCTTCTTCTTCTTCCTTCTTCTTCTTCTTCTTCTTCTTCTTCTTCTTCTGCCTGGAAGAGTGCCAGTTCTGCAGCTCAGAGTGGGCATATACGGAGTAAGGCATCCTTTTTTTGGCCACAGTGAGAACAAGGTGCAGGGCCATATGGGTCACTGGCCTGATCCAGCAGTCTCTTCATTCCCTAAGACTGTTCCTTTATACAAGTGCTGCTCTCTGCCAATGGGGGCATCACCAGTAGGCCTTCTGCCTACCAACATGCTTTGCAGGCAGAAGGGGGGGGGTCCTAAACTGGCAGAGTAAAACAAGTACCAGTCCATCATTGGCACATGGCAGGAGGCTGGCAGAGTCCGTTTAAGCAAGCAGAGGGATTTCTATGCTGAATGCAAACTGCCCTCAGCCTACCATAAGAGGACTCTGGATTGGAGCTACAGATGGAAGCTAGGGATGTCACCTCGAGTTATCTCAGTTTCTCACTTTCCCAATTCTAAATTCAGTTCTTCCACGGCCCAGTTTTTGAAATACTCCAGCATTTTACTATCATTTCCTCCCAATAAACACATTTTTGCATGCAGCGTTGACTGATGTGTGCAAGTTTTGCAAAGGAATGTCCTCTGTATGACACATTTTTGTACGTTATTTTCACCCCTATATTAACCGCTAAGCACACTTTCCCCTATCGCATGCATTTGGTCGGAGAACTACACGGCAAAATTCAGATACGTGCAAATTTTGACAGACGCCTGTGTTTCAGTTTTCAGATTGTTTCAGGAAGTGTGAATTTGATAGATTTGCTTTAAATGCGAACTGATTCGAATTTCTCCCTGATCTCTAAGTGCAGCCCGAGACTGGATCCCACCCATTATTTTTAAAATCAGATGCCTGAAGCATTCTCTTGGTCCACTAGATATTCACTAGAAAACAGAACTAACAGAGTCCAAGTTCACTGAGGATAACAATGCCAAATTGGTAAGAAATTACAGTGTTCAGAAAATTTGAAGGACTCAGGGGAGAAATGCAGACCATGCAACTCCAAATTTGGCTGTCATATTTGTTCCATCTCTCTTCTTAGTTCATTTTAATTTTTATTCTTGAAACCGATGGGGTTTCATCTTTCGACTCCCCCCTCCCCTCTGAACTCGCCGGTCTCTGCATTCCTGGGTGGAATTCCAGATCAGAAACCATTCAGTTACAAGCTCAGTCACCAGGTAATAAATATAAAGGCTTGCTAAGCAGGAGCTAAACTATAACAGGTATTTCAAACCTTCGTAAGTCACAACATATCACCCTGAAGTGAAGCGTTTCATTCACTGGGAATGATTTTCCTAAATCGTCAATTATTTAAAATCGTACTTGGAAGACGAAAGAGCAACGCTGTATTGACGAGAGAACAGATTTTGACACGTTGTCAAAGACGGCCATAGAAAAATGGCCATCATTTTCTGGCAGGTGTTCTCTGGGCAGCTAAGCCTGCTACAAACAGAGATAATATACAAGACAGGAAGAAATTCAACTGGTGCAGAGTTTCACAGCTTGGAGGACATTCGATTGGCGAGGCAGCTATGGCTATTCGTGGATCAGGATCAGGGGTGCCAACTTAAATAAAATATTGGGGGGGGCAGATATGATATGAAATTTATTACGGTCAGCGACCAGCTTGTGAAACACAAATGGAACTACAATCCCAAAAGCAAAACAAACATTTAAAACAATATACAACAATGGATTCTAAGTTTTAAAATGTGGCAGGCATATAAACACATAACATTTTTAAGATAGACTACCATAGAGAAATGGGATGCGCGTGGCGCTGTGGGTTAAACCACAGAGCCTAGGGCTTGCCAATCTGAAGGTCGGCGGTTCGAATCCCCGCGACGGGGTGAGCTCCCGTTGCTCGGTCCCAGCTCCTGCCCACCTAGCAGTTCGAAAGCACATCAAAGTGCAAGTAGATAAATAGGTACCGCTCCAGCGGGAAGGTAAACGGCGTTTCCGTGCGCTGCTCTGGTTTGCCAGAAGCGGCTTAGTCATGCTGGCCACATGACCCGGAAGCTGTACGCCGGCTCCCTCGGCCAATAAAGCGAGATGAGCACCGCAACCCCAGAGTAGTCTGCGACTGGACCTAACAGTCAGGGGTCCCTACCTTTTTATTACATACCCTACATCATTGCCCCAGTGGAAATAGGAACATCCCAACATTTCTCTGATGAAGATAGGGATGTTCTCACAGTGCCAACCAGATTCCTCTGGGAATCCCAAATGCGACTGGACCTAATGGTCAGGGGTCCCCTTTACCTTTACCTTACCATAGAGAAATGACCCAGAGTCCCCTGTGGATCCGAGTTTGGAAATTTTCTTAACAAACTAGATTGAAACGGGGGATGGTGTGCGCCTACAAATCTGTGCGCAGAATCTGGCAACCAACTGGGTCGTCTCTTGATCTTTGCCTAACAGGAGAAGATCAAATTTTTGCTTTACCGGGAGGTCAGCAAGCCTCACCAGCAGGGGGTCAATGGTTTCTCTACGTGCCTCATCGTAAAAGGGACATCTAAAAAATATGTGTTTGGGGCTTCCTATATCCCCCAATGGACAGGCGCAAATTCTCTGGTCATATGGGACTTTTTTAAAGGATCCTTCCAAAACCGGCGAGGGCAGACCCGAGCTTCTGGCAAGTGTAAAAGCCCTTCTTGCATTTTTGGATACAAGAAAAAAGAGATATGGTGCCAGTGCAACCATATATCTCTCACATAATCAGTCACATTACACAGTGCATGCACACCATTTGAATGGCAATACCTATCAACTTTGGGGAGGGCAGCCCCCTCATATATTTTACTAGGGGACCGAAGACCCCTCGGCCCCTGGGAGTTGGCTCCTATGATCATGATAGCTTGACCACAGTGGTCCACGCATTGTCAATGGATTACTGCAATGTGTTCTTTGTGTGGCTACCCTTGGAGATGATCTGGAGGCTGCAGGTGGTACAGAGCATGGCAGCTAAGTTGCTTGCGGAGACGAAATTACCGAAAGCATAGAACACGCTGCTTGCGGGAATTCGACTGGCTGCCAATTCGCTACCAAGCCAAATTCGAGGTGTTCAGGACCAAGTTACTTGAGAGATTGCAGACTCCATTTTACACTCAGTTTTACACTGTGGTCTGCAAGTTCCAAAGAACTCAGAAGCCCCGGCCCCAAGAATCTTGCAGCAGGTTTTGTCGTGTGGGAGCATCGAAGTCTGAGAGCAGCCACCCAGAAGGTCACCCATAACGGGCCACAAGGGCAGAGAAAACTGGCTGCATCAGTTTTATATATATACAGGTAACAACCGTTTTGTTGTTGTTGTTGTTCAGTCGTTCAGTCGTGTCCGTGACCCCATGGACCAGAGCACGCCAGGCACGCCTATCCTTCACTGCCTCCCGCAGTTTGGCCAAACTCATGTTAGTAGCTTCGAGAACACTGTCCAACCATCTCATCCTCTGTCGTCCCCTTCTCCTTGTGCCCTCCATCTTTCCCAACATCAGGGTCTTTTCTAGGGAGTCTTCTCCTCTCATGAGGTGGCCATTTTAGGCGCATCCAAATGATGCACGATGACCGATGCGTGGGTCCTTTTGGACCCAGGAGAAGGAAGAACAGGGGGCGAAAGGGGGAGGAACAGGGGCAGAGTGGAACTGGAGAGTAACGGGGTGGGTCACACTTATGTGCTGGGGTCGGGAACGGTACAAAAAAAAATGCACAAAAATGGTCGTCACCTGTATATAAAGCCCAATGGAATAGCAACAACAGCAAGAAGAGCAGCCAGCAACGAAGTGTTGCAGCGTGGAGTGTTGGCAGTCAGGATTTCAGCCGCTCTGTTCCACTCTCCCTTCCCTGGCTTTCTGCCCCAACACCACAGTCCACAAACACTGAGCAGGCTCAGTCCTCATGGAGCTGTTTGGGGCTCTGCCCTTAGGATTTGTTAGGGTTTTAGCTTTGCTTTAAATGGACCTGTTGTTAATATCTTAATATCTTAAAGAGCCCCTGCCAGCCTCCCGACCCCCCAAAACCTGGACATTTCCTTTAAAATGGGCATGTTGGCCCCCATATAGAGGACATGTCCAGGTTTCCCCAGACGTATGGAAACCCTGCTGTTGGTTTGTGGGGGTTTTTCCGCATTTTTACCTGTTTTCGATAATTTTACGTGTAAATTGCTTTGAGACAGCAGTTTAGAATGCAATTAATGTATTGCTTGTAATAATGATAGCCTTCTGCTATTTATCTGTGTTGTTTTAATTTGTGTAAGCCGTTGCGAGTCCTGGACTAGGGAAAGGGTGGGCCATTAATAAATATAATTATAATAGTAATATTCCACCCCCCACTCTCCCCACTTGGCCCTGTTAGGCATATTCGCAAAATAATATGTGCAAATGACCAGTGGGCTTTCTCCCCCCCCCCCTTCCACCACCCCACCTATTTTTTTTAGCCCCGCTTCTTATCGGGAGAGGCAGCCTTATCTCGCGCATCTGTGTTGGCCCATGTGGAGCACATTACGTGAGGGCTTAGGTTACCCTCTCGCTGCCAAATCCTGCTTTGCTAATAACTCCCAGAACTGACAGCCACTTATTTCCACAAAACATTGTGTTTGAACCATCTCTCATTTCCTTCTCAACTTTTCAGGGAGCGAAAGGGATGTTCTGGGATGAAGCAATTGCCTAAATAATTTGAGACTGGGGGGGGGGGGATAGAATTATGTTGAGTAGAGATGGATAGAAAACAGCTCTAGAGATGAATGAAAAGCCAACCAGCCCTGGGGGGCCAAAAGGGGTCCCCAACCCTTAAAAAGGAGTGCATGCATTCTTGTTATTGTTGTTTGTTTGTTTGTTTGTTTGTTTGTTTTTTGTCTGCTTCTTCTTCTTCGGCGATCACTCGTAGCCGAGTAAGATTGCCTTCCATAAACACGGTTTTAAAAGAGAAGTTGCTGAATTGTAACTTATTACCAAACTTAAAGCCTTGGAGAGACCTGGTCTGAACAGAGACATTGGATTCTTATCTCATTACACAGACATCTCATCCCTTGCTTTTTCCTGTAAGACCAATTGCAGTCGTTAACAGTCGTCAACAGGTTTACCACACCTATCAGCCAATGACCCATTCCCACCACCCTTCTGAGTAATACCCCTCCCCACACTCTCACTATATACAAGGGTCTGGTGACTTCTGTTCCAGTGTATCTGAAGAATTGTGCATGCACACAAAAGCTTAGTTGGTCTCTAAGGTGCTACTGGAAGGGATTTTTTATTATTTTGTTTTGACTATGGCAGACCAACACGGCTACCTACCTGTAACAGTTTTAAAAGTGAGTCCATAAGTGACCATGGAGGCCAATTCTGGAACCGCACATCCTTCCACAGTGGGGACAGGGGCGGAGGAAGGGGGTGCTGTGAGGGCCGTCCGCCCCGGGTGTCACCACTGATGGGGGTGACAAAATGCCAGGCAGCACTCACTGTGGGGCCTGCAGCGCACCCGAGCCACACATCTCTCCTGGGAGTGACGCGGTGACTTGGGTGCCTGCAGGCCCCCCCGTGGCCCCAAACGGTCTGCCCGCCAACTCCCCCTCAGCAGTAGGCCGGCTGAGTGGGAGGAAGCAGGCAGACTCCTCAGAGCCCTCGCAAAGTGTCCTGCCCCAGCTCGCCCCGTCCTGTGGCAGTTCGCCCTGTGCCAGGGTGCAGGGCACGCACGCCGCCCTAGGCGCCCAATTGGCTTTCTGACCCTCTTCCAGCTCTGCAACATCATTTTTTTTAAGTAGGACAGTTCTCTAAGGTGCTACTGGACAATTTTTTAATTTGTCATTTTTTAAAGTGAGGCAACCAGTACTGTACACAGTATTCCCAGTGTTCAAAATTCCCCAGGTGCGTTTTGTTACTGACATGGGTCCAATCGTAACTACGTGGAGATTTCTTGGCACCAGGTGAGTCACCACAGTTTAAAAAAACCTCTGGCTTAGTGCAGAGTTAATACCATTTCCATTTCCATTTCCATTTCCACTATGTGTGTTTCTTCTTCTTGCATACTGGGACAAGTGAATTGTTGCAAGCTACAGTCGAGCAATGTAGTTCAGATCAAAGAACTGTAGAATTGTAGCGTTGGAAGGTATCTCGAGGGTCATCTTGGCCAACCCCCGGCAAATAGGCATTCCATTGTGGTGACCGCAGCTGAGTTTAAGGTGACATTTGGCACCTAGCTTATATATCTGAGTTTGTAACAAAGCGTATTTCAAGTGTGGTTGCCCCATAGATTTGAATAACAGCATTAGGAAGAACTTTCTGACAGTAAGAGCTGTTCAGCCATGGAATACCTCAGAAGGTGGTCGACTCTATTTCCTTGGAGGTTATTAAACAGAGGTTGGGTGCCATCTCAGATTCTTGCAGGGGGTTGGACTAGATTCCCCTTGAGGTCCCTTCCAGCTCTCCAATTCTGTGCTTCTCTCTTTCTGATCAGTTTTATTTCCAATCCCTCCGCTAAGGAGAATGCTGCTCCTCATCTCCATCTATAATAATAATAATAATAATAATAATAATAATAATAATTTTATTGTTCCTACCCCGCCCATCTGGCTGGGTTTCCCTGGGGGGCTTCCGGCAAAGTATAAAAAATAATAAAATGTCAGACATTAAAAACTTCCCTAAACAGGGCTGTCTTCCCTAAACAGGGCTGATGTTTCCCAAAAGTTGTGAAATTCTTTATCTCCCTGACATCTAATGGGAGGACGTTTCACAGGGAGGGCACCACTGCCGAGAAGGCCCTCTGCCCTCAAATGCAAATGTTTGTACATGGGATGGGATTAAGAACAATGTGACAGGAACGGCTGGAAGTCAAAGTGGAGAGCCAGTGTGGTGATGTGGTTAAGAGTGGTAGACTCGTAATCTGGGGAACCGGGTTCGCATCCCCGCTCCTCCACATGCAGCTGCTGGGTGACCTTGGGCTAGTCACACTTCTCTGAAGTCTCTCAGCCCCACTCACCTCACAGAGTGTTTGTTGTGGGGGAGGAAGGGAAAGGAGAATGTTAGCCGCTTTGAGACTCCTTCGGGTAGTGATAAAGCGGGATATCAAATCCAAACTCTTCTTCTTCTTCTTCTTCTTCTTCTTCTTCTTCTTCTTCTTCTTCTTCTTCTTCTTCTTCTAAGAGAAATGCATAACAAATTTGGAACCTGGAAAATATATGTAAGGATATGTAAAGTTTCATACAAATTTGATTCCGAATGTCAAAAAAAGCCTTGTGTGCCTCAAAGCTTCCCCCCCCCCCCCCCGGCAGCAACAAAAGCAATTGAGAACCTGAAATGTGAGCGAGTCGGCCTTAATTTCATCTCCGACAGGGAGTGACCACAAACCGAGTTCAGTCCAGCAAAACCCAAAGCATTCCCACCCCACGCTCCCAATAACATGCCTCGGGGCTGCCTGCAGACATTGTCCAGCTCCTTCGAACTTTTTGCAAGCCTCAGCAAACTCGCCGGGTGAGGGAGAGACCACTTATAGATGGCTTGCAGCTGTAATGACTTTCACTTGCATTTGGGTTCTCGTTCCCGAGGTTTTCCCACAGCTCCAATCAGAGCGTTGAATGGCAACGTTTAGATCCCTTTTCCTCTGCGCTTGGAAACCACCGCCAGCTTGGAATTACAGAAGGAGGGAGGTGGACTAGTGTTCCTTCAGCCCTTCAAGCGCCGGAGGAATCCAGGCAACTGGCAGGGACCCTGCACTCTGCCCTCAGACACCTCCTGCATCAGATGTTTGCTTTGGCAGCTGCACAGAATCATAGAACTGTACAGTTGGAAGGGACACCAAGGGTCATCTAGTCCAACCCCTTGCAATGCAGGAATCTCAACTAAAGCATCTGTGACAAATGGCCATCCAACCTCTGCTGAAAAAGGAAGGGAGAGACCATTCCACTGCTGAACATCTCTTACTGCCAGAAAGGTTTTTCTGGTGTTTTGTCGGAATCTTCTTTCTTGTAACTTGAAGCCATTGGTTCGAGTCCTACCCTCCAGAGCAGGAGAAAACAAGTTTGCTCCCTCTTCCATGTGACAACCCTTGAGATATTTGAAAATGGCTATCATATCTCTTCTCAGTCTCCTCTTTTCCAGGCTAAACTTACCCAGCTCCTCCAACTGCTCCTCATAAGGCTCGGCTTCCAAGGCCTTGGTCATCTTGGTCACCCTCCTCTGCACATGTTTCAGCTTGTCAACATCCTTCTTAAATTGTGGCACCCAGAATTGGACACAGTGACCAAGGCAGAATAGAGTGGCGCTATTACTTCCCTTGACCTGGAAACTATACTTCTGTTGATGCAGCCTAGAATAGCCTCTAAGTGGGGGGAAATCTCAGCACATTCCATAAATCTCAGTATTCCGCTCTGGTCAGACCTCACCTGGAATACTGTGTCCAGTTCTGGGCACCACAGTTCAAGAAGGATACTGACAAGCTGGAACGTGTCCAGAGGAGGGCAACCAAAATGGTCAAAGGCCTGGAAACGATGCCTTATGAGGAACGGCTTAGGGAGCTGGGTATGTTTAGCCTGGAGAAGAGAAGGTTAAGGGGTGATATGATAGCCATGTTCAAATATATCAAAGGATGTCATATAGAGGAGGGTGAAAGGTTGTTTTCTGCTGCTCCAGAGAAGCGGACACGGGGCAATGGATTCAAACTACAAGAAAGAAGATTCCACCTAAACATTAGGAAGAACTTCCTGACAGTAAGAGCTGTTCGACAGTGGAATTTGCTGCCAAGGAGTGTGGTGGAGTCTCCTTCTTTGGAGGTCTTTAAGCGGAGGCTTGACAGCCATCTGTCAGGAATGCTTTGATGTGTTTCCTGCTTGGCAGGGGGTTGGACTGGATGGCCCTTGTGGTCTCTTCCAACTCTATGATTCTATACAGGAATGTAGAAATTTGCTTTATACCAAGTCAAGCCATTGGTGCATCTAGCTCAGTAATGTCTGCACTGACCGCCAGCAGCCCTCCAGGATTCCAGGCAGGGAGTCTCTCCCAGTCCTACCTAGAGAGGCCGGGGATTGAACCTGGGACCTGCTGCTTGTAAGGCAGATGCTCTACCACTGAGCTACGGACCTTCCCCACAATCCAGGACCATCTAAATCCATTTCCAAACAGATGTGCTCAGGAGCCTGTTATTTCAGGGCTGCGGCAAAAGCTATTGCGCCTTTTCTCCTGCTATGCATAGTGTTAGCTAGGAATGGGCAAATCTGTCAATTTCAGTTTTGCAGCCTAAGAATGTGGAAACAGCCCTGCTGGATCAATGGCCCAATGATTCTGTGAGGCAGGTTCGGTTGAGAAACTGCAAGTGCTCTGAGTCTACCCAGTGCGCATCATGGCTGAGTGAGGATTTGAAGCCGACTTCCTCTGGTCGCAAATCTGCTGCACTAACCACTACACCACACTACCTCTGCCTTGATTTCAGTGATTTTACTGGGTGGCATATCTAACACTTGATTTTTGAAGCTCAGCGCTCAGGTCTGCATCCATATTAAGCTCTGGCCTCTAAGAAGTGCTCTTGTGTGGCCCACCCAGTATAGATCTGCAGTCTGTTCTTCTCACACCGACCAACCAGATGCCCATGAGAAGCCCATAAGCAAGTCCTGAACACAACGCTGCTCTCCTCGCTTGTTCCCCCCAGCCAACAACATTCAGAGGCATATTTCCTCCAACACTGGAGGAAACAAACACAGCCATCATTTCTGCTTGCCTTCTCCTCCATTAATTTGCCTTTAAACTTTAAATCTAGGTTGGCAGCTATCAATAAATCCCGTGGGAGCGAATTCCAAAGTTTAAACTGGTACGCAGGCTGAGACCCTCCCTGCCCACAGACTGTCTCACCAGAGTGGTGCATGCTCTGGTTATCTCCCGCTTGGACTACTGCAATGCGCTCTACATGGGGCTACCTTTGAAGGTGACCCGGAAACTACAACTAATCCAGACTGGTGACTGGGAGTGGCCGCCGAGACCACATAACCGGTCCTGAAAGACCTAAATAGGCTCCCAGTATTTTCCGAGCACAATTCAAAGTGTTGGTGCTGACCTTTAAAGCCCTAAACAGCCTCGGCCCAGTATACCTGAAGGAGCATCTCCACCCCCATTGTTCTGCCCGGACACTGAGGTCCAATGCGCCGAGGGCCTTCTTGGTGGTTCCCTCCCTGCGAGAAGTGAGGTTACAGGGAACCAGGCAGAGGGCCTTCTCGGTAGTGGCGCCCACCCTGTGGAACGCCCTCCCATCAGATGTCAAGGAAATAAACAACTATCTGACTTTTAGAAGACATCTAAAGGCAACCCTGTTTAGGGAAGTTTTTAATGTTTTATCATGCTTTTAATATTCTGTTGGGAACCTCCCAGAAACCCATCCAGATGGGCAGGGTATTTTATTATTATTATTATTATTATTATTATTATTATTATTATTATTATCTGCTGTGTGAAGAAGTACTTTCCTTCATCTGTCCTGAATTTCCAAACATTCGTCTCCGATGGATATCAGGAAAGAGAAAGAAAACCTCCCCTCTATCCATCTTTTATCCAACATTCAACTTCATTTCTTCATCTGGCAATATTGTTCCAAGGAGCAGCTATGTAAAATATATTCTCGTTGCCCATTTCCATTCTCCCTTTCTTTCCTCTCCCCTCCCCACACCGAACCCTCCACTTATTTGGGTTGTTTTCTCCCCCCCCCCCTTGGTTGCATGCTTCCCTCTCTCCCCCCCACCCCCCCACCCCATCTTCCCACACCTCACCTCATCCATTTGAATCAGTTTTGCTTGCCCCATTTTACCACGGGCAGGAAACCATATAAATGTAACATCCTCCCGGGAGGTGAAATAAACATAAACATCTGCTCTGCAAATTCCCATGCAGTGCAGAGTGTGCGTGGCATTAGAATGGACCCCGGGCTGCGAGGAGCAAAGCCAGCCTCATAAACAAAGCTCAGAGCATAAAAGGAGAGGGCCCGGCCTCGGCAGCCCACGTCTGGGGGCTGAGCATCCCTTTTTGGCCCTGCAAAGCGGGGGGGGGGGTCACTGTGCTGTGGAGGGCCGGCGGAGAGCAGCGTAGGGGCACGAAGGCAAGGCATGGGTGGGTGGTGAGTGGTACGTACACATGTGCAGGTCATGGGACTTCCGGCGAGGCAAGATGGCGATCGGCACAGAGCCGCGGAGCTCTTGAAGGCGGTCAGTGCCAACGGAACCATCCAACCATGCCACCAGGTCTCCATGCCACCAGGACTGCCGCCGCCACCACGCAATCACTGGGGGCTGCCGGGGGAAGCCACCGGAAACCCCCCCCCAGCGGGTCCGTGAGACCAGGGATACCCGGCCATTGGACAGACAAAGCCCAGGGCCCCGAGGCCTAGCGGTCTGGGAGCGGCCTACGACAACCTTCCCCGCGGAGCGTCGGTGCACTGGGGGCCGAGGAGGGATGCCGCATTCCGCAACCGCTGCCTCCACCATTACAGCCACCCCCAAGGAGAAAGAAAAAGGGGGAAGGGGGAAAGGAAAAAAGAGGGGAAAGAGTAAAATCATTATAAGAATAATCAGAAGAAACACTCTGCTTTAACCACCTCTATCTCATTTTACACATGTGCAGGTCATGGGGGTTTGCATGGAGAGTAAAGGGTTAACCCATTCTCTTCATCAGGATCACATGCTTCCCAGCTGTATAAGTGGCTGTTTTGCAGGTGGGGGGGGGTGGGCACTGTAATGTATGTCGATAAGACACCTCTCACGAGAGGTGGTGGTACTCTCCTTCCTTGAAGGTTTTTAAGCAGAGGTTGGATGGCCATCTGTCATGGATGCAGTGGTGGAGGAGGAGGAGGAGGAAGAAGAAGAGGAGTTTGGATTTGATATCCCGCTTTGTCACTACCCTAAGGAGTCTCAAAGCGGCTTACAATTCTCCTTTCCCTTCCTCCCCCACAACAAACACTCTGTGAGGTGAGTGGGGCTGAGAGACTTCAGAGAAGTGTGACTAGCCCAAGGTCACCCAGCAGCTGCATGTGGAGGAGTGGAGACACGAACCCGGTTGACCAGATTACACTCTTAACCACACTGGAGTACCCGCTGCAAATATGATGCACACCCGGGGGCCGGGCGATCCACCCACAGAGGCACGCCAATCCTCTCGCAAATACAGATCGCGCAAATACACATTCGAGGAAGTGTGGCGTCCAGATGCTTGATGGAGAACCAGCACCATGGGGGCGAGGGGAAGGTACCAAACGCCTCTCCTTTCCCTCTCCACGGCTCTCCCTCCATCTGAAAGGCGCCGTGAAGTAAATGAACAGTGCCCGCCTGCCTCTCCTGCCTCCTTCTCCTCTCCCCCACCCCATTCACTCCCTCAGTCTCTCTCTCTCTCTCTCTCCCTCCCCCACCTCCCTCTCTGCCAGCCGCTCTCTCTGCTCAGAGGCTCTACTAGAAGGTCTTGTGACGCATGAAGCTGGACTGACAGCCGGCAGCACGAGCCGAGCGTGAGCAAAAGTTCCTTGGGAAAGCCCTCTCTCCTGCACCGGCTCCCCGCCTCCCCTCCCCGCTCCTTGGCCGCCCTCCGCTGATTGGCCAGCAGGACAAAAGTTTCTTGGGAGACGGCGGAGCGGCAACGTGACAGACAGAACTGTCCCATTTAGGGATGCCGGTTGGAGAGCGCCGCGCAGGCAGCCGGGGATGCCCCGAGCAGTGGGTGGCAAGGTTGCCCATACGGACGCTGCGCACGCCCTCGGCCGCTCTACAGCTGGGGGGGGAGGCAGGGGCCATCTTGTCACCCCTCCCAGAGTGACACCCAGAGCGCTCCACCCCCTCCGTCCCCCTTCCTACGTCCCTGCTTTAGCTGAGATTCCTGCATCACAGGGGGTTGGACTAGATGGCCCTTTGGATCCATTCCATCTCTACAGTTCTCTGATTCCATAGAACACAGCTCTAGGTTTGTATACACATAGTGTGCACTCACTGAACGCAATGTGTGAACATCCCTGGCGAAGGCTTTTTAATTTGTGGCCTGACTGATCAAGCCAACCGAAGCCATGTGTTTTGGCCTCCCAGTGGCTTGATAAAATCTCCTGCTTGTGATGTATGACTGCGGCAGCAAAACCAGGGCAGTTGTCAAGAAACTGGCAGACCACAATGCATTGGGCTTGGTGGGTCAGAATTTGTGCATATTTGGTCTGACCCGTTGCATGACCTCCACTTCATTTTATTTCCCTGATTGGAACTGTTTTTCAGCTACAGTCCCTCTTGGAGCACAACTTCCTCTCATCTCAAGCAGGTTTAAATTCATGGCTGTATCCAGACTTGCAGGTTTAAGTTACCAGAAAATATGCTGGTTATCTTTTTTTCTTTTTTCGTATGAGTAGTATTATTACTATTAGTCTCTTGATTTGTATCTTAATTGAATAATAAGAGCAATGGGAATATTGCTTCTTTTATCTACAAGGCTCTGTAAATACAACGGGCCTCTGAAAAGCTCGCACTATTATTATGGGAAGTCATTGCTAATTGTACACATATGCCAACGAGAGAACGTTTCTTTCTTTCTTTTTTTAATGCAGCTCATAACTAGTTGTTACAATAAAGACATTGTTTCCAGTCCAGATCTGGGGGGGAAATACAGCTTTTCCTCCTCCTTATGTTTTGTAAACTAAGATTATGAAATGTTCAGTATAATCTGGGGCTCTTAGCCAATAATGGGATTATTGAGCAGTGACGTTGCCTAGTTTCATATTTCCTGGTTTAGAAATGTGAATCTTGCCAGTACGTAACACTCATGTCCAATGTGAGAGGAGAATTGTGTACCAAAGTCCTCTCCTTCTCATATTTTAAAATGAGCTAGATAAGAAATCTAACCCTCTTTGTCTGTCCAATTTACCCTCCTTACTGCTCCAGAGTCTGCAGAATATAGAAAAAGGAGATGACATTTTCTCCCTCTCCTCCTTCTGGCACCTGGCATGCTGTTCCTGCAAGTTAGGTAGCAGGAGCCCTGGGAAACATAATTTTCCCAGGGCTACTAATATCAGCATCCCCCGTCATGTCAGTAGTGCAATGGGTCCAAGTTAGCTTGTAGTTGGGCTCAGAATTTTGTTCCTGGTATCTGAAGAAGTGTGCATGCACACGAAAGCTCATACCAAAAACAAACTTAGTTGGTCTCTAAGGTGCTACTGGAAGGAATTTTTTTATTTTTCATTTTGTTTTGAGAATTTGTTTTGTAAAAGCAGGTCAAAGGGAAATGTAAATGGATTCTTTAAATAGCCGGGGAGCTTCTCCCTCCTCCCATTATTAAAATGAGGGGGGGGAACTATATAGTTAGATGATCTCTCAAAATTGATTGTTTGTTTTCAGGTGGGAAATTCCAGCACCAGTGGAATCTTTTAATCCATTTTTCTCTGTTTGCCACACTAGCTTCAGAAAACTTTCACCCAATAGGCTACTGCTCAGCAGATCACAAATTTGCCTGTGTTGTGCTGTTTCCACCCTCCCTCCCTTGCTGTAACCATGATCTTGGGAGGGGGGAAATGCGCCAGGAGGTTGCCTTCCCCCTCCTTCCCCAGACCAAACCACCGTGGTAAAGCCATGGGACACACACACACACCCTAAAAAAGCAAAAAAACAACAACTTGGCCTTAACTTTTGGGGAGGAGAGCGAGAGGGAGGAAATTAGCCCAACTCATCCTTGCTTCACCATGTCAAAAATTAAAGAGTAAACAAAGGTCCCCCGATTCCCTTGATTGCATTAATCATTCAAATGACGTATTAGCATTCTTCAGACTTGGCTGTTGCGCTTCCAAATTAACACCTCCAGGTTCAAGGGAATAGAAATTAACTGAATTATCTGGCAGCCCCAGATGTCCTGGCGTGTTCTTCCCTCTCGCTGATTTAATATGCCTGAAGAACAGTTATGATGCAGGAAAACTGCTAATGGTCAAGAAATAATTTATGACATGTGTAACGGATAGGCCCGGCTGCCTTGCGCATACCAAAAAAAAAAACCACCCACAGAAAAACCACAAGGAGTTTGGTCAAACAACAGATGCACATTTTGTTTCTTGGAAACTTTCTTGCCAATATGCCGTGACCTACATTTGCTGGCTCTGGTCGGAAGCCAGCTGCCTCATCTCCCCGAGTCTTTTGGGTCCATGAGTGTTGGGGGCAGATGACAAGGTTAGACTGGGGCACCACCAAACATGCTCCACCTTTCCCGTCCTCCATGGATTTATCAAACCCTGACTGGATTCACCAGAAGCATTCCACCATTCCCTCTCTTCTGCAGTTTCTCAAATCCTGACTGGCTTCTGCCCAGGCTTCAGATTAGCTGAGGGCCACATCTTTTTTACTTAGGGTCCCCTTCCAAACTAGAACATGTGCATGTCTCAGTCAGAGACACTACCAGTCACTGTAGACAACGCTGAGCAAGATGAATACTTGGTCTGACTTGGTATAAGTTTGTTTCCTATGTTCCTCTTTGGGCACCTGAGAGTAGGACATGTCGTTTTAGGGAGCGAAACATAATTTTTGTAATTTTCTTCAGTGAGGCGTCTTAAAAATATCCTTTTGGTATGAGCAGTTCAAATCTGCTATTTATCTTTTTAATTGGACAACATTTAGCTTGGTAAGTCTACATTTGAAGAAGAAGTACATAAACTGCTTTCGGAAAACCAAGGAATTTTAATTTTACCTTTGGAAAATGTCAGGTAATGCTGAATAATAATAATAATAATAATAATAATAATAATAATATAACTACAAGTACTCAGCAATCTTTTTAATGAGTTCTGTGCAATTTGAAACACATCTTATTTACCCAGCAAAACTAAATTATGTTACTTTAACCAAAATATCTTTTGAATTCCCAAGTCATGCTACAACTTTTTGCACCAATCCTTTGGGGAATTTGAAAGCTGTAAAATTCAACGTGCCCAGATCTGAGTTGGAAAATCCCACAAGTCCTTCTCTACTACCCCAGCAGTAAAAACACAACAACAATAATTTCAATAACTAAACATTGGCTGCATTTTCGTGACACTCTGACCAGCTACTTGGGGCAGTCACTATCCCCCAGAGAAAACTATGTGTGCTGCTTTGAGCTCGTTGAATGTCATCAATACATGGTGTGTCTCCCAGATGGCTTCCATGGCCAGCTGAAGACATTTGGGCAAAACAAGAAATTGTGAAATTCTGCTACCCGCCCACAAGTCAAAGTGGATGGCACCCAATGCCAGCCAAGTTACTTTGCCAGTTGTGGCAGGAAATCCCTATTCTCCTCCCTGGCGCTAAACACAAGAACTCATTATATAATTAAGAATTTGCTGCCTTTTTATGGTACCCAAAATCAGCTGCCTGAGATGGCCATGTCACTCTCCCCCATGATAGAGCCGGGCTTGAATATTGCCCTTGAATCTTTCATTGCTGCTCATTGTGGCATTTGGAGGCTTGGCCCCCATTGTCTCCTGGGTGTCCAAACATTCACACAGCCATCATAGGTTTGAGACGATGCAGCATAATGGACAGTTCAGGAACTCAGGAATGGTCCGAGGCAATTTGGATGACCTGAGTTGAAAGACAAGATGGCACAATTCAGGCACTCTGAATTGTTCAATGCAGTTTCTCCAGCCAAGCAATGAGTACAAAAATGCATTTGCTAGGCCAAAGTGTGCATATATTCACGAAAATCATATACAAAATGCATGTTTCACCCAATAATAATAATAATAATAATAATAATAATAATAATAATAATAATAATTTGTTATTTATACCCTGCCCATCTGGCTGGGTTTCCCCAGCCACTCTGGGTGGCTTCCAACAAAATATTAAAAATACATAAAACATCAAACATTAAAAATTTCCCTGATACAAGGCTGCCTTCAGATGTCTTCTAAAAGTTGTATAGTTATTTATCTCCTTGACATCTGACGGGAAGGTGCTCCACAGGGCAGGTGCCACTACTGAGAAGGCCCTCTACCTGGTTCCCTGTAACTTTACTTCTCGCAGTGAGGGAACCACCAAAAGACCCTTGGAGATGGATCTCAGTGTCTGGGCTGAATGACGGGGATGGAGATGGTCCTTCAGATGTACAAGGTATATGCATTATTGCACTGATTGCTCGGCTGTCAAACTGTGCTGCAAGATTCAGAGCAGCCATTCTCAAAGGCTGGCTGCGTTTCAGTTTGTGTGTTGTTTCAGAAAGTGCTAGTTGCAGAGCTTCACCTCTGAATTGAAACCAGATTACATTGCTGCCCAATCCTTAGTCAGACCATGTATTGTCTACACTGACCAGCAACAGCTCTCCAAGGTCTGAGATAGAGAAACACTCCTGTCCCTATCTGGAGATAATGGGAACTGAACCTGGGAACTTTTGCATGCAAAGCAGATGTTCTGCCGCTGAGCAATGCCCTTTATACTACCTGGGTGAGCTCCTGTCCCTCGGTCCCTGCTCCTGCCAACCTAGCAGTTTGAAAGCATGTCAAAGTACAAGTAGATAAATAGGTACCGCTCTGGCGGGAAGGTAAACGGCATTTCCGTGTGCTGCTCTGGTTCGCCAGAAGCAGCTTAGTCATGCTGGCCACATGACCCAGAAGCTGTACGCCGGCTCCCTCGGCCAATAAAGCGAGATGAGTGCCGCAACCCCAGAGTCGTCCACGACTGGACCTAATGGTCAGGGGTCCCTTTACCTTTACCAACAAGCTATTCAAAGGTCATAGCAAGTAGACTGACCTGCCCCCCACACTCTCATTTCCCCCCACCCCCAGTCTGCTAGAACATCAGAAAAAACACCCCAACTTCGATGCCAGCCTTAGCACCCGCAAAGTATTTCCCATCCAATTTCTCCGTTTCCTGCGTACGTGGAAGGCAATGCTCAGGGAAGGGCCGGGGGGGGGGGAGAGAAAGAAAGTGAGTTCCATTGCCAAAAGCATCACCTGGGTCCAGCGGTAGCAAAATAACAAGCAGAACAGCAGCTAATTTTTCATGCCTCGGTGGCAAGCGCCACATCCACTGTTTATTAAACGACAGTCGCCACAGTGACTCTTCCTCCCACCTCGAGCCCAGAAGTGTACGCTGTCGCTTTAAAAGAGAGAGAGGACGGGGGAGGGGAAGGAAAAGACCGCGGCGATGCCAAGCAAGTCACCGTAATGCTCCCTTGGCATAATTAGATGCATACCCGGGGTTGTATTTGCATATGATATTCAGGGCATGATTTTTTTATTGTTCTTAATCAGAGCCGAATGTCAACAAAATAAATGAAGTTGCGAGTGGAAGTGAAATTTTTATCACATTGGGGATGTGCCTTTTCTCCCATTTATCACAGTCCATATTGAGAGAGCAGAATATTTTTTTTGGATTTTTTTTTGAAAATGTGGTAATCAATGGAAGAGCTCCATATGGCAGGGATCAAAGGTGTTACATAGTGTGTGGTTCTGCTTTATTGCCAGCCAGTGCTGTTAATTGGACAACAAGATCAGAGGCAATATTAAAATCCAATTAAATTGATATGAACAGATTGCCAAGTGATGTACACTAATGTATAATTGAGTATCAAGCAAATGCGAGTCCCCGTCTTCTGCCTCTACCTCCTGAATAAATGATAGAGCCATAGAGGACAGATACAAGTTTGCACATTAGCACTGCAGCTCTGGGCTTCCATTTGTTACTTTCAGAGTTGATGACTTTAGTTTCCTACTCACTGGCCTTAAAGGCATATAGAGGCACACCTCTTGCTTCCTTTCCCAGCTCCCCGCCCTGCTTTATCACACCTGCTCCTAGCATCCTTAATTCCTCATGTTTTCCGTCTTCCTTTTCGTTGCTTGGCAAAGCAGCCCACTGTTTCACAGGGCATATCTGTCAAGGCTGGCGGAAGGCTGGTCATAGCCCAGTGGTAGAGAATTTGTTTTGCATTCGGAAGGTCCCAGGTTCAATCCTCGGCATCTCCTCGAATGCCCCCTGCCTGAAACCCTACTGCCAATCGGTGCACACAATATGGAACTAAATGGACCAGTGGTCTATTTCAGGATAAGGCAGCTTCCAATAGTCATGTTGCCGTTTGCCCAACACAACAGGGCACAACTGCGGGTGCCTGGGGCTGTTGGTGCCATGCAGTGTGCATGGCCCTGGCCCCAAAATTTGTGGGTGCCCGACCCCTTCATGGAGAATTTTGTGGGGTTTCGGGCACCCAGGATCCCAAGGAGTTGCCACCTATGAACAGGACCATGATGTCTTGAGTGCAGGAAACTGCAAGTCAGTGTTTCTCAAACTTGGGTCTCCAGCTGTTGAGTGGCGAGTTCCCGACCCCCCCCCAGGTAGAAATAATGACACATGACACAATTATTTAAGGTTAATTGGCTAAAAAAGGCCACAACTTTATTGGTTACAGGTGATGAGTGGTATTGGCTTAGGCTAACTGACTATATCTGACTCCAGCCCACCTGCTGGAAGCCCAGGAAGGGTTAACCACCAGTAGGGAGAGTACTGCCGATGGACATCAACTATGAGCTCCCCTGGGGTCACCAATAGGGGGCGTGCCTTAGGCCCTAACCTCCCTAGGCTTCGGACAGGGCCACATCCCCCGGAATCCTTTAACAGACTACCCTTCAATATGCAGGGCAGGTGATGGCACTACCTCCCCTCTTTCCATCTACAGAACTATTCCAATGCCTAACCGCCAATACCCTGAAAGTTGTGATGATTTGTTACGAGGTAGGCAAAAAACCAAGTGGCTGGTGGGAAAATTCCTACCAGGCCCCTCAATGGCGACCAACCGAAGTCCATAGCAACGTCAAAGAAAGAAAACCTTAAAGGGCGGGAGGGTGGGAAAACCGGAGTAGCTAGAAGGCAGAAAAGAGGGAGATCCCTGGCTGCATCCTGCCTTTATGGGGCAGGCCACACCCCCTGACCAACCCGATTGGCCAGCCAGGAGCGTGACGCAGCCGGGAATCCCCCAGTCGCTCAGGGCCTGCCTCCCACCCCCTGCACACGTGGGGAGGTCGTGAAGCCCGCAACCCCACCTCCTCCTTAAGGCGGAAGTGGCCCATCATCCCTAACTAGTGGGACCAGTGGTCAGGGATGATGGGAGTTGTAGTCCAACAATACTGGAGACCCAAGTTGAGAGGCACTTTTTGCATGGAGTAGGGTTTCCAATGAAAGCTTGACAGGTTGAGAAGAGCCATGTCTCAGTGGTAGGGGATGTGCTTTGCATGCAGGAAGCCCCAGGTTCGATCCCCGGTATCTCCTGGTATGGGGGATTGTACCCCGCCTAAAACCCTGGGGAGTCACTGCCCATCAGGGTAGACAACCTTATCTATCTGCTTCAAGATTCTAGTCCTCAGAGAAGCTAACTATGAAGGAGTCCATATCCACGCTGTCCGCGTGAGATAACTACTGCATCAAGTGAATATTTGAAGGTGCTTGGGTGGGATCCAATATATATCGCCCTCTGCTGCTGTTGCTGCTGCTGTGAGTGTCTGGGAAGACCGCTCCCTCCTCCGGCCAACTCCATCGGGCCTAGGAGGCGGGCCAACACTCAACCGCCACAGCTTAAGAGGCTCCAGAGAAGCCTCCGGAACACTGCTGCTGTTGCTGCTGCTGTGAGTGTCTGGGAAGACCGCTCCCTCCTCCGGCCAACTCCATCGGGCCTAGGAGGCGGGCCTACACTCACCAACACAGCTTAAGAGGCGCCGAGAAGGGCAGCCTCGGCTCTTGCTCTGTAAATTACTATTGTTTGTATAATGTATTTTACATTGTAATGTAGCCAAAGCAAATTCCAAGTATATTGAAAAATGTACTTGGCCAATAAATTATTATTCTATTCTATTCTATTCTATTCTATTCTATTCTATTCTATTCTATTCTATTCTATTCTCTCCCTTTGCACCCTATCAACCAGATTACCAGGTGTGTTAGTTGGAAACAGTTTATCCCAACTCCCAACTTAGGTTTTCAAGGCTGGATACGGCATAATTAAAGCCAACAAACTCTCTGCAAAAGACAATAACAATGCAACAAACAAATAGGCCAACGACAGTAGCAGCCAGCGGTAAAACAAGAAGTAAACACCATTAACGACAGCAAAAACAATAAAAGCGCTTACGGTAAAGAGGCTGGCAGTCAACAACATTTAAATTTTGTTTTTGGAAGCAGGAAGGAAAATGTGTTTAAAGGATCCTAAAGGTAAAGGGACCCCTGACTGTTAGGACGACTCTGGGGTTGCAGCGCTCATCTCACTTTATTGGCCGAGGGAGCTGGCGTACAGCTTCCGGGTCATGTGGCCAGCATGACTAAGCCGCTTCTGGCGAACCAGAGCAGCGCACAGAAACACCGTTTACCTTCCCGCCAGAGCGGTACCTATTTATCTACTTGCACTTTGATGTGCTTTCGAACTGCTAGGTTGGCAGGAGCAGGGACCGAGCAACAGGAGCTCACCCCATCGCAGGGATTCGAACCACCGACCTTCTGATTATCCCACAGCACCACCCACGTCCCTTTTAAAGGGTCCTAAATGCTATTAAAAGCTTGCTTAGATAGCAGTGTTTTCAACGGATATTTAAAAACCAATTGGAAGGGAGCAGAGCAAACTGAGACAGTGGTCCAGAATCAAAGGGCTACAACTAAAAAGGCCCTGTCAGTTGTGGCTGCCCAAAACACATCCGAAGGTGGAAGCACTCTGATCAGGGCCTCAAAAGAATGGTGGGCATCCCTTCATGTCCCAGAGTATTTCAGCCTCGTTTCCACCTGGGTTTCCCCAGAATTTTAATCCTGTCAGGACTTGCCTCAGAGGCACTAATCCTGAAAAGCAGAGAAGCTCATCACAAAATCAGGAGAAATATAATCTGGAGACACGTCAAGCTAATTGATGAAAAGCCATTTTGGACTTTTTGAGCGGCAAAAGAGAAAGGCTGAGCCTGCAAGGGAAACGTGAAAAAAATACCATTTAACAGGAAACACTAATTTTAATTACAGCCAGAAATTTTCATGGAGTGTTTATATTAAATAAATAATAAAGATAGTATAAATAATATATATAATGGCGGTGCCAACAATTGTCAGAAAGAGTTGTGAAAGTATCTTTCTTTTAACTCTATTTCTTCTGTCTTTTCTCTTGCTTTTTCTTTATTCTCATTCTTTTATGTTTAGCTTTTTACCATTCTTTTATAAATGAGTTTGGATTTTCTTGCTTAATACGTTAAAAACGTTCAATAAAGCATTTAATTCAATTTGATTCAATTGAAAACATTTAAAATGAATTTTATTGTTTAATATGCTAAAAACATTTAATAAAAATGTGATAAAAATTATTAAAAATTAAAACATTTAATAAATTGCTAAAAATAATAATAAATGATATTTTAAAAAGGGTTCGCCTCGGAGGCACTAATCCTGTAATGCAGGGATGGGGAGCCTGTGGCCTTCTAGACGTTACTGGACTCCAGCTCCTGCCAGTCCCAGCCAGTCAGAAAGGGTCAGAGTTGTAGCTGAGTAACATTTGCAGGTCCACTAGTTTGCCACCCCTGCTGTAAAGGCTACCCAAGGCCCAGTTATCTCCGGGTGTTTGCCTTTCAAGTGTATCGGTTGCTTATTTGTCATAAAGGACCCCCAAAGCAGAGTAAAGCAAATAATAAAGACATGGAACTATAGGTAAAAAGGTAAAGGACCCCTGGAAGGTTAAGTCCAGTCAAGGGTGACTATGAGGTTGCAGCACTCATCTTGCTTTGAAGCTGAGGGAGCTGGTGTTTGTCCACAGACAGTTTTCTGGGTCATGTGGCCACCAGGACTAAACTGCTTCTGGTGCAACGGGACACTGTGACATAAACCAGAGCGCACAGAAACACTGTTTACTTTCCCGCCGCAGTGGTACCTATTTATCTACTTGCACTGGCGTGCTTTCGAACTGCTAGGTTGGCAGGAGCTGGGACTGAGCAACGAAAGCTCACCGCACTGAGGGGATTTGAAGTGCTGACCTTCTGATCAGCAAGCCCAAGAGGCTCAGTGGTTTAGACCACAGCGCCACCCACGTCCATAGCTGTCAAGTTTCGGATTTGAAAATAAGGGATCAGCAGTCTCACCTATCCCGGGGACAGTCACATGTCAGTGGTGGGCGGAGCCAGAAGCAAAAGTGGGCGGAGCAGCAATGTAAACTCCAAGCGGGCTCGGAGCGGAGCAAAGAGGAGGGCAGCCAGCAAAGAGGAGGGCAGCCATGTGCTCCGCGCGATGGAGCCCCATCGTCTTCTTGTCTGATCCCATCAAAACAGGACAGGAAGCAGCAGCTGCTCAAAGGCAGCCAGGCTCCGCCCACCAGCTAACCCTATTGGCCGGCTGAGGGGCTCGGCGGCAACGGATAGGGGCTGATGCAGGGGGAGGAATACACCCCCCTGTAAGCACGGGAAACGGCTCCCACTTGCTTTGAGGGCTGAGGCTTTTCTCTCCAAGTAGGCGAGGTCTTCCCACCCAGTCCCTGGCCAGCAGGGGAGGAGCTGCTTCCATTAAAAACGGGAAATAAAAAATAAGGGAGAGCAGCGGGAAACTGCTTGAAATAAGGGAGAATCCTGGGGGAAACGGGATACTTGACAGCACTGCCCACGTCCCAAATGATACTATAGGTACAGCTATCTGCAGTGGAGTGGTACAGCTGAGGTGGCGAAGGAAGGGTGGCAGTGAGCACTTGGTTTTCTAACACCAAGCGCTGCTTCCTGAGAGGGATTGGGGTGAGGAACAAGAGCTCAGTGCAGTGTGGGCATAGGAACAGAAACACTAGATTGGCTCTGCCACTGTACCTGCATGACACCAAGCTCCCCCTGCCTCATTCCAGACCCTCTCCAGCAGCAGCAATGCTCAATGTCAGGAAGCCTGTCTGTGCCACTTCACCAACCACCGACCACAGCCGCACACAATATGGGAGCCCTGTTCCCTTCATAAACCTACAGTCCCCAGAGTTCCATGGAAAGAGGGACTGACTGTTAAACCATTCTGAGAACTGCAGCTCTGGGAGGGGAAAGAAGAAGAAGAAGAAGAAGAAGAAGAAGAAGAAGAAGAAGAAGAAGAAGAAGAAGAAGAAAAGAAGAAGAAACTGTAATTATTATGCATTGGATACGGTTATGTGAATTTTGTTTTTGTTTTGAAGTCCTCCTGAAAATCCATCTTTCATTATGAATTTATCCAGATAGTCACATTTTTTTTTTGCAAGCAAAGTTTCCTAATTTTATGCATTTTGTATGTCACCTCCACTAACCTAGGCATTTCCACGCACACTGTCTCCTAACATTCACATCGTTTGGTTGGAGAACTGCGTTTCAGAAGTCCAGATTTCAAAGAACTATTTTCAGTTCACGTAGTTTCGGGAAGTGAGAGTGAGGGAGTTTCCAAACCAAACTTCTCTCCCAACCCCAGACAAAGCTCATCAGCGGGAGCCCAAGAAGGGCTTCCCCCACACGACACAGGGCCCGATTTGGTAGATATAGGAAAAAAGCAGTTCAACATACATGCACAAAGGTTTTGCATGCATGTTGACTGAAGTTGTGTTTACTTAAGGCTCTCCTTAAGGTTTACTTAAGGTTACCATCGGTAACCTGCCTGGACTTTTGCATGAATGGTCCTTGCACTCATAAATAATTACTGAGAACTCACATCCATATAAATAGACACCTTTATTAATAATAGGGCTGAGCGAGAGCAGCTAATGTGCTGTTTCCTTCCCTTCTTGCCCTCTCACTTTCTCTCCCACCACACACACTCTCTTGCGGAGGAAGATAAGCTCTGCATCCAACAGATGTTTTGCACACAGACAAAAACACCCCTCAGTTTATGGCATTCGGTGGTTAACCTGTGTGCCGCAGCTTTCTCAAGGTGGAGGACTGTCTAGGCTGGGTGACTTCTAACAAAGAGGAATTCCCACTTCGCAGTTTATCTCCTCTAGAACTTTTTTTAAAAGTCCCTTAGCTAAGATTTGCTACTTTGCTGGGGTCCCTTCGGGTCCCTTCCAACTCTAATTCTATAGACTACAACTCCCATCATCCGTGACTGATGGCCACGCCTAGATCATGGAAGGTGAAGTCCAATAGCACCTGGAGGACCACATATCCTGCACCTCTGTTACAGGGAGTATATTAAAACTCTCCTCCTCCTCTTCTTTATCAGGCTGGAGCCCTGGAGAGAAGCTAGATCAACAAGTCTTTTTTGTCCCTAAATCTGTTCCGGAGTTCCTCCAACTCTCCAGAGCAGATCTGGGGATGGTGCAGGACACACGCCCGCGGGGGAGGGGAGATTTGCTAGTGCTGATTCTTTCACGGCTGCAATTTTTTTTAATGCCACCTCATCACAATACTTTCAGTTTGAATTTTTGCCCAGGGCAGTGCATGACAAAATATAAAAATTTTATAGCGATGCAAAAACCACAATGCAACCATATCAAGCCAGATTTCAAGAAAACATTAAAATAACATGAATCAGAAATTACTGGCCAGCAGCCTGTCCAGAAACTTTTGCCATCACCCCCATCCTCAAATCTGAGCTGGGAATGGGTAATTTAAGACGTCTCTGCTCGGCTACACTAAACCTTTCCAGAAATAAGCGTGCACACCTGCCAGCCCTCCCTCTCCTCCTCCCTCTCCCTCCCTCCCTCCTCCCCCTCTCTCTCTTTCTCTCTCTCCCTTCATTGTTTTCTCTTTTTTAATATCATTTCTTTTTGTTTTTATATAAATACATTGAGAAAAACTTTCACATTTATCTTTCCATTCATTTAACATTTTGGCCTTTTAGGGCCATGACTTCCCTCAAACCCTCCACATGATTTTCTAATACCTGTTACTTTATACTATACTATACTTCTTAAACACGGGTGGCGCTGTGGGTTAAACCACAGAGCCTAGGGCTTGCTGATCAGAAGGTCGGCGGTTCGAATCCCCACGACGGGGTGAGCTCCCGTTGCTCGGTCCCTGCTCCTGCCAACCTAGCAGTTCGAAAGCACGTCAAAGTGCAAGTAGATAAATAGGTACCGCTCCGGCGGGAAGGTAAACGGTGTTTCCGTGCGCTGCTCTGGTTCGCCAGAAGCGGCTTAGTCATGCTGGCCACATGACCGGAAGCTGTACGCCGGCTCCCTCGGCCAATAAAGCGAGATGAGCGCCGCAACCCTAGAGTCGGACATGACTGGACCTAATGGTCAGGGGTCCCTTTACCTTTTATACTTCTTAACTCAATCATGTCTTTAAATCATCATATCCAACTTAAGCACTATAATTTCATATTTACAATGACATTTCTTTGAGGCTCATCTCTTCCATCCCCCTGCTCCTCGCTCCACAGTGATTTCACAGACTATGTCCACATTCATGGCTCCTAATGCAGTGAGATCCTTCCCCCACCCCCACCCCGGCTGCATTTCAAGTCACTTGCACCAGAGAAAGAGTAGCGATGTCTCTGCCCAATGCACACAACATGATTTGTTTTCCTTTACCTGCAACTCCCCCTCCTTCTAACTTCTACTTGATAAAGCTGTCATCTACTCACATGCTGTCATCTGAGCATGTGCAATGAAATGTACACACCTCAGCCGCATTTCTCCAGAAGCCATAAGGGTGGTGGCTGGCATTCCGTGAACTTGGCTTCAAACACCAGTGGAGGGGAAACACTGGGGCTGGTCACTTGCACGCAGCCACCGTCTTCCTATGGTGCCCTTTTTCTGGAGGGGTTAGGTGGGGGGGGGTGTCATCAGCAAACAAACAAACTGCCATGAAAAACTCCGAAAGGTCACTTGCCAAACTGCTGCAGACGGAGGCGGTAAAATGATTTACAGATGCAGGAAATATAATTTGGCAGGGACGAAAATTCCTTCAACGGTTAATGGAATTAATTCAGCACATCACATCCCAGGATTTTTTTTTAATAAAAAAACAACAACTCAGTACTGAACATGAAAGAAAGACAGGGGTAGGGAGAGGGAGAGGGGGAAACTCCCAACTCTTAGAAAAGAACCAGGGGCAGTGCAGGGTTGCTTGATGAGTGAACATTTAACTGCTAACCAAAAACACTTTGCTTCAGGGATGGAATCTTAATCCGAAACCTCACTCCGGCAGCCGCCAAACCTATTATGCAGCCAGAGAAATTTATTTTGGAATTACACAGGATACACACGCTGTCCGCAGGGTCCCCTTTGCTGGCTGAGTGTTGAAACTGCACTAATAATAACATTATTGTTACTAGATTTAGCAGCGGAGAGGAATTCTGTGCACCTCCAAGAACATAGGCGCATAAAAACCTGCCTTGCTCTGAGTTGCACCATTTGTCGAACTAGCTGAGCCTTGTCTGAGTTGATGAGTAACAGCTCTTTCTAGGATTTCAGGCAGGGAACTCCCAGGCGCTTCCTGGAGAAGCAGGCAAGAGATAAATACTGCTCCCCAACTCTTTCTAACCAGCAGAAATCCCATCTGCCGCCGTGATCCAGTTGTTGGAAGTACAGTGGCAGACTGGCATCAGCACCAAGCATCCCAGGACAGCTGCCCAGTACATAATATCCCAGCAGTGCCCGGCATTGTTGATACCTGTGGCCTTCCGCATCAGGCAGCTGGCTCTGAAAACGACATTTCCATTTCTCCAGTGTCCTGCATTGACACTGCGGGGCATTTTGAGAAATTGAAATTACGGCTCCCCATCGCCCTTAGGGTCTTCTGCCAGCTCCAAGTAAGCCAGGTGGAAGTATCAACATAACAGTAGGATCTTCAGCTCAGTGGGTTACAGCGTGGTGCTGATAGCACCAAGGTTGCAGGTTCGATCCCCATGTGGGACAGCTGCACATTCCTGCACTGCAGGGGGGTTGGACTAGATGATTCTCGGGATCCCTTCCAGCTCTACAGTTCTAAGTTACATACTAGAAGGGAGGGGTCTGTATAGGGAACTTCATTTGTTCTACATATAATTTGATAGTATTGCAAAAACTGTAATAAAAATGGGGGAGGAGAAGGAATTTTGCCCAGCATTTCCTGAATAGAGGGGATCTGATTTCTTTGTTATTCATTCATTCATTCATTCATTCATTCATACCCCACCCATCTGGGGTGGGTTTCCCCAGCCACTTTGGGCGGCTCCCAACAGAATATTAAAAACACAATAAAATATCAAACATTAAAAACTTCCCTAAACAGGGCTGCCTTCAGATGTCTTCTAAAAGTCAGATAGTTGTTTATTTCCTTGACATCTGATGGGAGGGTGTTTCACAGGGAGGGTGCCACTACCGAGAAGGCCTCTGCCTGGTTGCCTGTAACTTCAGTTCTCGCAGTGAGGGAACCACCAAAAGGCCTTCAGAGCTGGACCTCAGTGTCCAGGCTGAACAATGGGGGTGTACAGCCCTGTATGGTTTCCCAAACAGCTTTGAGAACTGCCACCTTCATTTCCAGAGTCCAGCATTTGGAGGGATGGAAATCAGCCTAGCTTTGCCCACCTGGGAAGCTCCCTTACTCAGTCCATCTGGTTCAGTGTTTTTACATTGACTCTGAGCCACCACCTTTCCCTTCCAAAATCCAAGTGTACATACAGTGCGTATATACTGTATGGCTTTGAGAGCATAGAAAACACATAGGATGTTGAGTATTAAATTGTCAGAAGCTGCTTTATGCTGATGTCAGACCATTAGGGAGCTGACTTATACCGAGTCGGACCATTGGTCCATGTAGCTTAGTATTGTCTGCACTAACCAACAGCAGCAATTTGGGATTTGAGACAGAGGTATCTCTAAGCTGCCTGGAAATGCCTGGGATTGAACCTGGGACCTTCCGCATGCAAAGCAGATGCTCTACCATTGAGCTATGGTCCTTCCGCAACCATTGGAGCATTTAGCTCAGCAGCTCCCCAACGTTCTCAGATTGAGGACATTCCCCGCCCTACCTGGAGATGCTGGGGGTTGAACCTGGGAACCTCTGCATGCAAAACTTTACCATTGAGGTGCAGCCCCTCCCCTTCATTTCATAGAGTTTCAGCAGCTTGCCCAAACAACCCTGTCTACCATCCCATGACTGCAAAGCTCTATTTTCAAATCCCTTTTCGGCCAGTGAGGCACTAGAAGCCCTTGGCCAACCCCTCTCTTTGGGTTTGTTTCCTGACTGCAAAAGACAAGAAGCACACACACACACCTTCCAGGGTTCTTGCAAACATGTACAAGGTTGCAAAGTGCTTTTCCTGGTCAGAATAGTGCTAATCAGAGAGGAATGTGGTTTCATTCTTGTCGTCATTGTTGGCTTGTCGTGAAAGGTCTGCATTTCAGGTTACTTTTTGCATGATGATATGTGTACGATAGTCAAAACTGCATATAAAATGTGTTTACAAGGAGAAAATCACACTAAAATAAATGAAGAATTTCCACATGGGTTTTTTTTTTTTTAAAGGAGAGTCATCAATTGCTGCAAAATGTGTAGATCTGAATTTAAGGTTGGAAAAATGAGAGAGGGGGAGAACTAAAATCGACAGATCCTTCCATCCCTGCTTAGGACCAATGCTGTGTTGTCAATATTTACATACTGCTTAATGTGTGATTTTGGAGTTGTAACTTGTTTTTATTTTTATTATGGTTTTTTGTGTTTTTAAATTGTAATTTTATATTGGGAAAACCAACTTGAAACCTGTAGGTATAGAGCAGAATACAAATTTAATAACTAATAAAAATGAATCAAAATTTTAAAAAGAAAAGAAAAACTATATTCAGCTTTATAACCAAAGCCACGACAAAATACGTAAATTAAAACAGAGACCCGATCAATAAAACATTCAGTTAATATTGATAAAGAATAAAGAAGAGCAGTGCGGTGAATCTTATGAGCTAGGGAAACCCTAAATAGACGGGTCCTTAGAAGGTGTTTAAACCTTGTCACTTCATGAGCTGGATATGGGAGATTGTTCCAGAAATGGGGTGGAATCGTGACCATAGTGCTGCTGGCTGGGGCTGGTGAGAATTGGAGTTCAACAGCACCTGGGGCACCTTTATCCCTCCCCATTATTGGCATCTGTCTATCTCGAGAGACAATGGAGTCCGTCTCCTGGGGTGAAGTCAAGTCACTGCTTTAGCAGCACCAAAGTGACCGTCCTGAGGCACAAGCCTTGGCTGTGTGTCTGGGGGTCCTGGGCTGACCCAGACAACAAGACCTCCCTCTCATCCTCGCTGATGTGGTCCAAAGGAAAGCAGAGCAAGACGTTTGGCACCAGCTTGGCTGCAGGAGTCGCCGGAAGGAGGTGTACAAGCAAGGCGCCAGCCAACTATCTTAGGGACTATCTTAGGCAAATTGCAGAATGGAAAGATTTGAGCAGAAAGGCATTGTGGCCACTTACAGTAACAGAATCCACACCTCTCTTCTCAAACACTCAGCAGACCTCAATTATCACTTCCCACACTGTGTATCATGCCACAAAACAGAATGGCATGTAAGGATGATTCCCAATTTTTTATCATACGAACTTCTCCTTGGATTTTAGCATTCCGAATTACCCGGTGTCTTTGCCGACAGTGCCTTAGAAATCCTCAAGTGGGAAAATGTAGGGCTATTACTATGTGCATCCAAGTTTCCTTGATAGTGGAGTCTGAGCGAGGATACAAAAATCAGGTGATAGAGCTAATAGCTTTCTCCATTGGATTTCCAGACGTAGACAGCGAAGCTTCTTGGTTTTAAAAGCAAAGTAGAGTGATAATATATTAGAAAGTGCGGTCCGTCCCCCCCTGCAGATTCCCAAATGTTGGAAAAGGGACCAAACGGAGCAGGAATATGGGAAGGTGTATCATGTTTGCTTTGTCTAACTTCAGAATAGGCCTGGGGTTGAATTTTAGGCCCGAGTATTCTTTTCTGGTGACATCCATCCGCCATGTTTTTTCTTCCTTTCCCCCTTCTTTCAGACTTGAATGGCAATTAGGAAAAGGTTAACAGAGTGTCTTTCTCCTAGGAATCCTCTTCCTCTTTTCAAAATAACGGCGTTAGCAAGAGAAAATCCCAGATTAGGCTAACAGGTAGAAGCGTGGTGAAGCCTTGGGAAATGCTGTTGGAAGTGGGGAGATTGGGAGAATCATCCCAGCGGGGGGCTAATACTCATCATTCGGAACTGCAGCTGAGACCCATTTGACTGACAGGCAGCCGGGAGCTGAAAGAGCAGCTCATATCCCACAACTGCTGGCATGCAGACTTGAAAGAGATTTATTTCAGGATAATTAGCTGGGAGTATTAAAGTGGCAGGAAAGGGGGGTGCAATTACTGTTTAGCAAACAGAATGGGGGGAGAGGACTGCAGAGGGGGCTGGTGTAGGGGGTGGGAGGAGAGAGGGCCCAAAAGCAAGGGATTTCTGTGTCCCAGCTGTTTCAGGTAACATCGGGGGTATAGCCAGGGGCTCTGAGCCTGTCCGGACCAGGCTGCGGGCAGCAGTCTGGAGTAAACAAGGAGCCGGGAGATGTGTGGTGAAGCAAAGAGAGGAACAGAGTCACTCAGGCCACACTGAGTGCCTTGGAAGAACGGTGGGGATATAGATGCCAGCAATCAATCAATCAATCAATCAATCAATAGTTTCTCAGGAGTTTGCTTGAACACCTTCTTTCACTCATTCATTTTCTCGTTCTTTTTCTTAAGGGGTTTCTCTTGGTGGTAGTGGGGTGATTGCTTGTTTGCTGACACAGCGGCAGCAGCAACTGTGTTAGGATGGAACATCGGAAGCTGCCTTATCCTGCGCCAGACTATTGGTCCATGTCAGGGGTCGGCAAGCTTACTGGATGATGGGCCGGTCCACACTCCACCTGGCGGAGGATGGGCCAAAGTGTGTTCACACGCGCTCTCTTCTGGGTTGGAGGAGCGCCCGTGTGCATGTGCACACACTATTTCTGGCACCCCTCCCACCCGGATGTGCGCCGGAAACAGCATGTGCGCGTGCGCATGGACACTTCTCCATCCCGCGTGTGTGCGCACACACTATTTCCAGTGCACATCCAGGTTGAAGGAGCACCCATGCACATGCTCACAGGTGGCATCAACCCAGAAGTCGGTCCCAACACCGCACCGATAAGAGTGGGGGGATGGCAGAGGTCACCATGGGCTGGATAGACGAGCCCCGTGGGCCGCTACCAGCCCACAGGCCTTAGGTTGCCGATCCCTGGTCCATGTAGTTCACTCCTGGCAGCAGATTTCCAGGGTTTTTTAAGGCAAGGGACACCCACAGCCTTACCTGGAGCCTTACCATTGGGGATTGAACCTGAGACGTTCCGCACGCAATCCTGCATGTCAACGAATCGGCATCCATTTTGCATCCACGCAGTTAATGCCATTCCAGGATACTGTGGGGAGGAAAATGCAGAAGTAAAAAAAAAAATGGTGGTGAATATTCTGAGAAAATTCTGCAACGCGGCCTTCTTTTTCTAACAGCCAGGTGAGAAAAGAAAGAAAGAAGGTCTGTGACATTTTCTCAGAAAGATGTCATTGGAGGGATTACAAACTCAGCTCTCTTTTCACATCCCCACGTCTGGTTTCAAGCTGAGTGGGTATAACTGTAAAGGCCAGTGTGGTGTAGTGGTGAAGAGTGGTAGACTCGTAATCTGGTGAATCGGGTTCGCTTCCCCGCTCCTCCACATGCAGCTGCTGGGTGACCTTGGGCTAGTCACACTTCTTTGAAGTCTCTCAGCCCCACTCACCTCACAGAGTGTTTGTTGTGGGGGAGGAAGGGAAAGGAGAATGTTAGCCACTTTGAGACTCCTTCAGGTAGTGATAAAGCGGGATATCAAATCCAAACTCTTCTTCACCTTTCCCTCCAAGGAGCTCAAGGTGGTTTGCATGGTTCTCCCCCTCCCCATTTTATCTCATCCCTTCCAAACATTTCGCCGCAGAAAACCGGGAGGTGCATCTTCCAGGATGCGCTCCTATGTGAGTCACATGACCTGTGTGAGATCGAGGCACCCAAGAAACGCACATTTCTGGATGGATGCTGTGATCTCGAGACCACGGCCCACAAAAATGAGATATCCTGAATTAACTGGGGCAGCTGAGAGGTATGTTATCTTTGCTGTGGCTCTGGGAGGTAGGTTAGGCCAAGAGGAAGTCAGTGGCCCAAGGTCAGCCTTAGAACTCCATGGCTGAGTGGGGATTCGAACTCAGGTGTCCCAGGTCCTAATCCAACACTCTAGCCCAGGCTTTCTCAGCCTTGCATCCCCACTTGTTCTTGAACTGGAACTCCCATCATCCTGGACCATGGGCCATGCTGTATAGGAATGATGGGAGTTGTAGTTCAAGAACAAGTGGGGACCCAAGGTTGAGAAAGGGCTGCTCCAACCATTACACCACACTGTCTCTTTCCCCCTCTCTGACATGTGGATGCAGTCTGGGGTCACAAGAAGGCTCGAACTATTTACATGGGAGTGTTTATCATCACTAATGCGAAGCAGATGCTTATGAGAGCAGCGTCGGTAAAGGCGGATTAGCATTTTGGCCAGTGTACTTTTGACATTTGCATTACAAACCCAAATTAAGCAAATGCCATTTGAGGCCTTGTCTGCAAAAATGCCCTGTCTACAACTTTCCTTTCCTTTCCAAAAACAGAACTCTTTTGTAATGACTCCGAGTGCCAAACAAAAATTGACTGTGGCAGGTTTTGGACCGATTCCGCCTCTCCCCACATTGGCCCAGATAAATCTTGCTCAGTTACATCTTGGCAGTGGCTGGCATGGAATGCACAGAAATCAGACAATGCCAGGAAACATCAGAGGTCTTCAGCAGTGTAAATCCCCTGTCAAGTGTTCATCCACGCAACTACCAGGAAGCAGAGCCATGCATGCTGGCCTCATCTCCAGCATGCGGGCATCCCCATGTCAGGGCAGACTTCTGCACTGGAGAACCCTACACCTGAGCAGCTATTCAACAGTCACCTGCAAAATGATTGGGACCACCAATTATGTAGCTGTGCCAGTTGCAGGGAAGCCTATGCATGTAGACTTCCCTGTTCCAGACGTTCACATCAACGTGCAGACGTCCAAAGACCGGGCCAGCCATGTGCTCCCTGTTTCTTCCCAAAGACCAGGGCAGCTGCGCTGCTGAACCACCTCCCCAGCCACAGATGGCAGCAGTTGACTAGACCACAAAGAAACTGCCCTCCTCTTCCGTTATGTGAATTGTGTCTCAGTGGCTGGGATGCAAAATTCGAGAGAGCTTGTGGCTGCTTGATACGGCAATGGCATTCCTTCCTCGGTTGCAGGAGAGCAATGACATGCATCCTCCTGAACGGGCCAGCGACTTAAACATCAGCCGGCCGCAATCGGCGACAAGAAAAGAGGAAGAGAATATTTCTCCTCCTAGAAAGCTCACCTGTTTAGAACGTGGTGCTGGTAATGCCAAGGTTGTGGTTCTGATCCTACGTATTGCGTGGACAGCCGGAGTCCCCCCAAACCCCAGGCGACCCCTGAGCGGAATAATGACTCAAGACAATGTGCTATGGGATTAAAATTGGCCACAACTTGATTAAGTTTCAGGTGTAGGGAGACCTTGGCTCAGGCATTGGGCGTTTATCCTTCCCAGTCCCCAGCCAGGGATCTGGGAGACTTCAGGGTTATCCAGAATGTGTGGGGATTGGGCTGGCTCTGGAGAACATATGTTCAAGCAGAGAGCCCCCCCCCGTTTCGCCGCGTTGGAGGGGAGAGCAATGACAACCTCTCGGCGTATGGCCAATGCCTCCCCTCAAGACCCCTTTAACGGGGAACCCTGGGATCACCGCTGCAAGGGGGGCGTGGGTCACCGCTTCATGCCCCCCCCATTTAGGAAGATAGACTAAAGGATTCCGCCCAAGGCCTGAAACCGCCAAAGTTGTGACGTTTTGCTACGGGAAAGGCAAAACCTGCCAATGCAGGAAAATTCCTTTCCGGCCCTTCAACAGCGACCTTGACATAGCAGCTCCTGCATGCCTGTGGAGAAGAGGTTAACCTGCAAAAGAAGACTTAACTGAGGGAGGGCAGGGTGGGAGAAGCTCTGGAGCCGACTGCTGCTTCACAGGTAAGATTCACCTTCTGTTGTGCGGAAAGGGCAGTCCCTCCCCTTACCTGGCCAACCCCCTGGCAACACCACCCCAGGCGGGATTGGGCGATTGGCTGAGGCAGGCAGAGACCTCCAGGAATCCAGCCTGGGGAGGATGAAGCCAGTCTGAACTACCAGGAGCCACACTGGGATCCGGGGGCTGTGTGCAACCATGCAAAAGGCGCCCCCCATTTGACATGGGGAGCGGTCATTCCTTCATTGCAGCGAGTTGGACAATTCTGCAATCCTATGATTCTATGATTCCTATGAATCTGTGACAAAGTACTAAATCCTTCCCCACATTTTGGCAGAGGCGAGCTTCCCTCTTTTTCTCTTTTTTTTTTGCCGTCTTCGGAAGACCTCAGGGAAGTCCATCGATAGTCAAGGCGGAAAGCGAAGTGACGGTGATTTCTGATGCTGGAATGAATGGCGCCTACTTTGTAAACAAAGACGGTGATTTCTGAAAAGGCATCCTCTCTTTTTTCTCCTTTTCCCTAGAGTGTTCTTACAGTGCCTCGGTTCACTTGCATGACTGCTGTGTGTCCCACCCCCCCTCCCGCGGCCATTAGGAGCGCCACAAGAATACTAAAACGGCCGTCCGTGCTCATTGCTGGTTTTGTTCTATAAGCTCTGGGCCATTGAAAGACAACAGAAGACTCAGCCCAGGTGTTCCTCCTTGGCACTATAATGGATGCAAATTGATATGATCTGGAGGTAAAGGATATTAACATCCTCAGACCTTCCTCAAGCACACTGCCAGAGCATTGCCAGGAGAGAGTGGGCAAAGCGGCGCGAGATTATTTGCTATCCAGGACACCTCACAACAAGAGCTCTTATTACGGGACTGGGCTGCGAGGCAGGTGTTCTTACATCGTACAAGAGAATAAATAAGGAGTTGAATGGACAGACAAGATGGACTGCTTGTGTTATTGATTTAGCATGGCCAGCTGACGGGAGAGCGCCGTGCCCTCTGTTATTTATTTCCACAAGGTACATCTTTCTCCAAACTGAATCATCTTTGATTTTGACCACACACAAAAAAGAAGAAGAAGAAGAAGAAGAAGAAGAAAGGGGAATGGGAGACACACAAAAAAGCAGGGATTTTTAGACGAAGCAGAATCGTATCTTTGTCCATCTTTCAAGCTGGATTGACTTCGCTACCCATTTTTTGTGGCATTGAAATGAAGGCGAGGACGGTGCCTCAAACACAATTTTTTCCCCCGATCTTCCCTGTTTAAATACGCTACACGTCAGTCAAAACGAAGTTTGAGGCACATTATAATTACAAAATATATCCCCAGTTTATAATCAGTCTTGTTTGTTATAGGGGATTGGAACAGTGAGAGCCAGCTCGAGATGTAATCCTGAGAACTAGCCGCATAGTGGTTTTAATATGTGTGCTAAGGAAAAATACACTGTCAGTTTCGAAAAGGGTAAATAAGGGAGCGCCAGTCTAATGAAATATCATTTTATAAAGTGGGGGAGGGGCGCAATCCTGGGCATTTGCATATGCAGGAATTCAGGCGAAGGGTAGCATGATTTATAGAGAGGGAAATGCAGTGAGGGCCAGATGGAAAATACATCATCAATTCAGAAAACTAAAGATTTCAGTTAAATGTAGTCCACACACCTGCTGTTAGCTACATAGAGAGCCCCAATATGGTTTCGTCAAACTGTAAGAAGTTCAAAGCATCCTTCATAGCAGGGGTAGGGAGACCTCCAGCCTATGGGGCAAATGTGGCCAACGACATGCCTGTGGGAAACCCTGAGCGCTTCCAGAAACTGCCATCTTGAAGCATTGCTGCCTCCAGTTGTGGAGAGCAGAGCTACCTGAGTTTTAGAAAGCCAATCTGAAGGCAGCCCTGTATAGGGATGTTTTTAATGTTTGATGTTTTATACTGATCTTAATGTTTTTAATTTGTTGGAAGCAACCCAGTCAGATGGGCATCATCATCATCATCATCATCATCATCACCATCATCATGGTAATGTCAATGTTAGTAGCCTTTGATAGCCCTCTCCTCCATGAACTTGTCTAATCCTTCTTTAAAACCATCTAGGTGGACTTCAAATCATTGCCTCCTGTGGAAGCGAGTTCCATAGTTTTCACAAAGTTAGCAGAAGCGGATTTCATCCGCCAGTCATCCCTAGTTGCATGATTCTCTGGTAAATGTCCCTGTTGTGGAGTGTGCCTTGACCAAAGGTTGGCACAAGATATCACTAAATTTAAACTACCTTGTTGCTTTTCCAAAACATTTGTCATATATTTTGCAGAGGGTTGTCATCCTGACAGCCGTGTGTCCTACTTTACACTCCTCTGCTTGAGAAGCTGTCTGAGGACAGTCATATTGTTTGTAGGAATCAATGGTGGCCACTCCCCATTGGGACTGGTGGGGCAGGAGTCCAACAGCAGGTGGCGCCAGAGCCAATGGCAGGCAGGGCCCATTCATAGAATCATAGAGTTGGAAGAGACCCCAAGGGTCGTCTAGTCCAACCGCCCACAATGCAGGAACAACAACTGAAGCTGTCCGTGACAGGTGGCCAAGCAAACTCTGCTTAAAAATCTAGTTTCATCCCAACCTCCCCTCTGCAGAGTTTGGCGAGGGCAGCAGGGAGGAAGAGTGATAAGGAAGCTAAGAAGCAGTGCCTCTCTCTGGCCTGTTTGTAGGTAGGAAGCAGGGGCGTCAACTTCATGCCCACATGGGGTGGGGGCACGCAACACATGACGCGTCACGTGATGCGTCCTGCCCAGTGGAACATTCCGTGGGGAGAAGGAGGCAGAACATGGAGCCCAGCGCTGTGTTCCGCCTCCTCCTCCGCCTCCCCCAATGCTGCACTCGGCTTCCTTCTCCCCGCCTGGCATGGGGCAGGGAGGAAGCAGAGCATGACAGTGGGCTCCACCATTGGGCCTCCTCCCCATGGCATGCGCCTGGGGGGTGGGACGCACAGAGGGCGGTCTTCGCCATCACTTGTCCCAGCTCCCAGTTGGGGGCTGGGGTGCACAGAGGGTGCCTAGCAATAGCTGTCATCCCCTTCAATATTGGGGAGGCTCTGGGCTCCCTGATTCAAAATATTGAGGGGGCTGGACTCCTTAGCACCCCCTATACCCAGCGCCAGTGGTAGGAAGGCAGGTAGGTGGTGACTTGGCTGAGCATCGGATGAGGCTAGTGCAGCTGTGCTCCATTCACCCAAATAGACTAGCCTCCGCTATAAGGAGTCCGTGATTTTAAGGACCATCTGGCCCATCCAGCTTAAAGATAATGCACCATAGGAAAGAAGAGCTGGTGGGGATATTGAAGTTATCCATCAACAGGTGCTAAAAGTCCCTCCAAGCATCCCTATTTTCCAAGGACAGTCCCAAATTTACAGAAGCCAACCCAGTTTCTGATTTGATCCTGGAATGTCCCGCTTTTCCTTAGGACATCCCGATACCCTTTAGAACCAGGGTTTTTTTTTCCTTTCCTCTTTCCCCCCACCCCTTTGCCTGATAGTCCTAAATGGTCTGATCCAGATAAGGCACCACATCACTGGTGGAGGAAGAGGAGTGCGAGGGGAGCGCACCACCCCTGGCAACGCGATCCTGGTGGGCTGCCATCGCAGCTGCCTCCCCCCACCTGCGCTGGGTGCCACGCCCCCAGGATACGCACCACGCCCCCGGAACGTGTGCCAGCCCTGCCCCCGCCTGCTCTCCGCCCCCTGGTCCCGAAGCACGAAGCTCCGCCACTGCACCACTTCAAACTCTCTGTGTCCCTATTTTCCACGGACAGCCCCACATTTACAGAAGGCATCCCCATTTCTGATTTTAACCCAGAATGTCTGTTTTTCCTTAGGACGTCCCTAATTTCATCGGAGAATGTTGGAGGGTATAGAGTTATCAAACCATCGAGTCAAAGAGATAAGTAGCTATACAACCTCTAGAAGACATCTGAAGGCAGCCCTGTACAGGGAAGTTTTAAAATGTTTAATGTTTTGTTATGTTTTTATATACGTTGGATGCTGCCCAGAGTGGCTGGAGAAACCTAGTCAAATGGGTGAAATATAAATAATATAATGATGGTGATGATGATGATGATGATGATAGACCACAAACTTGACATGAGTCAACAGTGTGATGCAGCAGCTAAAAAAGCCAATGCAATTCTGGGCTGCATCAATAGGAGTATAGCGTCTAGATCAAGGGAAGTAATAGTACCACTATATTCTGCTCTGGTCAGACCTCACCTGGAATACTGTGTCCAGTTCTGGGCACCACAGTTCAAGAAGGATACTGACAAGCTGGAACGTGTCCAGAAGAGGGCAACCAAAATGGTCAAAGGCCTGGAAACAATGCCTTATGAGGAACGGCTTAGGGAGCTGGGTATGTTTAGCCTGGAGAAGAGAAGGTTAAGGGGTGATATGATAGCCATGTTCAAATATATAAAAGGATGTCATATAGAGGAGGGAGAAAGGTTGTTTTCTGCTGCTCCAGAGAAGCGGACACAGGCAATGGATTCAAACTACAAGAAAGAAGATTCCACCTAAACATTAGGAAGAACTTCCTGACAGTGAGAGCTGTTCGGCAGTGGAATTTGCTGCCAAGGAGTGTGGTGGAGTCTCCTTCTTTGGAGGTCTTTAAGCAGAGGCTTGACAGCCATCTGTCAGGAATGCTTTGATGGTGTTTCCTGCTTGGCAGGGGGTTGGACTGGATGGCCCTTGTGGTCTCTTCCAGCTCTATGATTCTATGATGCTGACGTCCCTATTTTCATCAGAGAAATGCACCTGGACAGCAGAGTGAGCAGGCACACAGGTTACCAGATCTCAGTCTTGTTCCTCAGCACAGTGGGGTGGATTGTATTTCTGTTTAAAGGACAGTCCTTCTTTCCAAATGTTCATTATATGCATAATAGCTGTGCAAATCTGTGCCCTCTCTTTTTGGGGCAATGCACTTTCTCTTTCCTGCCAAGGGAGGAGCAGGCCGTCTACTTTTGCAGGCGGGGCTGGCTGGCTGGCTTCTTGCGCATCATGCCTCGTAGACGTTGCCCTGAGTCGTCCCTGGGAAGCGCTGCCGACGAACTTCCATTTCATTAATAGAGAAATATATGCGCTTGCTTCAGGCGCTGCCAAAGTGAGCCGCTCTCTCATGTATGTTGCCACTCTGGTCTAATAAAATGTGAAAGTCTAATTGTATTAGCAATTTCCCTTCCGATTATATTAATATGCATCATGTTCGTATCCATTTGCTCTAATGCGACATGAAAGGCAGTAATGGGATTACTTTGCTTTATGATTATGGTGAAAAGGTGTGTCTCTGTTTAGGTGTGCAATTTATTTAGTTGCAGCGGTGAGGACACACTTCCATCATATGGATTTAATGGCTTCAAGTAGGCCTTGGTATCTGAACACAAAAATGGAAGCCTTGATAAACCCCCTGTTTGTTTGTTGTTGTTGTTTTTTGTGCCGCCAAGTTAGATTTCGTTTTTCCCAAATGTTGTTCGCAGAACATTCCCTCCAGGCACACATTCAAATATGGCAATATACACACAGGAGCTGCCAAACATTTGGGGCAGCGGACTCATTTGGGGGTGTAGCATAACACAAAATGGCTGCCATTCAGAAATGGAACAGAGGCTGAGCCAGGGCAAGAAGGAGCTGAGGAGAGAGAATAAACAGCCTCTCACAAACGACGGGCTTTTGAGGAGATATTCACTGAGACATTTCACGGGCATCAGAGGTGGTACCAGGGCACCTACAGGGCCTTCATTGGTAAACCCCTGACACAACGTCCAATATTTTCTTTTTTTCTTTTTTTAAAAAGGCATCTGTCCAAATAAAACTTCCTGGCAGTTGCTAAAATGCACACTGAAATATACTTGGAGTCAAGTGTGAATTTCATGCTCTTTATTCAGCTCATAGTAGTGAGGAATGCAGTTCCCCCAAAACGTTTGCTTTATATACACTATTTACACAATGGGCCCCACGTGATTGGCTAATTCCGGGATACTCCTGTATGCCAATCGGAGTGCGGATTCACTTCCACCTGGAGCTGGATTGGGTGGCTCCTGCGGACCAATCAGACTGCTGCAATCTCAATCCTATTGTTCTGGGACCAGTCAGACTGCTGCAATCTCAATCCTATTGTTCTAGGACCAATCAGACTGCTGCAGTTTGGATCCTATTCAACTCAGTACATAACACACACCTTGAGCTTGGATTTTTTTAAAAAAAAACAAAAAACAAAAAAAACATAGTTTTTGTTAAATATTTTATTGGGTTACAAAAGTATGCGGGCTTGGGATTTTGAGGTAGAGATCGTTGCCTCAGTCTCTTGAAGCACAGCACATCCGGTGACAAAGTGAAAGGCCAGGTCCTTTGGAAGAAAGGTTTGGGGACATAGGAGCCAACTCCTAGGGGCTGAGGTCCCTTTGGCCACCCAATAAATTATTTGAGGGGGCTAGAGAGCCAGTGTGGTTAACAGTGGTAGACTCGTAATCTGGTGAACAGGGTTCGCGTCTCCGCTCCTCCACATACAGCTGCTGGGTGACCTTGGGCTAGTCACATCTGAAACTTTGGAGAGTCGCTGCCAGTCAGTGCAGACAGTACTGAAGCACAGGAACTAAAGCAGAGCAATTACCTAGAAGCATCAATGAGCAGTGAAGCTATTAAAGGAAAGAAGGGTAGGTAGGTAGAAATACTAGAAGAACTGAGGCCAGTCCAATTCAGACTTCTCCACATTCCACAGAATTCAGCCAGAGGGTTTTAGGTCCACCCTTTGAGATCAAACAGGCTAAGCTTTGGCAACTTTACTCCACGGCCGTTTGCTGTGTTTCCAACCGGCCGATCTGTTCTCTTTTTTAAAACAGAGCAATCAAGTCAGAATTGAGCAGCTCCCCTCACTTGCCACCTTCTTTCGACTGGGCTGCAAACAGATGTGCCAGAGAATATACCTCTTAAAAAAAAAAGTGTGTGTGTGTGTAATATACATACACACACACACACACACACACACATATGTATATATATGAGTCGTTGATGCTCTTCACCCATTGTTAATAATTTAAAAATCAATTAGCACGTTCACGTTCCGTATCGCCTTACTTCTCTCGTTCCTCCTTTCTCTCTCTTTGTTAGGCTCTCTCGTCATATGGACGGAAGAAAGATCCCTGCTGAATCTTGGTGAATTCACCCCCTACAGGGCCTGTTCCCTTATTGAGCCAACCCCTCCACCCAGTGGCGTAGCATTGCGAGGGCCACACCAGCAGCTGCCCCAGGTGCAAATTTGTTAGGGTGGCAAAATGTCAACACCCAGTGCTGCCTCAATATAGCAGTGCATTTCAGTTGCTGGGCTCCACTGGAAACGGGCTTCTTCCTGCAAACCAGGAAGTGACCTCTAGAGACAAGGGAATACATCTTATTTTCGTATCTCAGTGGCTGCGTTCTCCTTGGTCATCTCAGTGGCTGCAGTTCAGTGTGCATGCGTACTCCTTCCGTTTCCCTCCCTCCCATCCACACCCCTCTGCCCAGCCCCGGGTGCTGGCAACCAATGCTACGCCACTGCCTCCACCCCATGCCATTCCCGCCGGCTTTTTCTGATCCTCTTAAGAACATAAGAAGAGCTCTGCCAGATCAGGCCAATGGCTCACCTGGCCTGACGTCCTGTTCTCACAGTGGCTGGACAGACACCTGTGGGCATCCCATAAGCAGGATCTAAGCACAAGAGCTAAGTTCAGTGTGCAGGTCCTCTTACACAAAGCCTGATAAATATTGTGATCAGTATACCTAAAAAATTTCCCCTCATCCCCTGAACACCCAACTGATCAATGTGCTCTGCAGGACATGCCATCTTATCAGGACGCCCTTTCCACATATTGTCGGAATCTAGCCCTGAGTGTGGCACCACCAACCCTTTGGGACTTCCATTGCGTAACAGGCAAGCGATGTCTCTGTTGTGTTTTTTTGTTCCTCTTTCACCAACCCTCCCCCCCGGGGGGGGGGGCTGATGGACATTGTAGTCCCAGAAGGGCACCATGTTGGTGGGGAAAGGATTGCTGCTGCTGCCACAGGAGCTGCTGTGCAAAATCGGGGAGCCCTGGGATGAAGGCAGAGCCCGGGGGACTTCAAAGAAAATGGGGCTGTCCAGCTTAAAACGGGGCACTTGGCAAGTATGCTATCAGCATCTGTATTAGATCCAAAATAGTTTTTTACAGATGCAATTGTTTTAACAGTGTGTGAGTGTGTTGTTTTTAATTGTTTTTAACTGTTAAGGAAACAGCTTTCAGCAGTGCTGTGCTGTTTTTGCTATCTACATTTTAATAAATTTGTTTTCATGTCTGTTTGATTCCATTATAGTTCGATTACTTTTTAACTATTGTCTTTTATACATTATTAGCTGTTTTTTATCATTGTTTGTTTTAATTCCCATGAGCCAACAACTAGATAGATAGATAGATAGATAGATAGATAGATAGATAGATATAGACAGATAGACAGATAATGATAGGTAGGTAGGTACAGTAGGTAGGTAATGATTGATTGATTGATTGATTGATAGACAGATAGACAGATAATGATCGGTAGGTAGGTACAGTAGGTAGGTAATGATTGATTGATAGATAGACAGATAGACAGATAATGATAGGTAGGTAGGTACAGTAGGTAGGTAATGATTGATTGATTGATTGATTGATTGATAGACAGATAGACAGATAGACAGATAATGATAGGTAGGTAGGTACAGTAGGTAGGTAATGATTGATTGATTGACAGACAGATAGACAGATAATGATAGGTAGGTAGGTACAGTAGGTAGGTAATGATAGATAGATAGATAGATAGATAGATAGATAGATAGATAGATAGATAGAGTGCTTTTTCGGGGGCAGGGGTACGCATACCCATAAGCATTTTGTGAATCAAAGTTTGGCCTCATTGAGGGGCATTATTTCAATATGAGTAGAAAGATGAGAGTACCCCTAAACATTTTTAAAGAAAAAAAGCACTGGATAGATATACAGGTAGATATAGATAGAGACAGACAGAGGTATATAGAGTAGATAGATGGATGGAATATGAAGAAGAAATGCAATTGTTTTATTTAGGTTTTTACTACATTGTGAAATTGGTTTGAGATGCTGCATAGCAGACAATATAATAATAATAATAATAATAATAATAATAATAATAATAATAATAATAATAATAATAATAATAATAATAGGATGCTTCCTATCTGCCCTTGCTGTCATTCAGGACAAAGGCAAGCCTGTGTTCAGTTTCCCAGCTGCAAGCCTCATCCCGGAGGCCCTAGCAGGAAGCAGATCCCCCGAAGGGCACCTGAAAGACTTCCTGCTCCTCGTGATTTATCATCATCACCAACCCTCCCCCACGATTCCCTAAGAATGAAATCATAATCGGATAGGTTAATTCCGATAATTAAGGACAGCTTAAGCTGGTGCGCAGGACTGAACTGTTGTGGGGGTGGGCCTGGAATGGTTGTTTGATGTGAAAGTCAATGATTGAATTATTCAAAGAGAGCGATTCTCAAAATGATAATTTCATATTTTACCTAACTGATTGTGATTTATTATACTGGGGGCCCCGTTAGCACTTTGCAGCTGTTAGGAGAGCCTGTCTGAGCTTCCTCTCCCTGACGTCGCTTTTTTTGATTTGGACATTAATATCTCCATTACGGCTGGAAGTTAAAATGAACTATCTTAACCCAAAGGTTTTCCTTCTTTGCCATCCCTCTAGAGGTTATTACTTGGTTAGACTGGGCACTTTACACTTCACAAGTGTCAGAGGAAAGAGAGATATTGCCTTCGCTGTTTGGTTCTTGTGATACGTGAAAGCATACCTTTATTATCTCTTTAGATCCAGGCTTTGTATTTTCCTCTTTTAATTTTTTCCCCCCTTTGCCTGATAGTCCTAAATGATCTGATTCAGATAAGGCACAACTCTGTGTCCCTATTTTCCGGGGACAGTCCCGCATTTACAGAAGGCATCCCCGTTCCTGATTTGAACCCAGAATGTCTCCTTTTCCTTAGGACATCCCTAAGTCCATCGAAGAAATATTGGAGGGTGTGGAGTTTTCCAACCCATGAGCCAAGGAGATAAGTAACTATACAACCTTTAGAAGCAATCTGAAGGCAGCCTGAAGTTTTAAAATATTTAATGTTTTATTGTGTTTTTTAATATATGTTGGAAGCTGCTCAGGGGGGCTGGTGTATAAATAATAAAATAATTACAAGTATTATTAGTATTATTATGGAATAGGTAAAGGTGAAGGGACCCCTGACCATTAGGTCCAGTTGTGGACGACTCTGGGGTTGTGGCGCTCATCTCGCTTTACTGGCCGAGGGAGCCGGCGTACAGCTTCTGGGTCATGTGGCCAGCATGACTAAGCCGCTTCTGGCGAACCAGAGCAGTGCACGGAAATGCCATTTACCTTCCCGCCAGAGTGGTACCTATTTATCTACTTGCACTTTGACATGCTTTCGAACTGCTAGGTTGGCAGGAGCAGGGACCGAGCAATGGGAGCTCACCCCGTCGCGGGGATTCGAACTGCCGACCTTCTGATCGGCAAGCCCTAGGCTCTGTGGTTTAGACCACAGCTCCACCTGCATCCTATTATTATGGAATAGGACACCCCTATTTTCATCAGAGAATTGTTGAAGGGTATGCTGCTTCCAGCTAGGGCAGAACGGTCTCCTCATTGAGTGGGTTATAGTTCAGACTTCTTCTTTGGCGATCACTTGTAACCAAGTAAGATCGTCTTCCATAAACACAGTTTTAAAGTGAGTTAAAGTTAAAGTGATTATGGAGGCCAATTCTGGATCCACACGTCCTTCCACATGGGAGTTGATCGTGGTGTGGGTTTGCCAAGCGTGCCTTCCTCTTAGCACAGTTCTCCCTTTCATCCTGAGTTTGAGAGTCTTCAAAGCTCATGACACTTTTGGTAAAGTTTGGAAGAAGCCTGTGTGTGAATTCATTTTATGTGTGTAGATCAGTGCACACTGACCAGCGCACAGTCTTGGCAGTAAGGCTCTATTCCAATGGCATGAGTAGTCACGACGACTGGTAGATTCCTATCTGCTGCAGCCTTCATCTGCCTTCACAGCTGTTGTAACATACCGCTTGTTATCTTCCGCCTGTTCTGCTGTTGAGGACTTTTTGGATCATTCCTTGTCTAGATCCTCCCCTTTGACCTTACCGCTTTGGGTGACCCAGCTGGGAGTACGAGACTCCTGACTGCTTCACTCACAAGGGTCATAGGAACATGCAAGCCCACTCACCACGACAAGGTGATGACCCAGTTCAGGTTTAGAAGCAGGGCAGGCATGTGTGTGAATGGCCAGCCCATATCCAGATGTTGCCCCTGGGGGCCTCTCCACCAGGCCCATAACTTCCCCTCCACCACTTCAGTAAGACTTGGGGAAGGGAGAGAGTTAACAGACTTCAGGCCTGAAAAGCTGGACACAGTGTCTCAGCCCTGCATAGCGCCATTCTCAACCCACCCAGACGCACAAACAGGACCAATCAGCACTATTTACTTAAAGAGGTATCATAACACTTTAAGCAGCCATGGTTTCCCTCCCCCAAAGGAATCCTGGGAAGTGTAGTTTGTTCAGGGTGCTGAGAGTCCTTAGGAAACCGTCTCACAGCCTGGAATTCTCAGAGCGCCCTAGGAATAGGGATTGGCTGTTCAACCACTCTGAGAATTGTAGAGCCGAGGGTGGAATGTGTGTGTGGGGGGGTGTCGTCTCCTCACAGCTCTCAGCCACCCTTTACAAACGACACCTCCCAAGGATCTGGTTGGCCACTGTGGGGACAGGATGCTGGACCAGAGGGGCCATCGGCCTGATCCTGCAAGACTCTTCCTGTGTTCTCATGTGTCTTATGGACAGGAGAATCCCTACAAATAGAGGACACTTAATCTCTGGGTCGTAGGTTCGAGCCCCACGTTGGGCAAAGGGATTCCTGCCTTTCAGGGGTTCAAGTAGATCACCCTTGTGATCCCTTCCAACTCTACAATTCTATCCCATGACTGCCCTCTATAAAGGAGGATACACGACCAGCCTAAGTATTGCTCAGTGTGGAAATGGCAGGGGAATTAAAATGATGATGATTAGGAAAACCACACGGCTACCATCATTAACTTCAGATAGTTTCTGCCCCGCCGCCCCCTGCCCCCCGCTCTAGGAAAAAAAACCAACCCCAATTTTCTACTTCCTCTTCTCAACGTGACATTGATACACACACATATATATTACAATTGTAGTCAGCAGTGGAGGAAGCCACTTGAGCGCCTGGAGCAGGGCAAGCCCCCCATAGGGGCAGGGCGCACCGCGGGGCCTCCAGAATCTCCCTGCCTCCTTCCACTCAGCCGCCCTACAGCTGGGGGGGGAGCAGGGGACGTTTGGGCAGCATGGAGCCTGCGCACGCCCAAGCCACTGTGTCTCTCCCAGGAGAGAGACGTGGCTCAGGTGCACAGCAGGCCCCACGGTGAGTGCCACCCGGAATTTTGTCACACACACACCCCCTCAGTGGTGACACACGGGGCAGCACGCAGCCACCGCACCCCCCTTTCCTCCACCCCAATTGTAGTTATAATATATTACAGTAATACCAATAGAAGTACTAGTATCTGAGACCATTAATGTGCATGGAACTTTGCAGAGTAGCATAAACTTGTAAACCGCCCCGTGATCTTCAGATGAAGGGCGTTATACAAATTTAAGAAATAATAATAGAGTTAGATAATATGTTACTTCTGCTAGGAATTTGCAATCTAGATACTAGCAGTATAGGAGACAAAATCGGGAGGGGTGGGCAGATCACGTTAAGGGGGTGGTCTCTAACTCAGAGACTTCCACCTCACCTGACTGTCCCCCTTGTGTACCCTGCACCTTCTCCAAATCTGCTCCAGAGAGCCAGGGAATGCCCAGAAAAGATTTAGAGACACACGGAATGAGGAGAGGGAGGAAAGTTCAGTTGTTGATGATGCAGCGAGTTACTCAGCGCTACATTGGATGCAACCCCATGGAGTGATAGAGAGGGAGAACAATTTGATAAATCACCCTAAATAGAACTGGGGAAATGCACCAGTCATTTCTCCCCCCTTCCCCTGTAATACCTGGAAACACATGAGAGTCATACCTCGCCTAATCAGAATGCGTCCCCCCCCCATTTTATTAAACCCCACCCACCACACTTCCATTTTCTTCACCCTCCCTCTCCTCTTTCTCGCTGGACTTTGACAACATGCTTAAGTTAGTTTCACATCTGATTTGTCGCCTGAGCTTCCCAAAGTTCGGGAAATTAGTATTGTGTGTGCAGTTTGATTTAATTAGCAATTGGGGAAATAGGTCTGGCATGTTTCAGGGAGTCTTGGGGAAATTGTCAATTAGCATTCTGTTAATTGGTGTCTGCTGTCCTTGCTTTTAGTTTTTAACCCCTTTTACCTTGTTCCCACTTCCAGGGTGGAAAAAAAATCTGGCTGCTTATTATTCTTTAAGTAAAGGATTAATTGCTTCAACTCCTGCCTGTGCATAATGTCCCTTTTCCCCTCTCCCAGCGTGGTGAGATTTGCAACCGTCGGTAGAACAGATACTCATTTCTTTCAAGAGCAAGCCTCCTGCCATTTATTTGAGATGTGTCAGGAGAGTTCCTCTATTCAGCCGCAATGACCTCTTGCTTTAAGGCATATTCATTGGGGTTTTTCCTTGTTCGACTTTTAAGTGCTCTCTGAGAACTTTCGATAGCGAGGTTTTATTGTCGTGCATAGTTGGCAACCTCATCAGAAATATTTTTGTTTTGCTGATTTGTGAGCTCCGCGTAGGAAAGTGCAGTTCTTTCTGGATAAATCTCACCGGTCTCTCAAAAATCCCTTAGAGATGTTTCTCCTGAAGTGGGATTACACCGACGTCATGGCGAATGTTCTTTTGAGCGAAATCTGATGGTGGCAACGGCATGTGCATAGCTTTCCGGAGAAATTTCACTGGGCTGTCAAAGTTCTTTTAGCTTTCCCCCAGCCCAGGGGGATGTTTCTCCTGAGATGTTTCTCCTGAGATGTTTCTCCTGAGAAACTCAAACCCCAAATCGTGTTAGATTCTGCTGTGGAATCTCTTCTGAAATTTTGCCCATTCTAAAATTCTAATTCTACTATTCGATGGTAATAGTTGGGATGTAAGTAAGCAGTTTTTTTCCAGTTCACCCTCTTTTGGGTCATGCAGTTCTCTTGTCTCCACAATGGAAATGGAACAAAGGAAGGGTGCTTGGCTTGTTGAACTACAGCAGAGAGGGAAATAAAAGCAGGAGTAGGATTGCTGCCTTCTGCTGTAGCTGGGTCTGCTCTGTAATTTGCAGTTCCTGCCTCAGTTTAGCACCTCACCTGGGCACATTTTTTTTTGCAGCATTGCACCTCCTACTCACTTGCTAAACTGACTGTTTCAAACTGAGCAGTCTGTGCAGTAATGCCTGATGAAGCACTTGCATTCTCTTATATAAGGCACCTGTAATACTTTCCTGCTAAGCAAGGACTGTGTTTCTGAAGCTCATCCTTTGAGAACTTGTGAGATGGGAGGCAAGCCCCTGTTGTGGTGATTTTACCAGGTAAAACGATTCAGGTGTCCCCACCTACCGCAAATACCAAAAGGAATTATAGCTTAAATAAAAAGATCCTGCTACAAAAGGAAGAGTTTCTCCGATTATGCATCTTCACTAAAATAGCCCAATCATCCCCATTGGATCCACATCAACACCTCACAGATTCAAAGAACAAACACCAGTGAGTATACATGCTTGCTTTAAAGTAAGACCGGTCCAAGGAAGAGTATTTGTCTCCATAGTATGGCTTAGCATTGTTGCTTAGCAACAGCATTCTCAACAGCCCAATTTGATGGTGGGTCGGAGCGCCTTGCATGGAGACGTCCAGAAGTGGTAATTTGCATCAGAAAATATTAACATCCATTCCAATTAGGAGCAACACTTTATCTGCTGGTTTATTTATTAAAATGCTTTGCCATGGGGGAATAGAAAATAAAAAAGGGAGAGAGAAAATCTTGCTGAGGGAAGGAAACTTGTGGCAGGAGAGGGTAAGCCAGGCCTGCACAGAGTGAATACAGAGACAGCTACTGTGCAATGCCCATTTATAAATGAGAGAAAGGGATAAAATCAACCACAGGAAAGAGTGTGCATCTTGGAAATAAATTAGAATATATCACAATGGCCAAATGAGCTCACACTTCACATGTAAGGGATGAATGCAATCTTCATTTAATATGTTGTCTTCAAAGCTGTGGTGCTAGGAAGTGGGGGGGGAGCAACCATGCTGGTTCATGCTGAAAAATTAACCCTCCCACTTGATAGATTAAAAACAAAGTGCTGTGCAGGGAACCGAGACCAGCTCAGCTGTTTTGTGCTCAGTTTACAGCAAGAGGTATCCACAGTCAGAGGCAATGTGCTTCTGAGAAACAGTTGCTGGAAACTGCTAGAGGGGAGAATTCATGGGTATCTGGCCATTGTGAGAACAGGAGTCTGGTCCATAACCTGATCCAACAGCTTCTTCCTAAAAGGTGGACAGTAGTTTTCAAAGTTTCTTCATGACCCTCAATGCCTGAACCTCTTAGCAAGGGGCTCATTCTTTCATCATGTGTATTTGACGAAAACAGCTTGTGATAACCTGGTACTGAGGACATGGTTCATAGCCTTTATTCAAAGAACTTAGAATGATTTATTTACATGATTTATTTATTTTTACATGATTTGTATCCCACCCTTTGCATAGGCCTACCATAAAAACAAGAAGATTGTTACTGCTTAGAAGCCATTTTGACAAGTTAGCAGCATATTAATCATAATAATCTCACTGTTGCCTGTGTCCTAGTTCATAATTTTTTTTGGAGCAGAGGGTAGCCCCACAAAGAGCTCAGTACTGTAATCCCGCCTCGTGGTACCAATGCATGGCCAGGCTATCAGTGATCAGATACTGCCCCACAAACGTCACAAGTCTCTGGTGGTCTCTCCTCTCCTGCTATGTGTATGATCGGGGTTGAGGAAGGAGGGTGCGGTGGGGGTGGGCCTCCCTGGCTGTCACCAGTGAGGGGGGTGACAGGCTGCCGGGCAGCACTCACCACAGGACCTGCAGTGAACCACGCGTCTCTCCTGGGAAAGACACGGTGGCTTGGGCGAGGGCAGGCTCCTGCTGCCCAAATGGTCCGCCCACCGCCTCCCCTTCAGCTGTAGGGCGGCTGAGTGGGAGGAGGCAGGCAGACTCTTCGGAGGCCCCGTGGTGCGTCCCTATGGGTGGCTTGCCACGCCCTCACCATGCCCCTATGGCTGGCTCACCACACCCTCTTCACGCCCCACGGGCAGCTCACCGTGCTGTCGCCATGCCCCTATGGGTGGCTCGCCACACCCTCGCCCCGCACCTGGGCATGCCGCCCTAGGCACCCAAGCGGCTTCCTCCGCCACTGTGTATGCTGTAAAAGTTGTAGGACCTTTCAGTGGAGCAAGACTGGTTAGATGCGGCATTTTTAACTTGCATGCATTCAAACAGACCTCAGCACTCAACATCCCAACTGACTTAATGGCATGGAAAACCTGCAACACCTTCCGTTTCTTTCTTAATCGTTACCGGCTCCATTTTGTCCAAAGCAAATTACCAGGGCCTGAAAATAGAAGCAGCAAAGTGCTCACAAAATGATTCGGTTCAAATCAGGAAAAATAAATACAGTAAATGGACAAAAGTACAAAGATTCACAAAATGATTCGGGGTATGCGTACCCCTGTGGACCCCCAGGAAAAAAGCACTGCATAAGAACATAAGAAGAAACATGCTGGATCAAATAAAAAACCCTTCTAGCACTGCATCCTGTTCTCTCGTTGACCAACCAGATGCCCATGGGAAGCCTACAAGTACTAAATTCTACTTTGGGTGTCAGCCTCTAGCTGGCATGAATTTCGGTCCCCGAACAGTAGAGTGAGAGTCCCATGGACTGCAAGAAGATCAGACCTATTCATTCTTAAGGAAATCAGCCCTGAGTGCTCACTGGAAGGACAGATCCTGAAGCTGAGGCTCCAATACTTTGGCCACCTCATGAGAAGAGAAGACTCCCTGGAAAAGACCCTGATGTTGGGAAAGATGGAGGGCACAAGGAGAAGGGGACGACAGAGGACAAGATGGTTGGACAGTGTTCTCGAAGCTTGACCAAACTGGGAGGCAGTGGAAGACAGGAGTGCCTGGCGTGCTCTGGTCCATGGGGTCACGAAGAATCGGACACAACTAAACAACTAAACAACAACAGCAGCAGTAGATTGGTAACCTTTAAAGATACTCAACAGAGCAGGGTTTAGTTCCAAGGGAGTCTGCATGAGTGCTTATGTGGTACAATAGATACATGCTCGCTCTTTACTATACATGGGCATGAATTGGAGTGGGGGAGTGATATGCATTGCTCACCACCAGCTGTAATGTCATAAGCATTATCCAACAGACAGTGCCACAATAAGGTTGCATACTGTTATAGTGTTTGGTAACAGTGATTTCTGGGGAAGCGGACCAGGCTTTTTCAAAGAATGGGTTGACTTGAAGTGAAACTGACATAACCACCAGACTGGCATATGTGCCGTAGATGGTGACTGAAGAGAGACCCCATTGCCGGAGACCTCATTTCTATCATTTAAACACCAAGCAAAGACATTTCGGTTTTCCTGTAATTTTAAGAAATGCTAATGTTGGCATTCTTTAACTTAAGAGCAAGTTTAACATCTATTATTTAAAGTGGACAGTTGCTGTTAGTTTCTTGTTTTAATTTGGTGTATGCTTTATGCTTGTTGTTTTAAACGGTAGTTTTAAAAAAAGAGAGAAGTTTCTTCTCTGTTATCCACTATGGGAAGTTGGTATGGGTTGAGAATTATGTAAGCGCATAAATAAATATAAGGCATGAACAAAATACAAAGAAAATACGCATGTGTGTGTACTGCCAACTGGAAGGCAAAGACATGAGCTGTTTTGCAGAAGTAACAAGATATTGTTTGTACAAGCCCTTCAGCAGTTTATGCTGCAGGCTCTGTTCTTCCCCACAGGCCCTCAGAGGCAAAGTTAAGTGAACCTATGATGAGATTATCTGGGATGGCTCTCCTCATCCAACTGTGACCTAACCATGAGAATACTAACCCTTTCACACACACTGCACCAAACCAAATTCCCTGAGAGGCCTGAAAAGGCAGAGAGAATTTCCACAGACCATCTCTCCAGGAAGCCCAGCATGCAGAGTTTTGTTGTTTATATTTCTGGAAACACGAAACACGATAGGATTTATGTGTGTGTGTGTCCTTTAATTCACTTGCGGTCTTAAAACATGTAAACTCGGGTCTTGGAGCTCAACTACTTTTATGAAAACATTTTATTTGTTCAGCTTCTAAAGTTCAAAACTGTAATCAGGGAGTTCATACAATGGCAAATAAACACATTGAGAAGACCTGCCCATTCTCTTTCTTGTGTGCCTGGGAGCATCTACCTCTTTGGGACTAGGAAATGTATTTAATAAAGACTTGTATCTTTTCCAGACTTAGATCTTTTTGGTTTTAAGGATCTGAAGGAGACTGTTCTGCTTTACAGGAGACAGAGAGACAGAGAATGAGAGACGCTCTTGTGTGCTTGATGGAAGTTTTGAATGCCACTTACACATGTATTCATGAAACTTTTACTTTGGTAATCTTTACTAGAGAAATTGTGCACCACATAGTTTATTGCAGTGTAAACAATTACTCTGCAAATACCATATATCTTTGCTTATTTTAGGTGAATTAGCCCAAACCACTCAATGCCAATATTATCTTGTTGCTTAATAGAATTAGCAAGAGCTATCACAATTTATGGTAATAAGAGTATTTATTTACACAAAATAGCAGGCATTAAGTAAAATGGGGATGAAGTGCCAGTACACAGTGTTACAGACTGGGAAGAGGTAGTTAGTTCAATGCAAGGTGAAACATTAGGTTACCCCAATTCGCTTTCCAAAGACGAAAAAGCTAAACGTGTGCAAATATAGTGGAGAAGAGGCTAAGAGCTGGTTACTTCCTTACATGGAGTTATGATGGAGTGGATATTTAGAACTAAGGGAAGGCTGAAGCAACCCAGAAAGCAAGGGGTAGATTCACAGAAAATGTAAAGACATGTGATTCACATGTAAAGACATGTGATTGATTGTGTGAGTGAGATCTGTGAAATATGAAAGGACATGATATTGAGGGGGGAGCACTGAGAAACAGTTTCTTGGGTTTTCACCCTGACTTAAGAGTATACTGTCACAAACTGATTCCAGGGGGTTGTTGGGTGCAATCCCCCAAAGGAAATGGTAGGTCTGTAAACTGAAAGGATACCCAACAAGTTCAGGATATGTTGGGGTGACCAAAGGTTCAGGCAAGCCTTCATGGAGAAACCTCAAAGCACCAAAAGTAGGCAATTCTACCTTGGAGAAACCTCAAAGCAAAGTCCAATCTACTAGGAATGCCTAGGAATGCCCCAAATGTGGTTGAACTTCCTTTGAGTAACACTGGTGCTTGTGCTTCCAACAAGAGTCCTGATTACTTTTGAAAGTCAAAGGAGATTTTTTTGTTTATTTTATTTAACAAAATGTATATATGACTTTGATTGTCGTAAAACCCCTAAGCAGTTTCCAAAAAGATACAATGAAACATTACAAAGGTAATAAAATAAAGCATTAAAAGGACTGATACTGCACTAAAAAAAATCTTCATGTAGATAAACATTTTAACCCATTTTGTGCCTTAAAAAAAATTGACTTGTTTATATGAGACTTTGCTTTGGGCAAGAGGGAAGTGGCTTTAAGCCAATCAGCCCTCTGCACAGCATTGTCACACTCACACAAGCCACCCAATCAGCATTCTAAACAGCCAGTTTCTGCTGGTAAACGGATACACTGATTGCAAGCCAGTTTCTGCTGGTAAACGGATACACTGATTGCAAATTTGCTTAATTCGCTTTTGAAGTTTGTACACCTGTTGTTGTGTTCAGATCTGCAGTGTACTGTACTTATTAAGTGATGCTTTTTATGGCTGAGCTCATGCTAGGATCAGTTGGCTCTTCTCAGTAGCAGAAATACTGCAATTCCAAATCAAGCACAGGAGTGATTACCTTCTCAATGACTGTATCTGGTCAAGCTGAAACTGATGCAATTGATCTGATCCTGGCATATGGCACTATGGCATGACTCAGATCCTAACTAGCCAAAGAATCAACCAATAAATTCTTCCTGGTCTCCTGCAGAGCATTTGAGTATGATCAGCGTCTGTGATATCATCTAGTTGAGGGGTCTATTACATTGTGTCATTGGCCCTACCAATGAGATCATGTTATTTATATCCCATGAGCTAATGCTCCATAAACTCTTCTGTTAATCACACCACTCTCCACACCCCCGTGCATCACTAAATGATTCAGGCATCACCTCCTGCTGGCTGTTTTATGCTGCTTCTATGATTGTGCGGCTTTTAGCTTGTTACATAAATATTTTGCATTTACATTTTAACCACTTTTATTTATATTTTTGTAAACCGTCCTATGATTATAACTTGATGTCAGTATGAAAACACTTATACTAAATATAAAATAAAATAAATCATCATCTTGTTAGCGATATCCCAGGTGTCAAGGCAGCTGAGTGCTGCTCCATAAGAGAGCTGTGCTAGGGCATCTTAAAGATTGCATCTTCTTTCTACAGGCACCCCGCTGTCCACTCTTTTAACATTCTAATCTAACATGTGCATCCGAAATGGAACTGTGCACAGGGACGGATATATCCCAGCCTATAAAACTCCAAACAAACCCAAGCTCTTAAATGAAGGCAATAAACCTCCAACAATAGCAGGAAGGAGTCCCAAGTGGATATTCTGAGATTTAACCTGACCTGTGATTTGAACTTTATATATGCCTTACCTGATAAAGAACGGCATGCTCTAGGTTCCTTAACTATAACATCCCATGTCGAGCGTTCTGAACTGTGTGCTCTCAGGTTACCATTTATGTGCTTCTATATTTTCCCATTTTACAATTTCCAACTTAATTGTCTAATATAGAGACAGAAGGCAGTTCAATAGGTTTCATCCTACCTAAGCATCGTGCCAAGAAATGGAATGTAGTGCGGCACAGCACAGAAAGAGGGTGATCGATGCAAATATTGGTCTTCAGATATAATGTATCTGAGCAAATCTGTACACATTTGCCAATTTATTATTAAATATATATTTAGCCCACTGTGCTCTCAAGACTGGTCACATTTCAGTTAAAACTGCCATTTGTGAAACA